>CM024720.1:7826289-8164288 GCA_014182545.1 Eucalyptus globulus
TAGAAATAGAAAAACTATTTCTTTCGGGGAACAATTTTTAGCAGAGAAAACGTGTTTTGGTAAACTTGTTCTGAGAATAAAAAAAGAATAGAAACATGTTTGGCAAATTTGTGTTCTTTTTTTTGTTTCTTTTAATTTTTTAATTTAATATTTTCTTTATTTATTTTATTTTTCCTTTATTTTTTTTTTTTTTTCTTTTGGCCGGTCGCGGCCTTGGCTCGCCCGGATGGGGGCGAGCTCGAGCTCGCTCGGCCAAGGCGAGGCCGAGCTCGCTGGGGCCGGTGACACTCCGGTGAGGTCGGCGACCCTCGCGGCATTGCCGGCCAAGAAAAAAGAAGAAAAAAAAAGAGAAAAAAAAAGAAAGAGAGAGAAAATGTGTTCTTAAAAATTGTTCCAGAAACAAGAAATAATTTTTTTTTTGTTTCTTGTTTTTGTTCCAATTTTATTCCCAGGGAACAAAAATAGATTTGAACAAAAAACGCAAACAAACGCGTTTACATTTCTTTTTTTTGTTGCCGGGAACAAAAACAGAAAATCTATTCATGAACAAAAATTAAAAACGCAACCATGCACACCCTAAGAATCTCTTTGATAACATTTTTATTTTGAGGAACAATTTTCTTTCAAAAATAGTCTTTTTTTTTTTAATTTTTATCCTCAGAACAATTTCTAAATAAAAGAACATGTTTAATAACTATATAAAATTTATATTCTAAGAATAAAAAAATAGAAATATGTTTGGTATAATCAATAATTTTTTATAACTTAGTATTTCTTTTAATTTTTTTATAGGCTGGGGTAGGTGGTGATGGCCTGTGGATGGTGGACGGCGGCAATGGCCAGAGGCGGCAAGCTGGAAGGAAGAAGAAGAAAAAGAAAATAAAATAAAATAAAATAAAAAATGACTTATTTCTAGAAATTGTATCCAAGAACAAGAACCTATTTTTCTACATCTTGTTTTTGCTCATCTATTCTCCAACCATTTTTTTATTTCAGATAATAGAGAAGTTAGCTGATGTTTTCAAATATATTTATATTCTTTTTCTATTTCGAGAGCAAAAGAACAGAAAAATAAAGAATAAAAGCGTTGCGAAATAGAGCCTAAGTCTTCGGCTTGAATTGAAATGAGTAGAGTGGTGCTTAGTTGTGGTTATGTTTGGGTTTGGTCTGCCCTAGCAAAAGCTTTGGGCTATTGATGCATTAAGCTTAGTTCTCTTTTAGATTAGGCTTGAGTTATTTTGTTAATGGATTTAATGTTAGGGCCCAAATGTGTTAGTGACCCGGACTCGCGAAGTTATATGCCACATTCGAACTAGGGCCTAGGGCTCAAATCCCTATTGTTGGATTAAAAATTTTAAAATAAAAAATGATAATTAAAATTTTTGAAAAAGTTTTATTTTTCTTAAAATAAAAACCTTAAAATCAGTTTTGGGTAATTGATCTTAAAAACGTGGAAGCTGTCAATCTAAGATTGTGCTTAAAATTGAACAAGCCCTTACGGCTTTACTATAGGGTTTCAATCATTCTTGAAGACAAATCCCCTTGGTTGTGCACTTTCAATACATTGATTATAGCTTCCCTTTAGCCTAGTTCGGATTAGCATTTTTCTTTTTCTTAGTGTTAGATCTTTGTTATTCCATGCAATTTATTTAACGCTTTCTTTGATTGCTGATTGTTATGTTAACGATCGTGTACCCATATAATCACCTCATATTTTAGTGGATAAATATAAAATCAACTTAAATTGCTTGACCAAAATACTTTTTTTAAAATGAACAAGATTATGTACCGAAAGGACACTAATTGGTTAATTAGTGTAATCAAGTTTCCGACCTCAGATTTTCTGGTTGCATAGGAAGTGAAGTACGCTTTCACACTTCACTTGGTTTGTAGCCGACCTTGATAAGCTAGTGGCAACTCATTTTCAGAAAATTCTCATACCATTAATTTGAATACCAACATCGTATGAGGTATGAGCTTGGGAGAGCCCGCGGCTAAATCATGGATTGTAGGCTCGTCCTTTAAGCAATAACTTTAAACCAATTTGCTTCCCTACCAAATGGTAGGTCATGACAAAGTGCTAGTGAAAACGTAGGTCTTAAATTGTCTTTTAATTGGCCATGATATTAATAATTTTGAAGAAACCAATGACGATTTTTTTTCGACCCAAAGGGCAAATTTGGGACTACAGTAAAAGTTGATAAATTTTTTTTTTTTTGGGCAATGCTATTTTCACCCGCACATGGCTAAATCCACCTTATATTCACCAAAAAAAATAAAATAAAAAAGCCATCAATCATTTAATTTTTTTTTATGTTGTTAATTAAGATTTCACTTCTTCTTTTTTGCCCTGTGTTTATCCCATATATATTAAAGATACTATGTTTTCAATATAATGTGAAGATTTTACTTATGTAGAAATTAGTTTTGTCAAAGAGAGAAATTTTCAAAAAAACCTAATTCTTTCGTCTATCAAATTTGTGGATTAATTAACAATTAGAATATAGAAATTTTTGACATAGACATTTTTTTAATGCAATTACTTGTTTATAAAATTTCACATTTTATTGTTTGTGTCACCATCAAACTTTATCAGCTATCTTTTATACACATATACATATAATTGAATAATCGATGAAAAAAACTCTAAAGAATTTCTAAAATAAAATCATAATTATATTCTCAAATGTGAAACTTTATAAGATGAGATGTAATTAAATCACAACAATCCTAAAATAACTTTTTTTTTTATACCAATGAAATCTCATCATTTTGGCTTGACAAAAATTAATATCATCCATGAGATATAACAAGATAAGAAAGGGTTTAATGGTGACATACACAACAAAAGTAAAGCTTATTGAGATAATTTTGTTTTACAAAATTGTCTATGTCAATCTCTAGATTCTATTTGACAGTTAACCCTTAAATTTGTTTGACAATGTAAAAAAGAATTAGATTTCTTGGGAATTGTTCTTTTTTCACAAAACTTATTTTGCGGGAAGTAAAATCTAAAAAAAAAAAAAAAAGATAATGCCTTTATTATACACGAGATAGCCACATCACATAAAAACAAATATATGAGATTTTTAATTATGACAACTAAATTCTAAATAAAAATGGAAAATAATGAATAAGAAGGAAAGTAAATTAATTTGGGGCTACCACTTTATATTACAATTGAATGGTTGAGGAAATTTTGCCTTTTTAGTGAAATATTGGGTGAATTAGTTATACAAAATGTGGAAAAAGTGTGGCCCTTTTTTTTTTTAAACAAAATTTTTTAGACAAAATTGGAATTAGATCTAGAATTGAAGATTTTTGGTGAATTAAGCGCTGGCGTCTTACATAGGGTGTCAAATGCATATGATGGCCAATGGCGTTGCCGAATAATGTATGATGAACAAGGTGATGTCAAACCCATGAGGTGGCAATCCATGTTAAGCATTTTGTTGGCCCCATCACTAGATTGTCATGTCCCGTCCTTGAATCTAATGAAAAAAAAAACATAAACATTAATTTTAGATAAGATATTTCTTGAATCCTAATATATTTTATTAGGCATGATTGGCCTGAATGAACACACATTTTAATAATGTGAATAGGAGTTTACAATAATTGCACTTTTAAAGGTATTGAATTAAAAAATTCCTATATAAATTTCTATAGATTATGAATTCCAGCGGAGGAGCATTAAGAACGCATGCTGACAAGCATAGGATGCGGGTTTGTGCCTTGTGGTGTAAATGCAAACGTGGAAAGGTAACGAAAGAAGAAATCCACATTAGTCATGTCTAAAGGTATAAATCATTGATTGAATCAAGTTTTGCTTTCATGATCTTATCACGTTGGCATATTGTCATGGTCCTAGAAAAAGCAAAGTGGTTCTAGATGTTTTTGTGAAATAAATGATATTGATGGGACCCAAACTGGTTTTCATGTTGTATGTCAATTTTAATTTTTTCTTTGTTAGGATGGGAGGGCGAGACAAACTTTTGTATATGTAGATTCGATTCGTGAGTCGAGTTAAAATGAATCTCAATCATTGTCCATTCCACTTATTTATTTGGGTCCAATAGGAAACATATATCTTTTGACAGCTATAATCATGTGTTCATGTTTTCTCTTCCATAATTCATCTTGGATGTCAAATCATAGGTCATGTTTCCTCTTCAATTATTGATTGTGGATCTTAAAATGTCATTTTAGTATAAATAAATAAAAAACAAGGTGTCAAGATTCTTAGTCAACTCGAAACTCCATTTGTTCAAGTGTTGAAAAGGCCAAACATCAACAAAAAGTGGTCCGAACAATTATTTTTACACATAAAATATATAGGCATTTCAGAATAGAGTCTATATGTACATAAAATTATTCTTAAACATTCTGCCAAAATATGCATTATTCTATTATTTTTTGTATAATTATAAGTGATTTATTACCATAATATACACGATTGTATTATTTCTTGTCCACTTATTGGAGGTACTATTAAAAACACGTCTGGAATTAGAGACGCAAATAAGAGATTTGCAAGGATAGATTACAACTTGGTTAAAGTAATAATCAAAGTAGCTTACCAAGTAAAGCTAACACGTGAACCTCCCATATGACTCAATTTCACGTAAGCTTTACATAAGTGCGCACGCATGTGATTCAACAATCAAACAAAGGATAAACATTAAGAACAAATGTTGTTGAATTCCTTTTTTTACGTTTCCCACATTTAACACGATTGATATTGGTGGAATCATTTTTAGAAAGTAACTAATTTCTCACTTTAATAGCGAGAGACATATATTTTATTATTCTATGTATTATAAGGTATGCTAATAATTTGGTTATTGCTAATTTTATCCATCTACAAATATATTTTGGGGCCACTCAAAAGGATCAATGGTTGAAGAGGAAACATGAATATATGACTACATCGAAGATCATTTATTAAGGAGGAAACATGAACCTCTATGATTATAGTTATAGGGTGTAGGACTCAAGTGAAGAAGAGGGACGGACAATGATTGAGATTCATTTTCACTCCACTCACGATGAATCGAATCTACATATACAAGAATTTGCCTCTAGCTCTCACGTCATAATCAATATCAAATGATGCCATATTTTCACAAAAACATCTGGAACTACTTTGTTTTTTTAGGACCATGATGATGATATGTCGATGTGACAATATCATGAGAGCAAAATCTGCTTTGAGTCGGTAATTTCCACGTTGTCAACATGACCATTGTAGATTTCTTCTTCCAATCCCTTTCCCTATTTGAATCCGTGCCACAAATTTGTATCCTTTGCTTGTATGCATCCATTCTTGGTGCTTCTCCATGGGAATTCAAACAATTTAGGCGAGATGGTTCAATAGTCGATTGGATAAAGGCCGTTCCTACTTCCAACGAGGAGAAGAAAGTCGTCAATAAATAGCATAAATAAGGAAGTGGCTTTTTGTGTGTATATATATATGTATGTATGTGTGTATGCATGGATGGATGAATTTTCTTTTGATACCTTTTAAATGTGGACATTATTGTGAACTCCTTTTCACGTGATTAAAAAGCGAGTTCATTCAGGTTAATCATACGTAATAAATTAACGTTACCCTCATGCTAATCAAGGTTAATCTTTTCTCTTTCATTGGAGCAGCTAAAGGAAGATCCAAGGATGGGACAGGACAATGAGCCATAGTACTGGCAGAATGCTGGACAGGAACTTCCAGCTCATGCATCTAACGTGGCTACTGGCGCACAACAAAACGTCCCCATCATTTCGGCCGCGATACGGGCCATAATGTACAGCTGGCACCCTGTGCATGATGCCAAGTGTAACCTCGATCCTGGAGAACATGCCGCTAGCCGTTGATTTCTGCTGCTTGCGAGGGTCTAGTCCTCATCCTCACCGTCCACTGTTTGTTTCCTGATGTTGCACTCAATTATGTGATTTAGTTTGTTTAATAAGAAGCCGGTGCCTTTCCAAAGCACTTATTATTTATTGCGATAATTTTTGCTCATATAAATAGTCGGGACCAAAATAATTTCTCTAAATGGACCAATTGTCTTTCTCAATGTAGGAAAATTTTCGTGCAAAAATGTGGTGCAACAGAGACTATAGATAAACACGAGTAAACTCGCAAAATAGGTAGATAGGTCAAATGCGCTTAAAGATACATATGTAGTGAAAAATTTCTAATAGTTCTATCATTAATTCAGAAGTATGCCGACTTACATAAAAAAGAAATCACATATTTAAATCTGTGAAAACTAAACTAGAAAAATACAATAAATAAATAAACTAGAAAATTCTAAGTAATTGATAACAATTGCCTTAAATTATATGATCAAATTAAGATTCCACTACGGATGAAGAAATAATAGAAAATCCTACATTTACGGTCTATAAAAGTTCAACCATTTGGCTATAAATCAGCAACAAATCTCGACTTCCACACCAACACCATCGGTTGGAAATAACTCGACCTGGAGTTTTAAATTGTTGGATTATTCGATTAAACAAAAATCTTTCAATCTACAAAGGCTGTGGATCAACATCTTCAAGGCCATCAACTTTTCATTGCCTTGGATTAGATTCCACTGAATCTTTGCAACTGAACCATCAACTTAATCTTCAGATTTTTCTGGTATAACAAAATCAATTTTCGGTATCTCCTTGAGTTAGGTCATTTGTTTTGCCTCCTTTTTGTTCCATATCTCTATCAAATGGTAGCTTCTTGTCTGCCACTTCTAGCGGACATTGATAGAGAAAATATTAGGTACGACCTTGATTTCAACTCAGTGAAAAACTAGTTCATTCACCTTAGAACGTGTGTTGCACGTTGGCGCACTTGTCAATCACTCTTTTTCTTTTTCTGTTTTTTTTTTCCTTTTTCTCCCTTTCACTCTTCCCGAGACGACAACAGACATACGCCCCCTTCCATCACTAGCTCATTGCCATTTCGATCCTCTGATGTCTAGCTCGAGCTCAGTTGGCAAACTTGAGCATTAGATTTTGAATCTAAGGTCAAGCGAGCCCTAGATTTGTGATTTAGAGCTCGACTCGAACTTAAATCTGGGTTGATTTTTGGTCAACCAAGGTCGCGTAGGCAACAAATGAGGTGGTAGTGACGGGTGGTTTGTCGACACAGCGTAAGGCCTTGATGTCATAGATAGGTTCCTAACATAAATTCTCTAACACCACTCTAACAATTTAGTTGCGACGTGATTCTCTCAATCATTGAGTTATGTTCAGCACCTTCATAAGATTGGGAAATGTCGGACCGAGGCACATAGGATGGCGTTAGTGCTCCATGTAGAACTTTTTAGTTCACTTTGAAAAAAAAAAAATTGGTCTTGCTTTTTCATTGTCAGGTCAACTTGATTAAAGATGAACATTTCCAACCCATAGGACAATGACAAGATTTACGTGGCTTTAGATAATAGGTATTAGATTGATTGGAATCCTTAATTAGGTCCCCTTGCACACTAGCTACGCCAATTTCAATGAGTCATCTCCATGTAAAACGCGTTAGCTTACCTTTCCTTTTAACACTTGGTCTTGCTTTTTCTTCGTGTCAGATCGCGAAACATGATAGGGTTTGTTCTCCATGCAAGGCATGCAAAGTCAATCATCAAGCCGGCATTGCTATACCATAATGCCCACCACCTAAAAACCACATTGGTCATCAGATTTCTTGAAATATTTACTAAACACCGAAATAGAATTGGGAGTGGGCCACCAATTAATTATCAACTTTGATACTATTTGTTAGGAACGAGCAGCAAAATTCTAATACTTTTACTTGAGGAGATCGCCAAGAGAGGCCCATGACCACCCAATATTAGTATCAAAAGCTAGGTTACCAAGTAGTCTAGATCCAATAGTCACTCGAAGAGAGTTACTGATGCTCTCATCTAAATATGACATGTGAGGGGGAGATTGTTGGAGTTTATTTCACATTGATTATAGAAGGGACAATATGTTTTATTATTGCTCATTTCAATAGCGAGAGACAATATGTTTTATTGTTGGGTGTATTCAAAGGTGTGCTAATAACTACTTATATTATTTGTCTACTGACATATTTTTTGGCCACTTAAAGGATCAATGATTGAAGAGGAAGTATGAACATATAACCTGACATCCAAGATCAATTATGAAGGAGGAAACAAGAACCTCTATGATTAAAGCTATCGGACATTGATTGAGATTCATTTTCATTCAACTCATGATGGATCAAATCTACATCTACCAGAATTTGTCTCTTACTCCCACATCCTAATAAAAGAAATATTAAAAACTAAATGCCATACAACATGAAAATCAGTTTGGGTCCTGTAAATGTCGTTTATTTCACAATGAGATATTCCTTGAGTTTGGAAATGCCAATATAATCATCGCTAGTAATAACCAATGTCATCCACGTATAAAAGTAGGATATTATACCCATGAAATGTGCACCAAACAAAAAAAATTATGGTCATAGGGACTGGATTTGAAGTCAAGAGAATCCATGGTGGAGCCTAAATTGGAATGCCGTGCACAAGGACCCATTTCAAGCCATATGATGCTCTACATAATGGACGCACTTTGTTGGAAGGACGAGTATTTACAAGAGGAGGCATCTGGTAAACTTTCCGAATACAATGACCATTCGCGAATGTATTTTACCATTCGTCTGGAATAGAGACCAATACTTAATAGCAAAAATAGTAAAAATACCGTGAGCAAAAATAATGGGAGAAGTAAACTATAGTGATCATGTCGACAAGGAAGAAATTATCGACTCGAATCAGATTTTGCTCTCATGATCTTTTCATATCAGCATATCATCATCATGGTCCTAGAAAGAGCACAGCGGTTCCAAATGTTTTTGTCAAATTATGGCATCGTTTGATAGTGATTAGTGCGTGTGAGCAAGAGACAAATTCTTGTATATGTAGATTCGATTCATCGTGAGTTGAGTGAAAATGTAGCTCAACCGTGGTCCCTCCCACTATCTACACCCAATAGCTATAATGTTTCCTCTTTAATTATTGATCTTTGGATGTCAAGTCATATGTTCATGTTTCCTCTTCAATCGTTGATCCTTCAAGGGATCCCAAAGTATCTCAGTAGATGGATAAAATTAGCAATAACCAAATCATTTGCATACCTTTGAATGTGCCGAATAGTAAAATATACATCTCATTGCTATTGAAATAAGCAATTAGTTACTTGCTAAAAGTGATTCCACCAGTATCAATGGTGTTAAATGTGGGATGCGTTAAAAAATGATTCAACATGTGTACTTAATGTTTATCCTCTGTTTGATTGTTGAATCACGTGTGCACATTCATTTATAAAAAGCTTCCACAGGATTGAGTCATATGAGAGGTTCATGTGTCAGCTTTACTTGGTAAGTTGCCTTTGATTATTACTTTATCAAATTTCTAATCCATCCTTGCAAATCTCTTATTCTGCATCTCTAATCTCATGTGTCTTTTGATAGCACCCTCTAATGGGTGCACAAGAGATAATATAATCATGTATATTTTGGTAATAAATCTCTAATGGTTACATAAGAAATAATAGACTAATGCATATTTTGGCAAAAAAATTTTAAAATAATTTTTATGTATATATAGACTCTATTTTTTTGAAATGCCTAAATATTTTGTGTAAAACTAATTGTTCGAGCGTTTTTTGTTGATGTTTGGCCTTTCCAAAACTTGAGCAAATGGTGTTTCGGATTGAATAAGAATTTTGACACCTTCTTTTTTGATAATGTTAAAAAAAAAATGAGGGAGGACTAAAATGACACTTTGACATCTTGGATCGATAATTGAAGAGGAAACATGAACCTACGATTTGACATCCAAGATGAATGACCGAAGAGGAAATAGGAACACATGATGATAGCTACAGAAAAATATATGTGCCGTGTTGGACCCAAATAAATATGTGGGACAGACAATGATTGAGATTCATTCCACTTCATACACAAGCCAGGACATCGTAGGAAATTTTATATTGTTTTTATTAAATTAATCGGGCATTTCATTGACGTGTCTATAGGGTTGTTCCTGGACCGATCACTCTCGAGATAACTAGACTAGCTCGGTAAGCCATTAAAGAATATTAAGGCAATAGACTTGAGAATTCGGGAGAATGGCTTCCCGACCGTGCTCATCTTTAGAGGTCATTGCACTGTACAGTTAAAAATCGAATTGAGATCAGAGATAGGTCGGTTCGACTGAGATGTGTGGCCGATCGTGGGTGACTCCACTAATTTGATTTTTCTATCGTTTTGGCACTGTGTAATGCTGTAATTGAGTCCTCGAAATTTTCACGACAATCGAAAGTCGCCAATGTGTCGAGTGGGTTCATTGTGGCTCGAAGAAAATCGACCATGAGTCAATTGCCCTGAAAAGTTCTGAAAACTACCCGCTAGTCTAGGTCACGCTAAAAGAGCGCCATAGTGAAATTAACCGTCAATTTGAGTTCGATTTCAGAAATTGAAAGTTCTGTGGTGTCACGAGCTATTTTTGGAACATCGACTTAGTTTCAAAAGATTTTTCGGAAGTCCCGAGATTTTTTACGGAAAATGGGTTCGGACGTTGTAGAATTTGGATGAAAATTCAGATTGGCTAAATTAATGGAAAATTTGACTTTCGGGCCGAGCCTTTGTGTGTCAGAGATTTATTGAAAAACATTTGGGATTTTTCTACGTTGAAATTAGACCTCAATTTGGGAATTTATTGGAGAAATTGAAGTTCAAATGGTGAAATTCGTATGATTGGATGAGGCAGCAATTTTAGACTTTAAATTTGTTTATTTGTGAGTTGATAAGCTTGAAATTGATTGGGGGGACAAAGAGGAGTGTATTGTGGACTTGTGGGGCCAAAACATTAAATGTATTGGCTAAGATTTCTGATTTTTTTGTCTCCTCTTAGCTGGCTTCTCACGCTCGGCAACCCTCCCATCCGCTCATTATTCCTGCTTTTGTTTTAATCTCTCTGCCGTGCGAAGCAATCCCCATCCAATCTCTCTCCATCTCCGTTACTTCTCTTCCTCAACCGAAGCCCACACACTCCACTCACGCCAGCTACGAGATCTTCAATTTAAGCTGCTCCTCGCCACTTGTCCGTCAACGAGCATCTCTTGGTCAGCATCTGAAGAGCGAGGCCGTGGGTTGACCGCTTGAAGCCCACGCCCACGCATCCGAGTTGCTCCCATTCGATCAAGCGTCCCAACTGCAGCTTTCCTCCGCGCATCCCTCAGCTCCACTCCACACGTCCGCCAGCGAAGCTTGAAGAGCAGCAACGCTTGAAGATCAACGGCACAGCTTCTTCGACGCTGTTTTTCCTCCATCGTCCATGCCGGCACGCCCCCATCTCAGTCGAATTTCCACCGGGTGAAGCCTTCGTTGACCAGCGTTCACGTGTCTTCGCCATCAACTCCACGAAGCTGCGAGCGTGAAATTGAACGGCCTTCATCTGACCGTGCGAAGCCCACCGAAGTCCAGCGTTGTGGGCCCATCTTCATCAACAATTCGGGCCTTTTTGTTGTAGCCCAGTCCAGTCCAATTCAGCCACTCCAGTTCAACGTGCAGCCCAGTTGTCTTCAAGCCCATTCGAAATTCACCAGCTGCAGCCCAATTCCAAGACCGCACCAATTAAAGCCCAACAGTGGGCCCAATTCCAGTAAATCAAATTGAAGCCCATTTTCAGCAATTGTAGTCTTCAAGCCTAGTTTTTGAAGCCCAATCGCAGCTAGGCCCAAGCCCAAGAGCAAGCCCATTCCAGTGCAAGAACAAATCTCATTTGGGCTGAGATTTGTTGGGCCAAGCCTAAGGCCCGGTCCAAGTCCGCCGGTGTCGTCGAAAGTCCGATTTCGGCCGCCGTCGCGTCGCCGTTGCGGTGATTCGATCCCCGCTTTTGATCAAGTGAGTTTTACTCACTAATGCTTTATTAGTTTGCTAATTATGCTTAGGGTTGGTTAGATTTAATTAAGTGCAATTAGGTGGTTAGATTAGGTTAGAACAATTGATTTAGTGACTTAATGATGCATGTTAAGTGGTTAGACCTAGTTATTAGCAAGTAGAAAGGTTCGGTTATTAATTGAATGTATCTCGGGATTTTTCCTGACCAGTTTCGAGCTCCAATCAGGCAATACAGGCCTAAATTGGATTTTATTATTTATTTATTTAATTTTCGAAATTAATTATTTAATTAATTATTTTTCGGAAATTCAACCGGGATGGCCGGTGACCGAATTTCGTGTCGATTGTCGTGGTGCAGTCCGTTTATTTAATTGAGCATCAATTTTTATGGAATTGATTTAAATTGTGAAATTTGAGGAATTGTCCTAAATTGTTTGTTATAGAATATTTGATTGGTAATGGCCGAGCATGGGTATATAGCGCCAGTACATTGATGGGCTATATAGCAGGGAGAATAGTGAGAGCTAACTGAGAACATTATTGGTTGTGACCAATCAGGTATGATATTATTGGATATACGTGGTTCGGTGATTGGAAGTATCACTGGCGAAAACGGCGCCTTAAAGAACGCACGTGAATGACTTATAGACAAACATGGTTCGGTGATTAAGGAAATATCACTGGTGAAAACGACGCCTTAAAGAACTCGCGATGTTGTCTATTGCCGATGTCACCTTGGCGAAAACGGCGCCCTAGAAAGGACACGTGGTTCGGTGATCGAGGATATCATTGGTGAAAACGGCGCCTTAAAGAACGCACGGTGTCGGTGATTGGTATGTCATTGGCGAAAACAACGCCCGAGAAACACATGTGATTTGGTGAATGAGTACACCACTGGGAAATCATGGTATGAGTGGGAATGACCTAGAGAGGGTTTGATTGACATGTAATCGACTTAGTCGATTGACCAGTGCTTGATCGGATGTCGTGAATTGTTTGAATATCTGTGTTTAACCTTGAATTGCAGGTTGGGCCGAGGCCAAGGTAAGTCCTCGACTTGTGTTGTGCTTAGACAACCGTATGGCGTATTAGTTTACTAATCGAGTCTTAGGGGGTAGGACTCGCTGAGACGTGGTCTCATTGGTTATTGAATAACCATTTCAGGACCCTGAGGAGAAGCTGAAGAGGAGGAACCTGAAGGGGAGAAAGACTTTTGAAGAAGAAGATGATCCAGAGAGGGATCTTGAGTATAACCCGGGTGTGGATTGAGATCCCATCCCTTTTGTGAACCCTGTCTTAGTGTAGATAGGTGTGGGACTTGTTTGCTGTAAATAGTATTGTAAATATACTATGAGTTGTGCTGTTAGTAAAAGTGTGGTTGTGAATTTCAATAAGAAAAATATGGCCTGCTTTTCTATCCCATTGTTTTATTGTCTGGGGATTTAAAACTGCTTCCGCATGCGTAATAAAAAGAAAGGGTCGGCGATATTTAGTCTTGGGATATCGCACTTTAAAATCGACCAAGTAGAAGGATGGGCGCGTCCCTAAGGATCGGGGCGTGACACAAGTTGTCCCCAGCTCCCATGTCCTAATCCAAATAGAAAAATGCCATGCAACATGAAAATCAGTTTGGGTCTTGTTAAGGATCAATGATGGTATGCTAGTGTGACAAGATTGTGAGGGCAAAATCTTATCCGAGTAAATAATTTCCACCTTGTTGACATGATGATTGTAGTTTACTTCTTTTGTTACCTTTCCACATCTGCGTCCATGCCACAAACCCATTCTATTTACTTGTCTGCATCCATTGTAGGTGCTCTTCCATTAAAATTCAAATTGTATAAATGTAGGTTTAACAAATATTTAAAATGGTTATTACAAAAATGTGCACAATCACCGAATATAATTTCCATCATGGTAAATAGTATTGAAGAAGAAACATCAATAATTAAGGAGGAAACATTATAGCTATTGGGTGTAGATAGTGGGAGGGACCACGATTGAGATACATTTTCACTCAGCGCATGGTGAATCGAATCTACATATACAAGAATTTGTCTCTTGCTCCCACATACTAATCAATATCAAACGATGCCATAATTTGACAAAAACATCTGGAACCTCTCTCCTTTTTCTAAGACCATGATGATGATATGCTGATATGACAAGATCATGAGAGCAAAATCTAATTAGAATCGGTAATTTCTTCCTTGTCGACATGACCATTGTAGTTTACTTCTCCCATTATTTTTGTTCGCAGTATTTTTACTATTTTTGCAAGTGTTGGTCTCCATTCTAGATGAATCCTAAAAATGCATTCATGAATGGTCATTGTATTGAGAAAGTTTCCAACAAAGTGTGTCCATTATGTAGAGCATCATATGGCTTGTAATGGGTCATTGTGCGTGGCATTCCAAATTAGGCTCCACCATGGATTCTCTTGACTTCAAATCCAGTCCCTATGACTATTTTTTTTTTTTTGGGTGCACATTTCGTGGGTATATTATGCTGCTTTAATATCCGTTGGTTATTACTAGCAATGATCATATTGGCATATCCAAACTCAAGGAATATCTCATTGTAAAATAAACGACATTGACAGAACCCGAACTGATTTTCATGTTGTATGGCATTTATTTTTATTTTTTTATTTGGATGTGGGAGTGAGAGACAAATTCTTGTATATGTAGATTCAATTCATCTGAGTTGAGTGAAAATGAGTCTTAATCAATGTCCGATAGCTTTAATCATAGAGGGTCTTGTTTCCTCCATAATTGATCTTGGATGTCATGTTATATGTTCATACTTCCTCTTCAATCATTGATCCTTTAAGTGGCCAAAAAATATGTCGGTAGATAGATAATATAAGTAGTTATTAGCACACCTTTGAGTACACCCAATAATAAAACATATTGTCTCTCGCTATTGAAATGATCAATATACTAAGAATAATTTCACTAATATCAATTGAGTTAAACGTGGGATGTGTAAAAGGAAAAAAAGAAAAAGAAAAGAAAAGGACTCAACAACATATGTACGTAATGTTTATCCTCTGTTGGATTGTTGAATCACATGCGCGTGTGCACATATACAAAGCTTGGGCGAGATTAAGTCATGTGAGGTGTTCACGTGTTAGCTTTACTTGGTAAGTTGCATTTGATTATCACTTTAACAAATTTCTAATCCATCAATACAAATATCTGGTTTTGCATCTCTAATTCTATGCTTGTTTTGATGGTAATTATTTAGAAGTGTACTACAAATAATATTATTGTGTATATTTTGATAATAAATCACTAATAGATATAAGAAATAATAGAACGCTGCATATTTTGGAAAGATGTGTAAGAATAATTTTTGATGTATATATAGACCCTATTTTGAAATGCCTATATATTTTATGTGTAAAACCGATTGTTATGATGATGTTTTGAAAGAGTTTAATGATGCAAGAATACCTTATTTCATATTCGACTCATTTTTGACAAATACTATCAAAAGATCTCATGTTGGGCTCATATTGACAAGTAAATTATATCAAAGTCATATTTGCCCTAAAATAGTATCGATAAATCTTCGATGTACAGAAATAGTAGAACTATCCATGTTTTGATAATAAATGTTTAAATATAATTGTTACATATAAATAGACTCTATTTTGAAATATTCACATATATTAAATGAATTTTCAAGGATCTTCGGTAGATATAATCCCTTCTACTTCATAATTGATGCGAAAAAAAATCCAATATTGGGTATAATTCTAATTACTCTATAATTCATAAGAATAAAGTCCTATATCTACATTAATTCCTATAACCAATGTTATTTATGTATTGATTTTTCGATCCTCTCATAAATCTCAAGAGAGCCTATATAGAAATATTAAATATTTAAAAATTTCTAGTCCGTGGTTGTGCATATGTGGGTAACAAATGTTTACAGTAATTACTTAATTAGACATAGTATTTGTTTTCAATATTTTAGTTGATGGAACAAATTCTTCCATCTAGATACCGAAAGAACATTTAGGAAGAAAAATTAAATGTTCAAAATTCTATATTCCATGATGGAATTATATTCAATGATTGTTCACATTTTTGTTATAAGTATTTAAAATATTTGTTAAACCTACATATTTACATTTTGAATTTCAATGGAAGAGCACCTACAATGGATGCAGACAAGTAGACGGAATGGGTTTGTGGTGTGGACGCAAACTTGGAAAGGTGATGGAAGAAGTAAACTGCAATTGTCATGCCAACAAGGTGGAATTATTGACTTGGATAAAAATTTGCCTTCACAATCTTGTCACACTAGCATACCATCATCGATCCTTAACAAGACCCAAACTGACTTTCATGTTATATGGCATTTTTCTATTTTGATTAGGACATGGGAGCTGGGGACAACTTGTGTATGAAGTGGCATGAATCTCGATCATTGTCCATCCCACTTATTTATTTGGGTCCAACATGACACATATTTTTCTATAGCTATAATCACGTGTTCCTATTTCCTCTGCAAGCATTCATCATGGATGTCAAATCGTAGGATCATGTTTCCTCTTCAATTCCATCGGATGTTCGGGCTCTGGCCATGGCCACATACGTACTATCTCCGTGCGGCCATTTCTTGGCGGCGTGGCTCCCAAGGAACATAATGTGTGTGATGGTTTTATTAGTGATGGGCTTAAGGCCCGTCCGCCCATGTTGGGCCCAAAAGCCCGGCCCATAGGAATCGTATAAAAGGGATGAGAAAGAGGGAGAAGACACCTTTTGGAAATTCAACGTACGTACGTCTTCTGCAAAAAAAAAAGGTAAGCGTTTTCTTCCCTTCAAAGCATCATCGGATCAAACAGGGCCAGACTCTCTTCCTCTTATCGGCGTCGGTGTCTAATCTGTGGCTAACAAGGTACGCTCGAATCCGTGATGTGCTTTACGATCGGTGATACGTGTTTTTCCTGGGCTTCGTCTTCCGCATTGCTTTAGGGGTTCGATTTAGTGTCGAATCCGGTTTTCGGGTATCCGTTATTCCCAACAGTGTGGCCATCACATCCCTTGTTAATGTGTGGCTCCGACTCCCGCTGTAGGAGCCCTCTTGCGGCTGGACTTCAAGGAGAAAGGGACGTCCTGGAGATTCAGCCGAAAACAAGACCTATGTATGTTTCACTTTGTTTTTGTCTTCTCTCATAGACCTTTTCACCCCCAAGTGAGTCCAACTCTTGAATTTTGTTGTGCTGTCAAACTTGACATTTATCCAACCGGGTCAAGTTACATAAACAGTAAGACATGATTTAATAAATAAATTATTACTGCCGCAATTTAGTTAATGTATGTGTGAACTATAGGCGCAATATACTAGAATACCTGGTATGAATGAATTTAAACAGTTTGATTTTAGGAATGACAAAATAAGAATAATAAAAGAAATCTGAATAAAAAAAGTAAGGAAAGGAAATAGTAATGAATCTCTAATTCTAGCATTTAGTATCACTTTGAGGCTGAAAATATGATTCACAGTTTTAAATGTGTAAATTATTATAAGACTTGCCAAATTACATGTATATATCTATAAGAAATGCATATCCCATCATATCAAATTTTCTTCTCTGAATAAAAACCTCAATCGTTTGTCTGTTTATTAGGTTACCAAGTGTAACGTCTACTCAACCATTTCCATTAACCATCTTTCATTTTCACCTATCCCCTTGTGAAAAGAAAATATACTATGACAGTTTTATTTCAAACTTTGATATCCTTCCTCTTCATTCCATGCTACCAAACACCATAAATGAAAGGAATAATGACTTTATTCTCATTAGAAAAAACTAGATTTATTATAGCTGAAAATTGATTTCTTAAATAATATGTCACATTATTTGTTTGTTTTTTGAGGCCCACTTGTTTAAAGGGTCACTTATAATTCTACACAATTTTGTAATAAATTAATTTTATAACATATTTTTAATAAATCTAGCATTCTTTTTCCATTGAAATCCAGTCACAGTTTAGAATACCAAACAAGGCTTAAATTGTTCTCTATGGTACCCACTTCTTATGCTTTCAACACGGCTCCAAAAAACTCTCTAGGATTCCGACAAGTTACGTACAAATAGACTTCAAAATTGATTGTTAATAAGTGCTAACCGCGTTGCTTGGTTTGCACAAGCGCTAAGCAAGCCATCTTCCTGCATTCTCCGAGAGTCCGTCTTTGCCTTCAAGTCTCCACTGTAAATGCTAGTATGAGTACCTAGAGGGGGTGAATAGGTGCAAAAATAATTTTTTGTAGAGTATAGGATAAAATTTTACTTTTAACCGAAGTCTGTTTAACAGCAGACTTTAAAAAGAAAATGAGACTTTAACAATTAAATAAAGTTACGAGCAAAATAAATGAGTTTAGGGAAGAGAATAAGAAGACAAGGTTTATAGTGGTTCGGCTTAATCCAAGCTTACATCCTCTCTCCCGCACTGACAGGCCACTGGCTGGATTTCACTATGAATCAAAAGAGTCGTTACATTATCACGTCCTTGATTCCACAGTGTAGAGACTCTACTACACCTCCTCAAGGTCTCACAAATGTATAAACTCTTTTGAGTACAAGTTTACGCTCAACAATTGAATTGGCAAACAACAAAGAGTTTCAGACTTTGGAATTTATCTATCGCGCACACTCTCAAATAATAGAGCACCTTCCTTATATACTCCTCCATGCCTTCATAACCATTGGCACCTTCCAAAGGAGTTTTTCCAATCTACACGTTTGACAGAATCAATTAGGGAGAACTTGAGTTACTTAAGGAATGTGATAATAGCCCACCAATCATGCTTGCCCATACAATTAGGATCTAGGTTTCCATAAGTAGAATCTTCTAAGTATACTTCGCCAATCAATAAATCAAAATTACTTGAATTAAATTCAAAACGAATAATAGATCTTGAGATGCTATCTCCAACCGTGAGATCTTCTTCAACCGCTTGAATCAAATCCTTAAAGAAATACTCGATTCTGGATAAGTCTTCTTCGTCGGTCTAGAATTTGTCAATGAGGGCAGACTTTAAATCTTGAGTCTGGCGGTCTGGCGGTCTTCAGACTTTGTCGAAAGAGTTTGCAAGTCTTCAGACTAGACTGATGGAAATGTTTTGTCAGCTTCAAAACAAATAAGGAAGTTGTCTCCTACATCCACACACACTTAGAACATCATAATAATCATAAACTTGTGCCTATATCAAATTCAACAGGAAACTTCAAGCAATAATCAAATAGTTTGTTTATTTGCATCTTCTTTTTCCTTCTCAAAAGCCATACTGCTGTTAAGACCAAATGCAAAGCAAACAAGAGAGGGTAGATTCGACACTTGTGGTTTGGTTTAGACAACGAGGGAAAGATGCCCTTATGAAAAATTTTCCAATTAGAATCTTATTTCCTTTCGCTTAAAAGCGTGGTGGAGGATAGAAGCTTTATGTTTGCAAACTTTTTGATCATATGATCTAGTGATTAGTTAAGGTAGGTAAATGAGGCATCTCGGCATTTTAACAGCAAATCAATAGCCATGTTGGCGTGTCTGTTAATTTTTTCTAACTGCAGGATGAATTTTAAAAAAAAAGGTATATAGTCCAGAAATCCAATTAAAAAAAATGAAATTCCAAAAGTGGATTACTTTTGCAAAAGTATGAGGAGTGCTGGTGCACAGTTTGAGGAGTACTGGTGCAAAAGTATATAGTCTAGGAATACAATAAGACAAAACAGAAGTTCCAAAAGGTGATTACTTTTGCAAAAGTTTGAGGAGTACTGGTGCCTCCACCACTTTTTATTGCTTCGATAGCTCCGTTTGCCAATGCAATCTAATAAACGTAAAAATTTTCAAGGTATTCACTTGGAAAGTGAATCAGTTTATTTTCCTCCATCACTAAACCTCTTGCTGATGAGTTATACAAATGGCAATCTCTTACATTATGGTTTACTTAAATTTGCTTGTAGGTGATGTTCATGTTAATATAATCTACCAATCTGATGTTTGGTTCAAGGACAAAGAAATAACAACCCATTCTATGTTGGTATTTCAAGAATGACCATGACAATCCATCCCAATTGTCGTGTAAGTGCTTCTAAAATTAAGCAAAAATTCGGATATGTTGCTAATGTAAAAGTCACTTTAAATAAACATTTTGGCACCCTTCCACTCTTTATGATATTCTCATTTGGAGTATAAGTTTTGGTGTCGGGATCTTCTATATATTTAGCATTTTCTCAATATATTTATTACCTTTCACAAAAAAAAAAAAAAGTAACTTTAAATAAGCGATTTCAACCATCCTTGATTTAAGAGTTTTAACTTCTCATATCATCAAATCAAGAATGGATAATACTATTTTTAGAAAAAAAAATTATATTGGTTATGCATTGTAGTACTTCTATAAAATTAAATAATGATTATGATTACTTTGCTAAAGTAAGTTACTTCTGGAGTTCCTAATTCTTGACACTCGGCCAAAGCTGCATCAGTAAAAGGGGACCTTAGAGCATCACCTATATGGTGTCACCGCACATTCATTCCCCCTTCATACTATAATAATTATAAAAGATCATTCTTCATCATTGGCATTGGTGCATCATTTTCTCGGCTCTCTTGAGAGAGAGAGAGAGAGAGAGTCGATGATCATGGACGAATCCATGTTCTTTGGCTCCAGATAGTCGGACAAGCAGAGGAAGCACTGCAGCCACACGGATAAGTTCAAAAGTCGATGGACCCTATGAAAGGGCTAGTATGATCACCTAGAGGAGGGTGAATAGGTGACAAAGAAATTTTTACGAGACTTCAAAATAATTTGCTAGCAACGTAAACAGTAGTAAACAGTTATATGAAGTTGTAAATTGAAATAAGGAGTTTAAGGAATGTGATGATAGCTCACCAATCATACTCGTCCATACAATCAGGATTTTGATTTCCATAAGTAGAACCTTCTAAGTATACTTTGCCATTCAAAAGATTTGATTATCCGAATTGATTCCAATAAGAATAATTGATCTTGATGTGCTATCTCCAGCGGTAAGGTCTTCCAAAATTATACGAACCGAATCCTTAAAGATAAACTTGCATTTGAATAAGTCTTCAATCTTCGTCGGACTAGAAACTGTCAATGAGGGTAGACTTTGAGTCTTGAATCTTGCAGTCTTTAGACTTTAACACTTGAGTCTTGAAGTCTTCAGACTAGACTGATGGAAATGTTTTGTCAACTTCAAAACAATAAGAGAGTTTTCTCCAACAACCAACTGCTAAGAATTCAGGCTTTGCTAACCATCACTGCTTCAATGTTAGTCTTTCTTGGGGTCTTCGGGTTGTTCAGGCGATGCTGTGGCAATCGTGCATTAGCATTGGTCACAATCAGGGCTTATGGCCTTTCACCTGCCATCATCGTGTACACGCTGGGCCTTATCCAAAGCACTCCTTTCTGCGGTTCGCATTTCCCATGTGGGCGGCTTATCTGGTGGTGGAAGTCATTTAATGACTCCGTTGCTAAATGTTGACAAGTTGGTTGATCGCTTCATACTTGACCCAGTCATAGTCAACATTGTGCACAGTGTTTCTTTCCACCATTCTACTCGTGAAAGTGATAAAAGAGCACAAACTTGAATGTTGGTAAGTAATTCTGTGATGGAGAAGACATACATGTCAATAGCAGACTACGTGAGCACTGAGCACTGAGTACCACGCATGGATTCAAGCGAGATCCTAACCCACATAGTGGCATCTTTTTTCCAATAATTCAGGATATGTTGCAAGCATATTGCCTGAAAGATCCAATCATTCAATGTTGGACAAAATTTCAGGTAGCCAATAGGGAACTTCATTTGAGATGCTAGCATTGATCATATACAATATCGAAGTGTTCCTTTGAGTTTGACGCCAACTTAGGAATCTAGGTCCCACTCTGTAATTGGACATGAAAAGCACTTGAATTTGGAAAGGAGGAGCTGTACAAAATAAACATCAACATAGGGTTATAATAACTAGTAAGTGCAAAATCAAGGCCACATCGGGGTGGGCCCGACCAAGATAGGTAGATTTTATTAGTTTGGTTATTTTCTTTTCTTTTTTCCTTCTCAAAAGCCATTTTGCTATGAAGACTAAAGTTAAGGCAGACAAGAGAGGTAATTTAAACACTCATTGTTTGGTTAAGAAATTGTCTAAATAGAATTTTTTTTCCTTTCGCTTAAAGAGAATTGGAGGATAGAAGCTCCCTTTTTGCAAACTCCTCAATCGTCTGATCTAGTGGTAAGTTAGATAAATGAGGCATAAGATGTAACCGTCACTTTGACGTAGGATGCAAGCATGGCACTTAACATCATAGTGATGGCTGTTTATTTTTCTAATGGTAGGATCAATATGAAAGAAAAAAATATGCAGTTCAAGAATTTGATTGGGCAAAAAAGAAACTCAAGATATCGATTAACTTTAGAGAGTAAGTATTTTTATTGCTTTTTATTTTTACTTTTTTTAATCCAAACTTTCATTTTTACTTTGATAGCTCCGTTTGCAGGTACAATCAAATAAACGAAATTTTTTTCAAGGTTTTCACTTCGGAAATAAATCATTTTGGGCCGTGGTTTTCTCCATCACTAAACCTTTGAATGATGAGTTATAATTATGGGCCTCTGTTAAATTTTTTCAGTTAATTTTGCATATGACAATGTCCATGTTAATATAATTTATCAGTCAAAGGTTTGGTTTGAGGACAAGAAAAATATGACTCATTCTTTATTGGTTTTTCAAGAATTATCACAACAATCAATCCCAATTTTTGTATAAGTGCTTTAAAATTAAGCAAAATTAGGGCATATATTGTCAGTGAAAAGATAAATTTAAACAAGGGGTCTCAACAATCCTTAATCCAAGAGATTTAATTTCTCATTCTCTTACTTTTATCAAATCAAGGGCGGATAAAACTCTGTAGAAAAAAAAATTTCAATACCACCGATGTATTCTATAACTACACTAAAATTAATTGGTGGTTGTGACTACTTAGCTAAAGTAGTTTACTTCAGGAGTTCCTAATCCTTGCCCCTCGGCCAAAGCTGCGTCAATAAAAGGGGACCTTAGAGCATCACCTATATGGTTTCATCGCACATTCATTCCCTCTTCGCACTATAATAAGTATAAAAGATCCTAATTCTCGGCGCTCAGCCCCTGCATCAGTTAAAAGGGACCTCAGAGCATAACCGATATGGTTTCCCCGCATGTTCGTCCCCTCTTCACAAAAAAAGAAGTACAAAGATCCTTCCTCTTCTTCATCAACGTGTGCATGTTATCGGCAGAAGGTCATATAATAGAAAGAAACAAAAAACAGATATGGGAAGTCTTGCTCACAAGTTCGGGGCGAAGCTGAAGGAGCGCTGCCATCGGATGACTTTCGAAGATAGGAAGACCCAACCGGAAAAAAATTGGAAAAATGTTTAGAAAAATCACCTTAATTGATTCCATTAGATTTTTCAGTCCTTATCAATTTTAGAATTTTCTTTTCAAATAGACTTCTCTTAGTCTTGAATATAATTAAAAATCCTTAAAAAAATTTGAAACTCAATTGAATAAACTCTTAGAGTTTTACAGTAGGGATATGTTTTGTGTCGTTTTCTTTCTAGAGACAATGCTAAGTCTTGTGCATTTCATTTCGATTATACTTGATTGCGTAATTTACACACATTGGTTATTATTTTCTCTTTTAGCATGGGTAGGGTTTCAATAAAAGCATTGCATGAACACTTAGCTGATTAACCTTAAATTAGATGAAAAGACTGCATGAAAAACATTTTAATTGACAATACAATCAAAGTTTAGGTACTGAAAGGGCATTAGTTGTACAATTAGTGTAATCAATGCCCCGAATCCGAAATCTTCGGTTCCATAGAAATTGAGATGACACTTTCGCATTTCAATAGGTGTCTAGTTGACCTTAATTGGCTAGTGGTGACTCTTCCCACAAAATTTTGATAGGGTTAATGCAAATGTGTTATGAAAAATTCAACATCGGATGAGGTATGGGCTTAGGAGAGCCCATGCTTGAAATTGATGGACTGTCTTAGATTACTTATTAGATGATGTGTTCGAGTTGTCTTCTAAGGATGCCAATTTGGACGGTCTTTCAAGTAAATAACTCTAAACTTATTCAAGGTAGGTCACGACAAGAATTTTGACACATTCTTTTATAATGTTCAATAGAAATGAGGGAGGGCTAAAATGACATATTGATATCTAGGATCAATAATTGAAGAGGAAAACACAAACCTATGATTGGACATCCAAGATGAATGATTGAAGAGGAAACATGAACATGTGATTGTGATGGTGTGTTCGAGCCATTTTCTAGGGTTGTCAATTTGGACTGTCTTTCAAGTAAATACCTCTAAATCTATTCCCTTGACGGCGGCCCCTCGAGGGTAGGTCGCGACAAGAATTTTGGCACATTTTTTTTATAATGTTTAAAAGAAATGAGAGAGGACTAAAATGACATATTGACATCTAGTGTGACATCCTTGAATTTGACCCCTATCCTAGACTCAAGGAATGGTCTAAAGCTTCGATGTGCCCTTAATGGGAATAGACTATGGATTGATTTAAGTATCATTTATAAGTCAACTATCTAATTGGGAGAGGTAATTGTGGATCGAGAAATGCACTCAACTAGAGTACTTGACCATGGAATAATTGCTCTGACCATAAGAATTGACGCGAGACGACCTTACATCGGCACGGATCAATGAATGAATGATTTTAGATTGACTTGGCCTAAGTATATATATATAGCTGGATTGCGGGTGATTCTGCACAGCCATTATACTAATCCCGAACGACCCTTAATTGATTCTAAGTGACCTTGAACTAAAGTAAGTAAATTGATTCTCGCTCCGTTACATGACAACCGAGGATTATCCATGGATTGATTAGGCTCAAACATGGATTGGTTTGGAATCAATCATGGGTTGTGCAAGCGATACCCCAAGAGACCCCACAATTCATATAGGCCCCGTTAAAGCCATTTCTAATCGAATTTAGCCATGAACCTCACTCTAGTTAGGGGTGTCCTTCGTGGATAATTAGGAAACACCCCTAATCAGTTTAACCAATGTTTAATCCCATGAATAGTTTTTGGCACCCCAATCTTTGGTCTTGGAAAAGTGGGCCAACCGTTGGAAGACCAAGTTTGTCAAGTCCAAACCCAAGCCCTGTGTGCATGAATAGTAACCTAGCCTCTAGAAGCCTAATTTTAGGCTTATCTTCAAAGTCTTGGTTCATTAATGCCCTCTAGAAGCAATGATTACAAGAAACCAAGACTTTGGTCTTGCAAGAAGATTTGCCACCTTTGGTTTCTCAAATTCCACTTTGATTCCAGTTTCCGAAATTCCTGGACCCTCACTGTTTTTCGATTTTATAGAACTTCTTGTGGTTTGAATTTGGAGAAACTTCTTTTATAAAAGTTATTCAAAACATCTTGATGTATAATATAATTTAATTTCATATTTTTCTGAGGTGAAATGATTGGTACGAAAGCCTATTCTTTTACCTTGTAAAAACTGCCCAGTCCAGTAAAAACGGTAACCTATTTGTCTTCTCAATTTTTTATAAACTTTTTCCTTTGGAATCTGAACATTATACCTTCACAAAAGTAGTATAAGATATCCATTTCTACAATATAATAAAATTTCAAAGTGTTTTATGAATATTTGGATGTCAAAATGAATTTTCTTCTGCGTTCGTTGAATCTGTCCGACGGACGAAATGTTGGGTTGTCTTTGGTAATTTTCTGCTCTTTATAAAAAAAATGATTTAGGCTTGGCTTCCTTCATGAAAATTTTTATTTAAGATCTTTTCTACAACATATTAAACTTTCATAATTTTTCGAATCCGTTTGATAATGTAATGACATTTATTTCAAAAATTGCTCGAAAATATTCTTTACATTGGAGGGAGAGGGCCACACGCCCAAGCTTGGAGGACAAGCTTAGGCAATTACATGGTTGAGATCAACCCCTGCTCCCCAAGCTTAGGCTATTGGATGTCCAAGATTTCTCATTACTCCCCAAGTTTAGTCAATTGTGTGCTCTCCAAGTTTAGTCAATTGTATGATGGAGATTCACTTTTGCTCTCCAAGCCAAAGGGGTAAGTACACTAGAAGGGGTAAGTACACTAGAAGTGCCAAAAGTTGTGTACGACGCTCATTTTTAGTGCCAAAAGTTTTTCAGGTCACTTAAGTGCTACTTAAAAAAAAAAAAACGATCATTTAAGTGTCAACTCCGGTTCGGACTGCTGGAAATCCGACGTGGCTATATTTTATTAATTTCTCAATCCTACGTGGCTCACTAGTGTGCCTCGTCAACATATAACCCCTAAAAGACGTCGTCCAAAAGTTATAAATAGTGACCATTTAAGTGCCAAATTTTATTAAAAGTGATCATTTAAGCGCCAAATTTTATTTAAAGTGATCACTTCAATGCAAATCGTTGTTAAAAAACAATCACTTCAATGCCAAGCATGCCACGTGGAAATGCCACGTGGACTAGATATTTTAAAAATTTGCCAAGTCATATTAAAATTGTAATTATAAATGACACGTAATCAATTTAGCCGGAATTTCTTGCCATTGACACTAAAGTGATCGTTTTTCCTCCGATTTAGCACTTAAGTGAACCAGCGAAAACTTTTGGCACTAAAGTGAGCACCGTACATAACTTTTGGCACTTCTAGTGTACTTATCCCCCAAGCCAAGAAGCCATGATGAGCATAGTTCTATAAATTAGCCTTGCATTTGATGCTTTCAAGACCCACTTCTCTCCCTTTCATTCATTCTTCTCCAAGTTCTTCCTTTTTCTCTCATTTCTCTCCCTTTCTCCCCCTTGCCGACCCCCTCACTCACTCTCTCTCTCTCTTTCTTTCTCTCTTTCCCTTTGGTTTGCTGCCGTCCTACCGCCGCTGCACTATCGTCTTCACGCCGTCTCGTTGCCACCTTGCTGTCCACCGTCCAGCACCACCGACCACCCCTCATCCTTGTCATGGTTGTTTGTAAGTGAATCCCCTAAACACTGGCTAGGCCGTTGTGTTACATTGCTTGGACTTATGTTGATTTTACTTGTATTAGGAGTAGGATCAAGCTATCCTAGAGAGGTTAGGACCATGGGTTAATTTGTATGGTTTGCTCATGAGTTTGCTTGCATTATGAGGTTTGAGGTAGACAAGGAAAGTTTAGTTATTGCTAAGGTTGCTTGATTTGATACTATTATTGGAAATGACTTATTGATGTTCATACTCGAATTTGGGTTTGAGAAAGCATTGTTCTAATATGAAATCTTGTTATGTTATAACTTAGGATGAGTTATTTGGACATCTTGTGATATTTTTGGATGTGCTTGTTCTATATGATGTTGTTTAACGTGATTAGGCAACTTAGGGAAATGAGGCATCGGCATTTAACAGAAATAAATAGCCATGTCGGCGTTTTCTTTCATTTTTCTTACAGCAGGATCAATATGAGCGAAAATGGGTATAGTCCAGAAATCCAATTAGACAAAAAGGAAATTCCAAAAGTGGACTTTTGCAAAAGTCTGAGGAGTACTGGTGCAAAAGTATATAGTCTAGTAATAAAATTGGACAAAAAAGAAATTCTAAAAATTGAATACTTTTGCAAAAGTTTGAGTACTGGCGCCTTCCTCACTTTTTTAACTTTTTTTTGGGGAACACTTGCTTTTACTACTTCGATAGCTCCGTTTGCCGGTGCAATCTAATAAACGTAAAAATTTTCAAGGTATTCGCTTAGAAAGTAAATCATTTTCTTTTCCTCCATCACCAAACCTCTTGTTGATGAGTTATACGTAAGGAAATCTCTTACTTTATATTTTACTTAAATCTGCATGTAGGTGATGTTCATGTTAATATAACCTATCAATTAGATGTTTGGTTTGAGGACAAGGAAATTATGGCCCATTCTTTTATGGTATTCCAAGAATTATCACAACAATCGATCCCAATTGTCGTGTAGGTGCTTTAAAATTAAGCAAAAATTAGGATATGTTGCTAATGTAAAAGTAACTTTAAACAAGCGATTTCAACCATCCTTGATTTGAGAGTTTTAACTTCTCATTTTCTTACTAATCATCAAATGGATAATACTGATTTTAGAAAAATAAATATTTGTATCGGTAATGCATTGAATAACTACACTAAAATTAAGTAATGATTCTGATTGCTTTGCTAAAGTAATTTACTTCAGGAGTTCTAATTCTCGACACATTCATCCGCTCCTCCACAGTATAAGAAGTATAAGAGATCCTTCTTCAGGATTGGCATCGGTGCATCATTTTCTCCGCTCTCTTGAGAGAGGTTAGATCATGGCCGGATCCAAGTTCTCTGATCCACCAGCCGAATCTCCAAACAACTCTCGTGACTCCTACTACTTGGACAGTGAAACGATCCGACTGTTTAGTATTGAGGCACTGCTGGCCATCACTGCTTCAATGTTAGTCTTTCTTGGGGTCTTCGGGTTGTTCAGGCGACGCTGCGGCAACCGCACATTAGCATCGGTTGCATTCTGCGCCTATAACCTTTCACCTGCTATCATCGCATACACGCTTGGCCTCATTCAAAACGCTCCTTTCATCTGTTTGTATTTCCCTGTGTGGGCGGCTTATCTGGTGGTGTTTCTCGGAAGCACCGATTCCTACACCGCACACAGCATCGAGGACATTGAACAGTTGAAGTCATTTAATCTCTACTCCGCTGCTAAATGTTTCATGACAAGTTGGATGATCGTTTCATACACGAACAGCTTAAGGTCAATATTGTGCGCGGTGTTTCTTTTCATCATTCTATTTGCAAAAGTTGATGGAAGAGCACGAGCTTTGATGTTGGCAAGCAATTCTGTGATGGAGAAGAAATGCAAGTTACTAGCAGACTACATGTGCGGCGAGCACCATGGCGATTCAAGCCATGAAGATCCCGCTACAATGCGTGGGTACAAGTATTTGGTGAGATCGATGGAAGACGAACAGGTGCAATCATTATGCTCACCCACGATGTGGAGTTGAGAGAAACCACGATGGCTCGATAGGAAAGCGCCGGACTCTCCACAAAATAGAGTGGGGGATAGAGTTATCACCTTGGAGAAGGTTTGGGATTGCCAAGGGAGGCTTTTAAAAGAAGGAGACCCGAATGGGCGACTCAAGGATCTGTGCCTGTCATTTTCGCTCTTCAAGTTTATCTGCATGAGATTCGCTGGCTATTCATTGCCTCAAGAAGCTCACAAGAAGTTACGGCGCTTGATTCAACATATGCTTAGTAAAGAGAATGGTCATGAGCGAGTTTTCAAAGTCATTGAAGTGGAACTCGCATTTCTTTTCGATTTACTCTACACCAAGTATCCGGTGAATCTCAACCCGTATCGTTCAATCTGCAGATTGCTTCTACTCGCTATTGTGGTTGCTGCTCCTCTGATTGGTAGTTCTAAAGGTCTGGATTATTTTGTAACAATTTTCCTTATGATGTCAATCCTAGTCATTGAGCTTGTACATTTTTGCATCATGATTTTCTCTGAATGGGCGAAGGTTAGGTACATATGCAAGTATGTGCAAAATGATTGGTGGCTAAAGAATAGATGTTCTGGGAAGTTGATCGAGATAATGTGCCGAGTTTGGTTACGGAAGCCTTGGGGAAGACAACTTCGTCAATACTCGCTCCTCCAAGCATATAGCTATTCTCCATGGAAGTGTATAAATAATAGATTCACCACTGCTTATTTCGACCAAGAAGGGGACGGTCAGAAACAAATTCCTCCCACCAATTTGTCTAAGCAAGTGAAGAAGGCGATCGCTTGGTCTCTAGGGAAGTGTTTGGAGAAGGAGCAAGTGTCTTTGAGGTGCAAAGACTTGTCCGATGAGTTCTCATGGGCATGTGCTCTTGAGACAACTACTCATGTTATAATGCTCTGGCACATAGCAACCACTTTTTGTGAGCATGAAGTGCCTCACGCTCAACTTTCACAAGAACAGATAGACAACTTTGACATAGCGACTAAGCTATCGCAATATCTTGCTTACTTGGTTGTTTACGCCCCGAGGTTGCTCCCTGGTCACCCCTGCAGGACCAAAGACATATTTGATCGTGCTGTCAGCGAAGCCAGAAAAAAATTAAAAGGTTCCTTTGTTACAATGGAAGAGAGGATTGAAGAGCTAAAAAATGGCATTAAAATCGAACAATGCCAGGAAACGATCTTGGGTCAAGGCACGCAGCTAGGAATGCAGCTTGTGAATGGAGGAGAGGATAAGGGGCGAATTTGGAAGGTCTTGGCTGACTTCTGGGTGGATATGATTCTGTATGTGGCTCCTTCGAATAATACGGCGGCTCATGCGAAGTATCTCACCACCGGGGACGAGTTTGTGACTCACGTTTGGGTTTTGGTCTCTCACGTAGGCATTACGAGAGATCCACATGATGGTGAGTAATATGATGATCCAGAGAGGAGCTGAACTTGGCCTTATTTGATGATATTATGCCTAGTCAGCTATTTAATTGTCTATATGGTTGTGTATGTTTGCAGCAGTCTCTTTATCTTGCATCGATCCCTCTTCGGACTTTAGAAAGCTTTCTTGTGCATGATGCATGACCTGTTTTATGTGGTGTAATGTGTTGCTTTAGCAAAGGTCTATTAGCAAAGACTCGAATTGGTTGTGCATTTTTAAGATTGTATTATGTCGAACATGGGCAATATGTAATGTTTTTATGGGCAATATGTAATGTTTTTATTGTTGTCTGTTCACACTTTTACATGTTACAGTACACGAGGTTATGAGTACACAGCATAAATCTCATACCTTCACTTGTGTATATTGTTACGGGAAAGCCTAACTCCGAGTCCATCAACACATCTAATTGGATTCACATTCACTCATATGTGTATTTCAATAATCTCGCCCTCACATATGATCTTTAGTGTTAGGTGCGCTCCTCCTTAATCCACATTATTATTTTGTGAGGACTGCAATAATGACAACTTCAACCTTCATCCTCTCTCTCTCTCTCTCTCTCTCTCTCCCTCTCTCTCTCTCTCTCTTTGGGACCATGAAGGCTTGGTAGAAATTGCGTTGGTTACGAGATTCCTTCTTGAAAATATTCACCCAACATCAATATGCATTAGGAGTGGGCGGGCAACCAATCAATCATCATATTTGATACCATTTGTTATGAGTATGCAATAAAAACCCGTACTTTACTGGAAGTTGCCAAGAATGAGCTCAAGTTCAAGCCTTCAACCAATTTAGTTGGAAGAATTCAATCAAAAGTTTAACCCAACGAATTATAAGCCAACTACAATTTATTAACTATCAAACTTCGTACCAATTCTTTAATATGAGACTTTTCTAATACAATTCATGTGCATCTCGACATTCATTTCCCAGAACCACGAGCAAAGTAGACAACCATATCAGGTATGTCATGAGGCAGATCATAGCGCTTTGAATGAGGCCAAGACTAGGTGATGACGGGCTGAAATGGTGACCCATGAAAGCTCCCTTTTTTTTTACATCTCCGCATTGTACCAAAGACGCTAAGAAATATGTACAGGCAGGGCTATGAAGGTCAATAGAACCCTAATCCGCGGTGCATTCCGAGTAAAATTGCATGAACCACGCATCCTCATCCCAGAATCTCACGCTTTGGGTCCTCTTCTGTTTAAGCTTGTCTAAAGCAAGCACTGTGGAGGAGAGTCTCATTGGCCAAAGCTTCGGACTGGCCATTTCCGGTTCTTTTTTATAATCTTTTGTCCAGTTCCTTTTTTTTTTTTTTTTTTTTTTTTTGGGTTTTGTGAAAAGCAATATGTTTCGTTGAAGAATGTATCTATATTATTTTAAGTGTATTTCGAAGAGATCTCGTTACTTCGGTAAATGGCAAACCGTAGAGCCCTGCTGCTAATTACCAGAAGCTGAAAATAACATGGATCCTCGAGGGAGCAAAGTCTTCCGTACCTCCACTTGCTACAAGTTCGGTTTGATTCCACTTTCCTTCGAACCACACTGTGCTCATTGTCACGATCCTTCCAAGTTGGAGTTTGGTGGATTGCTAAATAGGCGCAAATGATTTCTCACGATGTGGTACCTATGCCTAGCACAAGTTCTCTCAACCGTATGGATTGCGACTTGGTTTATTGGTTAATTAATTATATAATTTGGTGTTACTTTAAGATCCGCCACTAATCTGTGCTAAGCAGATTAAGGGCCACGTAAGATAAAGAGCTCATGTTATTTTTACAAACCAAATATTTATGGGTACGAGACTTAATTGTGCACTTTTCAGCTAACACTTTCTTCTAGAAGGGATTATGGTGGTGTTCTTGATTTGCAGGATTTGTTAGCTTCAGCATTATTTCACAACATGATGTAAGCCAACCAAAGAAGTCATTGCCTATCTAGATAATTGGACCATAAGAGATAAATCAACAAAGAACCATAGAGGATGTTAGAGAATTACGTGGATCGGTACAAGTGCCAATACCTACTTCATGAAAAGAGTCAGATACCTCCTACTTCTATCGATTAGGCATTTATAAATACACAAAAATTCAGGATTTAATTGCAAGTTTTGTAGGACTTAATTACAAATAATTTGGATAAGGTTTGAGTTGTCTCTAAAACCGATTCGATTTTGACAGTTGTCCTTAGATGGAATTCTCAGAAAAAATCTGGTATGAATTTTTAGAAACTCAAAACTAAATGTTTGTTGCTGATTCCCTTCTCTAGCTATTCAAAAATTTCGCGTCATTTCGAAGTCGTTTACTATTTTTTCCGAATTTTCCAAAACCCGGTGATGGACCTTTCACGGTAATTCACAATTTTCGGGTCAAACGGATAAGAATTGGGCTTAATGGTGTTCTTGAGATTTAATCCACACACTCTCAGCTTTCTAAAGGCATATGAATTGCATTAATCGGAGTTCATTCTTGGACAAATTGATTTCAAAACTAAATGACCCAAATTTTGGAATTAATGAATGAGTGATCCTACTTGGGCTCACTCTCATTGCTTGGTTGCTTGGGAAATAAGACCATTTGGTCTGAATGCATGCTTAGATTTTTGTGTATGTGCTTGCTAGATGTATGCATAGGAGAGATGCATGTACGTGGGGAATACCAAAGGGAAAACGAGACCCTCAATTTAGGGATTAACGGAAATTGACCATCGTTTGTGAACACAAAGAATGGCCAATAATCATTAATCACAACTTAATCAATTGTAGTGGCCTTAGGACGGGACAATATGTGTGCACATCCAAAGGCCGAGCTCGAGGCCCATTTCCAAATTTGTGACTTGTTTGTGATTGTTTTGGTATGAAATGTGCATTTGTATGCCATGGATTGTATTTTAAATAGTTTGAGAAAAAGGACGACCTCATCAAGACGTCTTGAGGACGAGGTGGCTGAAATACCCATATGATGAAGATGGCGTGACCGATGTCTTATCCGGTCCATTTTGTTTTATCATCTACCCCGACCATGTCTCGGGTTTTCAATCCAAGATTGTATTAAACGCTCGACAAGCTGTGGGTTTTTCTTTCATGCACATAAAATAGCTTGTCTTTTACTTCATTTGAATGTTTACTTCTTGCAACACAGTTTCATTAATTGTGCACCGTATTTTTTTATAATGTTAAATTGCTCGAAAGAGCCGTCTACGTGTGGTCACCTAATGCTGATTTTGCAAAAAATTGCACGAAAATGTAAGAACAAATGGATGATGACTTTATGTAACAACCAAACCAATTAGTTACCGAAAGGGCATTCATAGAACAATTAGCGCAACCCAAGTCCCTAAACCTTCGATCTCTATTCTATAGAAATCGAAGGGGCACTCTTGGCTCTCGATTGGGTAATCTAGCCGACCCCCGAAAACAAGGCTAGTGGTGACTCCTAGTTCAATATTTAAGGTGCTTAAAGAACTTTAAAACAAACTCCTCTCACACAAGGTATGGGTTTGAGAGGACCAATGTTTAAGATCGATAGTTCGTTTTGCAATATTAGCAAATGTTGGTCCATTCGAGACCATTGTTTGTATGAACCATTTGGACCGTCTCTTGGAAAAATACCTCTAAACTCATCCTTCCCCTTGTTCAACCAAAGTGGTGAGGTTGGGTTGCGACAAAGATCACTCTCTCTAGTGTACTAACATGACCTAGTTATCAATAAAGTTATCATTTCCTTATGTCTTTTTACTGATGACAAAAAGAGGGAGAGATGCTGATGTGAAAATAATGTTGATATGCGTTGACATTTCTATAACGTATCAAAATAGGCGGAGTATAGCTTTGTGCTGAGATGTTTACTATGTCATCATTGCTCTTAAGGACTTACGATAATTTATGTTTTCCACTCTTATCCTACAAAAGATCATCTAGACTAAATCTCCAGGTAATATGAATATCTTATGGAGATCTTATCATTTGTTTATGGTGCACATTCCTCGAAAAAGATTAGCAAGCAAATAAACCATTTATTTTTATTTCAAGTTTCATCAAGAATTATCTTTCACATCTATGAAATAGTTTTATCATTATAAAAAAAATGGAGATTATTGAATAAACATTTCCATGTGATTTTGATGATTTCCATATTATCCTTAGTATAATTTTTACTATCGTAAATGCAGATGTTTGTGACAAGTATTAAAGACTATGTAATGTCCATGGTGTGCTCCAAGTAGTAAAAGATTGTGATATTTCTTGATACAATTTTTCTATAAATAACACCAAATATTTAAAGGTCAACTGATGTTAATGTTTGTATTCAAGGCTATGCATATTAGGTAATTGGTATTGTGACAACAACGTTCATCTTATAATGTTAGTTGGTTCAGCAAATTAGCTATTGTGGAAGTAGATATGTCCAGTAGCGGAATCTAGATGATAACAGAAATCGAGAAGCTAGGCTATCTAATAGGTTTGTCATAAGCTATAGTGAAGGGATAGTAGCAACAGCTATTTTAAGTAGTCTGCAAATGTTCACGAAAAGGACTATATGGATAGTTCTATCTTTGGACAGCAACAACAACGATAACTTCAATGACTATTTGCTTCTCCAATCCACCTCCAATGGATAGATTGAAGATGGGTATAAAAGAGAAGATCTTAGAAGCCAAATAAGAGATAAATGCAAATACAAAAGATTGAAAATCTGTCATACATTGTGTCTCAAGCAAAATGCTCTCTTTCGACTATTTATCTAGGTGTGGTATTTTTGCCATTTGAGTAGTTGTGCTAAAGATTAAGTGTATAATAGTAAAGTAGTGGTTGAGTCTTGATAGCATGATCTATCGTGTAAAAGGATCAGTGCTTGCTGATTGTAACTTTTTGAGCAGATTAATAATGCAATGCAAACCATCTTGTGGCTATTAGTTTGAGAAGTAAACATAGGCTTGTGGTCAAAGTGTAACCACTACACATCATTGTGTGCTACTACTTTTCTCTCTTATTTCTTCCACAAGCACAATACACTCACGAGTTTTGAACAAGCACTTTAACTATATCTACTTAGCATAAGCTATTTTGTACAAAAGATTGTCAAAATTTCTAAAACAACCTATTAACCCATCATCTAGGTTGTATTGTTAGCCCCTAACAAACTTTTGTAGCCCTAAACCATTTTTTCTTCACACAGCAAGCTTTAGTAGCCCAAAATGACCTATTTCTGTTAGGTGTGCAAGCGTAGCCTTGGAATTTTATTTGCATGATGAGCTTCTATAGCCTAGAGCACCCCGCCTTGATTCAGCAAACTTTCATAGCCTAGGGTCTCTTTCTTCACATGGTGAGCTTTAGTAACCTGGAGTGACCTATTTCCGTGAGGTGTGTGAACGGAGCATCATAACTTTATTTGTACAATGAGCTTTTATAGCTCGGAGTGCCCCTTGAAATTGGAGCTTTCATAACTCAAATTTTTCTTCTTCGCACGATGAGCTTTTACAACCCGAAGCGCTCCTTTGACCTTGCGAGCTTTCGTAGCTTAGAGTTTCCTTAGTTTTTCTTGCAAATATCATGTAAGTATTCTTACTCACCTTAATTTTCAAAAAAAAAAAATGTTCATAGATATCCCCCTAACCATGCTCTTTACACTTACGTTGTCATTACTTGTAAACAAAATTTAGGTGTCACATTGTCCTTGAAAGAAATCCCTTTAAGCTCTCTTTCAAAGAGAAACAATGATTGACACTTTTTTTTAATAAAACAAATAAAAATAAAAAATGGTAAAAACAACAAAAAATATAGTATAAAAATAAAAAGGAAGGCAAAAATATAAAAATAGACGAGCATGGATAAATTCAGCCACAATAATAAAAAGAGCAGAGAAATTTTAATTTTTTTTTGGTCGAAAACATCGGTATTATAGATTAAGTGGTATAAATACAACCGCTAGTTATAGCTTTGGCATACAAAAGATGTGAAAGCTGGGAAGGGGGAAAAACGGGCCAATTGTTGGGAAGCATAGAAAGCCCATGGGACTTAGCAACCCAATCGGCTATGAAGTTCGCAGCCCGTCTACAGTGCCGAATGTGAAGAAAAGGAAAAGAGGGCAAAAGTGCCCTAGCTTCGGCGATCAAAGAGCGATGCTGCCATGGAGACGAAAGGGGTTGCACAGCGTCCACCAACACCGAGCAGCAAATGATATTTATCCAGTCCTTTTTGACCTAGAAAATTCAAGGTATGCACCAGCGCTTGAATCTCTGATTGTAGGGCAGAGGAGGCATTGATTGTTGCTATAAATCCAGTAATAAGGCGTCCCGCAGAGTCTCGACATACACATGCGATCGCGCCTTCCTGTGTGGAGGTAGGGTAGGCGGCATCAATGTTAATGTTAAGAACACCTGGGTCTGGGGGATGCCACTGGTGATCAAAATCGGGAAGTATCCTTCTTCGAGACGTTGCCGACTGATGGCAGAGAGAAGATGATCGAGCGTCGGCAAGAGCTTATTGCACCACCTGTTCGACTGATAGACTTCGTTGACGGAAGATAAAATCATTCCGACTCTTCCATAGATGCCAGAGAATATACGCCACCATCTCTAGTCCAGGTGCATCAGAACTGTTCTCTAGTAAGTCTACAATACATTTATCAATTTGAGTAGCTGTAGACATTATTGTTGCGAGGTTTACCTATGGATGTGACCAAATAGACTTGGTTGTAGGGCAGTAAAGGAAAATGTGTTCTACTGTTTCGGGGAGTTGAGTTGTGCACATAGGACAGATGGGGTCGGGGATGATATGCCGGTGGAAAAGATTATCTTTTGTAGGCAGGGCGTTTTGACAGAGAGACCACATGAAAATGCGAACCTTCGGGGGGCTTTGTAAATGCCAAATATATGACCATAACTTCCTAGGTGGTTGGTAGGATGAAGAAGGCATCGCAGAGATAGCACTGGATGTATGATCTCTGATGTAATTGTAGGCACTCTTAACCGTATAGTTACCATTTAGTTTACCTTTCCATATAAGCAAATCAGAAAGATAGGAAGGTCTAATTGGTAAAGACAGAATTTCACTTACAATCTGGGGATCAAAACTTTGTCGAAGGAGGGATTCATTCCATGCAGCCTGAGTTGGTAGAATAAAATCTGCTACCTTTGTTGCTTCTCCTCTAGGTGCAGGGCCTCCTATAACACCACTAGAGAGCCACTTGTCCTCTCTAATATTAATCTTCGACCATTACCAACAGACCATTGAACATTATCGAGATAGAGTCCCGCCCAATTAAAAGACTATTCCACCCCAAGACGGTCTTACTCCTTTTTCAGCCCTCATGAACTCCGATGTATGAAAATATAATCCTTTAAAAATTCGACCCCATAATGTAAGAGGTTCATGAATTAGTCACCAAGCTTGTTTTCCTAAGAGAGCGTTATTAAATGCCACAAGGTCTCGGAAACCCATTCCACCATGGTCCTTTCTAGTTTTAAGAATATCCCAATTTTTCCAACGGACCCCAGATGTTCGACCACTCTGTTTCCACCAGAATCTTGCAACTTGCTGCTCAATAGCCTTACAAATAGATAGGGGAATCTTAAATATGGACATGGCGTATTGTGGTATTGCTTGGACAACCGATTTAAGCAGGATTTCCTTGCCTCCCTTTGAGAGTAGTTTTTCTGTCCAACTCTGCAGCTTAGATTCAACTTTTCCCAGTAGCCATGAAAACATCTCCCTTTTAGACTTACCCCAATCAGATGGAAGACCACGGTATTTACCAAATTTGTCCAATATTGGCACACGTAGTTCACTAGCCAGATTTACCTGAAGACTGTATGGACAAGATCTGTGAAAGAAAATTCCTGATTTGTTTCTGTTAACTTCCTGACCTGTGGCTCGACAATATTGGTGAATAATGTTGGCTAAATTCTGACATTCCATTAATGTACCATCGAGGAAAAACTAGCATCATCAGCAAAGAAAAGATGGGACAAATTAGGACACCACCTGTTTAGAGTTATGCCTCGAAGAGAGCCCATATCTACTGCATTTGAAATAAGAGTTGATAAGACGTTGGCAACCAGGATAAAGAGGTATGGCGAGAGGGGATCACCTTGTCTCAAGCCTCTAGTTGGGTAGAAATAAGGGAGAGGTTCACCATTAAACTTCACGCTGAGAGAGATTGTAGTAACACATTGCATTACCCAACGAACCCATTTTGCATGAAAGCCAATGTGAGTAAGGTAATCTTGTAGGAAGTCCCATTCAACCCTATCATATGCCTTGAGCATATCCAATTTAAGGATAGCTTGAAACCTTTTCTTCCTTCTGCAAATCTTAAGTTGATGCAGAATTTCCTGAACAATCAGTACATTATCCTGGATTTGACATCCACTAATAAAAGCACATTATTCTTGTGCAATCAAAGTAGGTAGACAGGGCTTTAATCTGTTGGCTAAAACCTTTGAAATGATTTTATATATGAAGTTACAAAGGCTAATAGGTCTGTACTGTTCTAGCCTTTATGGATTTGGAGTTTTGGGAATTAAAGATAAAAGGGTTCTGTTATATTCAGGCCTCAAAACTCCAGTGTTAAAAAATTCTTGTACAGAAAGGAAGATATCATCCTTTAAGATCTCCCAATGGGAATGAAAAAACTGACCGTTTAAACCATCGGGTCCTGGAGCTTTCGATGCTCCCATTTGAAAGGCAGCAAGTTTTACTTCCTCTGGAGTGAGTTCCTTTGTCAAGTTATCATTCATTTCCTCTGTGATCATAGTTGGACATTGTGCAAGAACAGGCCAATAATCACGATTACCCACCGACTGATACAACTGTTGGAAGAACCTAGTTGTGATGTCCTTCAAAATGTTAGGATCACGAACCCACTGATGATGCTCATTTTGCAGCATGCTAATGCGATTTTTCTGTCTTCGATTCACAGTCATTGCATGGAAATACTTAGTGTTCTTATCTCCCCATCTTAGCCAATTTATCCTAGATCGCATAGACCAATATTGTTCCTCCTGTTGCCATAATCTCTGAATTTGCTCTTTTATCTGAGAAACCTCCTCTTGGTTTGACTGATCATGCGACTTGTTGAGCAGGTATTGGAGCTGGTCCTTAAGGGAAATGATGTGTTGATGGCCATGGGAAAATTTGGAGCGACTCCAACGAGAGAGGGCCATTGAAACAGCCTTTAATTTCTGGGGTAAGTGCTTACCTTTGATCTGGGATTCCCGCCATGAATCGGCAACGGTGTCTACGACACCAAGTCTTGCAAAACGATTCAAAATAAAAAAGTCTTCCTGCGTTTGACAGGTTCAAGAGCAGAGAAATTTTATTAAATAAAAAGAGTAGAAAAAATAATAAAAAGTAAATAAATATAATAATAAAAATCGGGGGCCTATATTACCTTGCCCCCCTTTTTTAGCCAAGTTCTCAGCTGTTCTCCTTTTCCTAACACTTTTTTGTTTCTTTCTGGGCCCAACTTTCTTTCAGTCCATGATTTAGCCCATCATACACCCGGCTTTTTCTTTCTCCTTTAGGCTCGGTTTTATTTCCTTTTCACCCAATGAAGTAAAAAGAATGGAGGCCCGGCCCTTGTCTTTCTTGGCTTTCTTCAGAGATCATTCGAAGTTCGCTGCTTCTTTTTGGTCGGCGATCATAATTTCTTCTCCGTAGGCCACCGATCTCTGTCACGGCGAATTGGGGAAGGCGAGGCTATAATGGCTCGCTGTCGGGAAATGAGAAGATCGGTGGACTTCCGGCGTTTTTTTTGGCTTCGTCATGCCGATTCCTGCGACTCTATCTCACCGAGCGAATCAGGTATGCATTCTCTTCAAACGCCCTCTTTTTGGCCGCTATTCGGGAATCGAGAGCATTGAGCTCCGGTGATGACCTTGTTGCTGATGGAGTTGGCTTTGGTGAAGGAGAAGGAGAAGCAGGGTTGAAGAAGGCTTGGGAAGAAAGAAGACGTTGTGGGGAGAAGAGAAATTAGGAATTAAAAAAAAAAAGAAATAAAAATAGAAAATAAAGCAGAAAATTTTAAAAATAGAAAAAAGAAAATTACAAAGTAAAAATAATAAGAAAATAAACTAAAAGGGTTCGATTTAATAATAGAAAATGTGAATTGGTTCGGATCCAATTAGTCTAGTCGGGTCGGGACGGATGGTCGAGTTGTATCCAAAGTAATTGAGTCTCGTAGGGTATGAATGGGCCAATATTGAGCTTGGATTGGGTCGATTTATTAGAGGCCAGACTATTGGGAGTTGGGTTCGAGCTGTTGCAAAGGCTCAAGCCCATCAGATTGACGTCATGCTTTTAATGGATTGTGGGCCGAATCCAAATGTGGGTTGTTTCAAGTAAAAATGGACCGAGCCTACGCCGGGCCCAATTTCAAGACCCAACCCAGATCATTAGGGTCCAGGTCAGCAAATTGAGCCGGGTTCGTTGGCCCGGTTCGAAGTCCATTCTCGGAATAAAAATTAAAAAAAAAAATTTAAAATATCATAAAAATGTTGAAATAATAAATAAATAAATGAGAAATTTGAAATAAAAATATGTAGATTCAAGAAAAATAGAAAAATAGAAAAATAAAATGAAAAATTGGAAAATTTTAGAAAAATCACCTTAATTGATTCCATTAGATTTTTCAGTCTTGAATCAATTTTAGAATTTTCTTTTTAAATAGACTTTTCTTAGTCTTGAATAAAATTTAAGAATCCTTAAAAATTTCAAAACTCAATTAAATAAGCTCTTAGAGTTTTACAATAGGGATATTTTTTGTATTGTTTTCTTTCTAGAGACGATGCTAGGTCATTACTTATGCATTTCAATTTGATTGCATAATTTACATACATTAGTTGTTGTTTTCTCTTTTAGCATGGTTAGGTTTTCAATAAAAACATTGCATAAACATTTAGTGGATTAGCCTTAAAATAGATGAAAAGACTACATGAAAAACACTTTAGTTGACAACATAATCAAAGTTTAGGTACCGAAAGGGCATTAGTTGTATAATTAGTGTAATCAAGGACCCAAATCCGAAATCTCTAGTTCCATAGAAATTGAGATGACATTCCCACATTTCAATTGGTGTCTAGCCTACCTTAATTGGCTAATGGCAACTCCTCCGGTAGAATTTTGATAGGGTTAATTTGAACATATTGTGAAAAATCCAACGTTGCGTGAGATATGAACTTGGGAAAGCCCGCGCTTGAAATTGATAGACGGCATTAGATTACTTATTAGATGATGTGTTCGAGTTGTCTTCTAAGGATATGCCAATTTGGACTGACTTTCAAGTAAATACCTCTAAACCTATTCAAGGGAGGTTGCAACAAGAATTTTGACACCCTTTTTGATAATGGTCAAAAGAAACGAGGGAGGGCTAAAACGACATATTGATATCTAGGGTCAATAATTGAAGAGGAAAACACAAACCTATGATTTGATATCCACGATAAATGATTAAAGAGGAAATATGAACACATGATTGTGATGATGTGTTTGAGCCGTCTTCTAGGTTTGTCAATTTGGACCGTCTTTCCAATAAATACCTCTAAATCTATTCCCTCAAGGTAGGTCATGACAAGAATTTTGGCGCATTTTTTTTAATAATGTTTAAAAGAAATGAGGGGTGACTAAAATGACATATTGACACCCAGAACCAATAATTGAAGAGGAAAATATGAACCTTTGACATCTAGGATGATTACCAATCAAATATTAGTTCTTATGGTTTGTCATCTAAGTGGATTGACATCATCGACAGTAAGCTATTGGAAATAGAGATAATAGATCCATACAATCCCATGATTACCAATTGGTTATCCTATGGTCTCGGAAATTGTAATTGCTTGTGATTACCAATTAGAAGATAAGAGGTGATACTTGGGATCTCGAAAATTGCTTATCACTGTAAATATTACTACGAGATTATTAGTAGATTCAAGATTCATAACCGTTTGTAAGTGCTGTTGGTGGAATATACCGCCTTGTAATTTGTGTGAAGGACACAGACAATAATCAAATATTAGTTCTTATGCATTTGCTTTTATCTTTTAATTTCTTGCGAATTTATCTTTCCAGCACTTCAAATTTCCAGTACCCAATTACATTCTTCACACCTTTAATTCCATAACATGAACAGACCAAAAAAAAAAAAAAAAATCCAGTACATGCATTTTCAATTCCTTTACTTGTTCAGTCATTTACTTTCCTATCCAAAATCAAGAAAGAGCCTATTTTCCTTAAATATCCATCAATTTCATCCCCATTATCCTTTTAAAAGATTTTTCGCTTTTTTGGTGAAACAATACCGCTAATGTGTTCTATAAATATTAAATACTCTAAAATTACTTAATGATAGGGACTGCTTAGCTAAAGTAATATACCGGTCAAAGCTGCATTAGTAAAATAGGACCTTAGAGCATCATCTATATTTTTGCGCCGCCCATTCATCCCCTGTTCACAATCTAATAAGTATAAAAGATCCTTTTTCTTATCATTAGAACCGGTGCTCCATATTTCCGCTCCATCGAGAGAGAGAGAGAGAGAGAGATTAAGTTCATCGACATGTCCATCCTCTTTGACCCAAGAATTTCTATGGCCATTCGAGGGATAATTGCACGGAGGCGTACAAAAATCAAGTGAACCGAATGGCAAGAATAGTGGTCTTGCTGCCCGTCACTACTGTAATCTTACTCTTTCTTGGAGTATTCGGTTCGTTCAGTAGATGCTGTGTCAACCGGGCATTCACGTTGGTCGCATTTGCGGCCTATAGCCCTTCCCCCGTTCTCGTCGCGTACATGCTTGGCCTTATGCAAAGCGCTCCTTTCAAGGTTTCACATTTTCCTTTATGGGTGGTTTATCTGGTGGTGGTTCTCCGAAGCGCAGATTCCTACACGGTGCACAGCATTTGGGATATTGAACGGTGGAAGTCATTTAATGTCGACTCTGCTGCTAAATGTTTCATGACAGTGTTTCTTTTCATCATTTTATTCATGAAACTCGACGAAAGAGCACGAGCTTTGATGTTGGCAAGCAATTCTGTGATGCAGAAAAATTTCAAGTTAATATCTGACTACATGAGCGCCAAGCACCAATGGAACGGTTCAAGCGACACGGATCGCTTTACAATGCTCGGGTGTAAGTACTTGGTGATAGTGGCAGACGAGGCAAAGGAGCACTGATTGTGCTCAACAGAGGACTGTCAAAAATTATCAGAGAATGATGAAGTTATCACCGTTGAGAAGGTTTGGAATTGCAAAGGGATGCTTTTAAGTGAAAGCGGAGGAGACCGGGATGGCCGACTCAAAGATTTGTGCCTGTCTTTTTCGCTCTTCTAGTTCATCTACCTGAGATTCGCTGGCTACTCATTACCCCAAGAAGCTCACAAGAAGTTATGGCGGTTAATTGAACATATGCTTTTTGAAGAGAAGGGTTATGAGCGAGTTTTCAGAGTCATCAAAGTAGAACTTGCATTTCTTTTCGATTTATTATTCACCAAATACCCGGTAAATCTTAACCCACATCGTTCCAAGTATAGACTGCTTCAGCTCGCCATTGTGGTTGGTGCTGCTCTGATTTCATTCTACTACCTCGAGAGTCCTTCAACTCGCGGATGTGGTTGCTTCAACTCGCCTTTGATCCAGGGAGGGAACCTTTCGGTTCCTGCTTTGGCAACCGTCTTGTTGATGACGTCAATCCTCCTCGTTGACCTTGCACAGTTCGTCATCATGATTTTCTCAGAATGGGCAAAGGTGATACACATATGCAAGTATGTGCAAGATGAGCGGTGCAGATGAGAAGTTGATCGAGATAATGTGCAGGGTTCGGTTATTGAAGCCTTGGGGAAGACAACTCCATCAATACTCACTGCTCAAATCATATAACTATTCTCCACGGAAGTGTATAAATAATAGACTCACCACTGCTTATGTCGACCCTAAAAGAACTGGTCAGGATCAAATTGCTCCCACCAATTTGTCCGAGCAAGTGATAAAGGCGATTGCTCAGTCTCAAATGATGTATGGTACCGGCAATTTAAAGAAGGGGCAAGCATCTTTGAAACTCAACGACGTGTTTAATCAGCTCTCAGGTGCAACATCGCTGCATCTCACTAAGGACGCAGAAAGATGTATAGACAAGGCTAAGAAGGTCAATAAAGCCTTAATCTGCGGAATCGTATCGATACCTTCGAGCTTATTCCGATAAAATTGCGTGAATCATGCATTTTCTTACTTCAAATCTCACGCTTGGTGTTCTTCTTCTGTCAAGCTTGTTCAAAGCAAGGACTCTGGAGGATTCTTATTGGATATAGACTCGGACGAGTGATTTTCGTGTTCTCTTTTATATTCTTTTGTCCCGTTCCTTATTTTCCCCGACAATCTGACATATTTTTTTGTTTTCGTCAAAAGACAACATGTATAGTTAAAGATTGTAGCTACTTTTTCGAAATGTAATTCAAAGAGATTTTTGTTTTGTTTTGGCACATCCCATAAGGACATATTTATTCATGACCGCCGGTAACATGCTAAAGTAGCAACATTGATCTTTCACTTCAAGAACATAGTTAGAAGTAACATAGGGCACAAAATGAGGTAAATTACCTCAATGGTTCACATGATGAGTAAATAGGGATAATTTTACTCACTTTCCCTTATTGGTCGTACAATGCACATGTACTATAAATTACATGCTATAGCGAATTTCTCTTTCTATAAAAGCGTATGTCATTTATTAAATATATCCACTATACATATCTTAGCCTAAACATAGTCACGTACCTCTCACGTACTCATGTTTAGCTCGAGTTTCATATCAGCTCGCTTTCTATAGCACCTAATTAAGTACTCACATCCGGCATCTTACAGCATACATGATTATTGGACTATCATGTTTGGTCTTATTATAAACAGATCACAGATCTCATCTTGACTTCAATTAAGGCAACATATTATTTTATGTACCAAACTTGCTCTTCAGCGTTTATTTATACATAACGTCTCATCTCAACGTGCTAACTATAGCACTTGAGGTGATTACTCGTGTGAGTGAGCCAATCATTGCTTGCTGACATACTTTCCAATAATATATGTGTGCTTGTGCTAGTCTCATAATGGATTTATACTTATTAATAAAACATCAAGTGATCAATAAACAAACAAGTACAATACATATGTCCACATATACAAAACCAGTGATTCTCTACAATAACACATCACATTCTACGCAATCCTAGTGACATCCGGTGGGTCAAGAATATGTCTTTAGGAATAACCTTCGTAAATAGATCAGCAACCATTCTATTGGTTGAAATATATTGTAGGATCATTTCTTTCTGCGCTATTATATCTCTTATGAAGTTGTTCTTCATATCAATGTGTTTCGTCCTTCCATGATACTTAGGATCCTTCACATAGGCAATGACTGCTTGACTATCGCAATAAACTATTACCGGTCTAGGAACCTCAGTGACAGTGGTTAAATTTTCCAAGAAAGGTTTTAGCTATACTGCTTCTTGCACTACGACAAAACATGCAATAAATTCTGCCTCCATTGTAGACAATGCCGTGCATGTCTATTTCTTGCTATTCCAAGAAATTGCACCTCCATTGAGCAAGAACGCATATCCAGAAGTCAATTTATGATCATCCAGGTCTCCACCCCAATCCGCATCTGAATAGCCTAATAGGCGTAAATCATTCCTTTAGTAACAAAGTCAATAGTTTATAGTCACTTTCAAGTATCTCAGGATCCTCTTCACTTCTTTCCAGTGTACTTGATCGGGATTTGATTAATATCGGCTCACCAATCCGATGGCATAACATATATTGGGTCGAGTACACATCATAGCATACATCAAGCTTTCGATCGCACTAGCGTAAGGAACGGTTTCCATTACTTTAATTTCTTCTAGAGTCTTAGGACACATCTTAGTATTCAGGCCTTCACCTTGCATGATAGGGGTATCAATGGGATTACAATACTGCATATTGAAACGCTCAAGAATCTTCATAATATAAGACTCTTGTGATAAAGTAAGGAGTTTCCTTGATCGATCTCTTTCGATCTTAACTCCTAATATATAAGAAGCTTCTCTCATGTCTTTCATTTCAAAGTTGGAGGACAACTATTCTTTAATGGTGATAACCAAAACCTTGTCATTTCCGGTCAATAGAATATCGTCCACATAAAGTGATAAAATCACAAATTTGTCTTTGAACCGCTTGACATATACACATTGATCTTATTTGATCATCGTGAAACCAAAAGTTGTTATGGCTCGACGAAAACGAAGATACCACTGTCTAGATGATTGCTTAAGGCCATATATTGAGCGATGAAACTTGCAAACTTTATGCTATTGACCTTTAGCTATGAAATCTATTGGCTGCTTCATATAGATTTCCTCATCTGGTTCTTCATTGAGAAATGCCATCTTTACATCCATTTGATGTAATTCAAGGTCCAAATATGCAACGATGACTAGGATAAGGTGTATTGAGGCAAACCTTATAACTGGTGAAAAAGTTTCCTCATAGTCTATACCCTCTTGTTGAGTATAACCTTGCGCCACAAGACGAGCCTTATACTTTTCAATGGATCCATCCGCCCTTCGCTTAATCTTAAAGACCCATTTGTTTCCAATAGCCTTGTGATTCGGTGGTAGATCAACCAAGTCCTAGACATGATTTGCCTTCATTGACTTCATTTTATCTTCCAAAGCTTTTCTCCATTCTTTCTTATCAGATGATGAGAGAGCCTCTTGAACAGTCTTAGGCTCGGCATCGTCTTTCTGAGCAATCATAAATGTTTCTCCTTCAATCTCAAAATGACGATGGGGAATATTTTTACAATTACTTTTACACAATTGAATTTCTCTTGAATCAATTCGTCAAGCGATATAACACTCCCACTAGGTCTTGTGTGTTGAGGTAAATCTTCATTTCCCTCTACAACATTAGTGGGTGCGTTATTAGGATTTTCCATTCTCATATAATTAGAAGTTCTTATTAATCTCACATCTACTAGGAAATTTGTTCTCCAAGAACGTGACATCTCGTGACTCTATTTCAGTCACATTTCCATCAGCTTGTTCACTTATGAACACGTACCCTTTGAAGTATTCAGAATATCTTATAAAGATACATTATTTCCCTCTAGGACCTAATTTGTTATATTTATGGGAAGAATCATGAACATAAGCTGCACATCCCCATGAACGTAGAATACTCAAGTCTAGTTTCTTACCAGTCTATAATTCATAAGGGGTGGAAGTGACCGATTTTGAGGGCACTCGGTTAAGTATATAGGCAACAGTCAATAACGCATCTCCCCAATAGGAGATAGGTAAATTTGCTTGCGCTATCATAGACTTAACCATTTCCAATAGGGTTTTATTATTTCTCTCAGCTACCCCATTTTGTTGTGGAGTACTAGGAATAGCCAATTATATTACTATTTCCTTTTCATCACAAAGAGTCTTGAATTGCTTCAATAGATACTCACGTCCGCGATCGGTTCTAAATGCCTTTATTGTTTTGTTCAATTGATTCTCAACTATCGCTATATATCGTCTAAAACAATATAATGCTTCTGACTTGCGGGAGATCAAAAAGACATAATTGAAACGCGTGAAGTCATCTATGAAAGTGATGAAATATGAGGCTCCATGCCTTGCCCTCACATTCAAATAACCACAAATGTCAGAATGTATGAGTTGTAATGGAAATTTGGCTCTAGTCTCTTTATCGAATGGTTTTCTAGTTGCTTTTCCCGCTAGACAATGTTCACATACGGGTAGATCAACATTAGTGAGTGACCATAAAAGGCATTTTCTAGCTAATTTTTGCATTCTTTGCAACCCAATGTGACCTAATCTAGCATGCTAAGTACTTGCATCAATCTCAACATTACTAGAAGATGCAATTAAAGAAAAACAACCATCAATATTAATATTGTACTGATCATAGTCAATATCTAACACCATAACACCATTCGATACATGACCTGAACCATAATAAACTGTTCCAAACGAAATGTCACCATAATCACCATGAAAATTCAATACATAACCTAAGCTAAGAAGAACAACTTCAGAGACCAAGTTTCGTTGAATATCTAGAACATAAAGGACATCATGTAGGAATAGGTTTCGACCACCATGTAAAATTAATTTACATGTGCCGATACCCTTCACTTCAATTTTTGAGTTATTCCAAACATATATCCATCTTCTTCTAAACTGAATCCGACGATACTCCACATATGCTTCTCGATCTCTAGTTACGTGATCTATTGCTCTTGAGTCTATTATCCATATTGGATGAGATTCGGCAAGCATTATAGTGCTAGAAACAAAAGCATTACTTAAAGTAATAGAGTAATAGGGTACCTCTTTCAGCTCAGTGCATTCATAAGCAAAGTGACCCATCTTGTCACAATTGTAACACTTCATCTTGGCCTTGTCCTTCTTCCCACCACGCTTCTTGCGTTGGAAGGTTTTAGCCCTCTTTGGTGCTTGATCAGTCTTCTTCCCTTTGTTGTTGAATTGAGAATTCCTTTTGCGCTTAAAGCCTGAAACTTTGCACGAACTCGATTAAGCAACATAAGCATAGGTAGAGGATCTTGCAGCCTCTAGGCGCTCATCCTCTAATTCCAAATGACACGCTATATCATCAAAAGTGACAATATTCTCATTATGCGTCATATTGATCTTCGTATGCTCCCAATTGTTAGGAAGAAACCTTATAACAACCTGAACTTGTTGTTCATCAGTAAGGGAGTGACATGCCGACTTCAGCTCATGAATCATGTTTGACATCTCCCGAAGATGCCGCCTCATTATTACATTTGGGCACTTTCGGAATGTGTCAAACTTGATGGTGAGTCTCTTCAACTTAGTGGCATATGTACCCCCAAACTTATTTTTCAAAGCAACCTACATAGCTTGAGTTTTATCATAACTTTTAAACTCACATGAGATCATCTTGCATACAGCTCAGCAACGTGATGTGAGTAATGCTATTTTTTTTTTCAAGCTTGATAAGTTTCTAAATCTCTTCTGTGTTGAGCTAAAGTTTCATGCTCAGGTTCATCCATGGTGTGGTTGAGGTTTTCCAAAACCTCTTACTCCTTAAAGATGTACTGAACCTTTCGGTGCCAAATATCATAATTGTCACCGTTCAACTACTCACCCTTATTGAGGTTAGCCACAATGGTTTTGGATGCCAAAGCCATAATCAATTGCTATAACACATTGACATAATAAACACAGAATCAATACTAGCACACTTTTCAGAGTAACATACATATTTAATTTGTAGTAAAGACAAACTAAATTAATGATAATTCAACAAAGGACACAGAAACGAAAGTTTAATATGTTCTTAATCAACTTCTATGTACGATTGTTCTATTATCATTAATTAGTTTAATTTGCGCAAATTTTAAGTTCTAGGTGAGAACTCTTTCGAATTCTACCAACCTACGAACTCCCACTAGGAAAAATAATTACATGATCTCATGTAATTTCTACATTTTTCCATTAACACAAAAGAATAGCATGACCACCCGTGGTGACGGCGTAGTGGTTGAGCTTCAGTTCCTTTTGGGAGAGGTCTGGAGTTTGAATCCTTGCATCGTTTGCCTTGTTGGAAAGGAACCCACGACTTGCCCGGGATAGAAAGGGTGGTGGTGACTCTCCTGCTCCTCCAGGGTTTACTCCGTCGCAAAGCGGCGCACGGAGGTTCCCTGGGTACCAAAAAAAAAAAGTATAGCATGATGTAAACCAACGTACATACAACAATCATGCTTCAACTATAATCAAAACCACAATTCAACATTTAATGGAAAAACAAGGATTTCCTACCGTTGTTCGAATTTTCTTGGAAATAGAAAACTGCAAGTATATTAAACTATATACATGCTATCATCAAACCAAGCTCTACTCAGCATATGTGTTATCATTTTCATAAGGGCCAGATATTGTATTTCCTAAAACTTAAGAAAATACAAGCGAAAAAAAAAATGAATAAACTATGTATTTGTACCTTAAAATACGAGTACATAGGGTTCCGTACATAATTTTATACATTTATAAAATTCAAACATACGAAATAAATATATCACAGTGTAGAAGACACTCATACGAACCAAACACCGCTGACCACACTCCAATCGAACCGGCCACGCGCCCACACGCACCTCCTGAGTGCGTGGTGCGTGTGGCGCACGCGTAAGTGAGCCAAATGGCTTCTGGCCGGTCCAACTGGTCCGACTGGCCCAACCGGTGACTGGTTCGACCAGTTCACCGCCAGATCGGTTGACCGGTTCGACCCATTGACTAGTCAATAGTCGGGTCAGGTCGGGTCGGGTCTGGGTCTGGTTTCCGAACGGGTTGTGTCGTCGGCGGTGACCGGCTAGCTAATCGGGCGCGTCGGCGGTGACGTCATCGATGACGTCATCCGGCAACCGACCATTGGATGACATCATAGTGATGTCATCACGCGTTGGTTCGCCGACCGGCGCGCGTGCGCACGTGCCGGTTCGCCAACCGGCACGTTTTGCACATGCGCTGGCGTCCCCAGCGCTTCAAGCGAGTGGAGCTCACGTGCAGCGGTTTCTGGCCGCGCATGTTGGCGCGCCCGGTGTCCTCCGGCGGCGATCTACCCATCGTCGGATTCGTCTCGATGAGTACTTCTACTCTGTATATTTGAAAATTTATTTTGGCCGAAAAAATCTTTCGAAAAATGACTAGAACTGTACGGGTCTACCCGACCCCGAACCCGTTCTTCACTTCGGTTCGATTTCTACTATTCGAATTAGCAATTCCGTGTAATGAACATCCAAGCAGTGCTGATTTCATACTCTTTATCTCAATATCAAATGGTAAACGAGAAAATTCAATGAAAAACAAGACAGAAATCACGACCGGGCTCTGATACTAATATTGGAATTCAAGTCGGCAGAAGACGACTTACGTTTTACAAATGCGCAAACAACAATTAACCCCGGAACAAACGTTGAATTTGTGGATGAATCACAAACGAAATTACTTCATGTTGGTCTGAATGCAATCACAAGAAAAACATCCGATTTCCACGGCGTAAATGCAAACTGTTCTCGTAAAGAAGAAATGGAATGCCTTGATGGAAAGGGGAGAGAAAATGAAGAAAACTTTTTGAACGTACGTTCGTCCAACCAGTCCAACGGTTGTCTTTAGGTGTCTTTTATATGAACCCATCACATCCCTTCATCGTAACATATCAAGGCGAAATGGTGTGTGCCAATCGCACCGCATCATGGACGTATTAATTAATAAAATACTACATATGAGTTTTCTCAGAATGATGTTGGAAATTTGAAATATCTCTTGGCTTCTGGTAATCGTGCCCCTGGATTAGACAAGTCATTCATCGGTTCTGAAGAAAAATTTGGAACAGACATCTCTCATTTGGGCCACTATTCTGACATAGCAGAAAAATCATTAGAGAGATTCATCTCGGTAATATTGTCATTTAGATTCCCCAGTTCTATTTCTCGTGCCAGGGGTTTCCGTGCTCCTCTGAAGGATGTGCACAACACATGTACGGATAGGTAAGAAGATGACGGCACATAGATTCTCTACTTCTCTAAACTCTTGATTATCCCTCATTGATTTTGTCCACTAGTAGGTCAACTATTTCCCCGGATTTCAGTCAACTTGCATATGCGACGAAGAACAGGATGCCCGTGATTCCAACCCGTAGGAGTTGATTATGGGCAGTATATTCCAATGTAGATTGTTGCATCTACTGAACTCCTGATTGCAAGTGGCGATGTCGGACTCACAATCACATAGGATCGTCTGCAATTTTTGCAGACACGTTTTTTTTTGGGGAACATACAAATTATCCACATGGCAGGAATTGGCTATTCATTCTCTTTTCCACTTTATCTGAATGCCTTGAGTGTTTTTGTTTTTAGCCAACAGCACTTCACAGTCGTTTAGTAAGAAAGAAAGTCATTGGAAGCTCGAGGAGGTTTCTCTCCCAAATTTGAAACAAGCAAATCACAAAGAGATTATCCTATTCAAAATAGCACATCTTCTTCCTAGACTGCAAAGCAACCCAATAGGAACTCACATTTGATTCACGACCAATAAAAGAAGAGAAAAAGTTAAACTATTAAGTTGTTCGTTCGCACTCCAAATGTCATCTAGCAGTCCTTTGTCTCCGGTTAGTATCCTAACTGAAACTTTGGGTATCCCAACGAACGTCGGTAGCGTCTGCCTCTCCGCAAACTCTCGTCCATTGCTTTTACTTTGCCAATTGAAATGCTATGGCAGACAGTAGCAACTTCAGTCTCCTTGACAGAATTAGCATGAACTCAAGGTCCTCCTATACCAACCAAAGCCCCATAAACATAAGAGCACCCTCGCCGCCCACACCCCCCCCCCCACACACACACACCAATTGCCACAACAGTAGATCTCCACAAGGCCAGGCTCAAGGTTAAACCACCATCCCTTATTTACACTGTTATTTGATGTAAACTAGTGCTCCACCTTCTTATTCATCAAGAACTCCCTTGTAGCTGCCCTTAACCATCGTCCTACCATCTCAGGTATAGGTCTTTTAACAATTGCTGCATTCGTACCCTTCCAAATAAATCTACAGAATGGGCAATCAACGGGGATTAGCCAAAACAATGTGAAATCATGCAATCGATCAATATCAATAAAGTACTTATTCAAATACATCAAAAAGATAAACTATCGCACCATGACAAAAGATGAATGTAAGGTTGATCAGAACAAGGACAACAATTATAACAACATTACAAAACTACAGTGAAAGATCAATGAAGCTGCTTTAGAGTTCAATGTCCTAATGTAATTATTTCTATTTGAACATACATTTGGATTAGTTCTCAAAAGATGTTTGTTTAATCGAATAATCTGACACTTTAGGTCGAGTAATATCCAACCTATGGTGTATGACTTCGAAGTCAATTAAGATAACGTATAGATTTTTAGTTGATTCATTAGAGAAATGATTGGTTTTTTTTTATCATATTGTGAATACAGATTTTTTACTTTTATATATTCATATGCAGTAGAAACTTATTTGACTGTATTCAAATAAGGCAATGAATATCTGTTAGTTACAGATATGAATATGTGCTTTCATCTTGATGGAAGTCAGCATGTCTTTGAATTAATGACAGAATTATGAGAAATTTTTTTCTCTGAATTTGCGCCTCGTGTATATGACCTATATTCGTGTTTGCGAGTTTTACTTATGCTTATTAACCGTTTCTATTGCGCCATAATTTTGCATCAATGTTCCCTTGCATTGAGAAAGACTGATGGTCCATCTAGAGAAATTATTTTCGTCCCAAGCGTTCATATGTGTGAAAATCATCACAAGAAGTGTTTTGGAAAGGCAAGGACTTCTTATTGAACAAATGAAACCACGTAATTAAGGGCAACATGGGGAACACCAAATAATGGATGGTGAGGATGAGGAGTGGGCCCTCTCGAACAACAAGGAGTTACATTTGGCTCTCGTCCTAATTCCCTAAAAATCCATAATTTAGATCCAACCACAATCCTATCTTGAACCTTTTCTCTTTGTCTTAAAAAAAATAAAAATTTACCAACTTTCACTCTAATCATAAATCTGCCCCAACTCCAAAAATCACCATTGTTTTCTTCAAAACTATAAACATTGAAGATTGCTATAGTTCCATGAGTGTGTTAAAACCTAAATTTTGTCTATTTATTTAGGTTTTAAGTTACATGAAAAATTAGAGATTAATTTCTAATCCTTAAACAAAAATTAATTTTCATTAAATTACATTGCGTATAAACATTAGGAACATTTGCATTACAGTGTTAAATTAAAAAGTTAATTAAAAATATTTTTCTTTAAAAAGGGAGAGGCCGGGCCAGGGCTGGGCCGGCCCGGCCCTTTTCCTTTTATTTTATCTTCTTCTTTCTTTCCCCCGTGCGGGCCAGCCCATCTCCTCTGCTTTTCGGCCCGGCCCGCTCATCTCTTCCCTTCCCCCTTCTCTCCTCCCTGTCGCGGACTGTAGCTCGACGACAAACAACACAGGAAGAAAGACGCCGGCACAGGGTACAGAGAACGCCGCGGAGAACGTCGCGCGGTACGGGTTTGGACAGAGGCAGCTGGCGTCGTCCTGGCCTGGAGAGAGGACGGAGAGAGGCATAAAGCGGAAAGAAAAGGCCAAGAGAGAGGGGGAGCTCGAGGGTGGCTGCTTCTCGAAGGGTTCGGCTTCTCTGGTTTGAGGGAGAGGCGGCAACCCGGCTTCTCTGGTTTATGCGTGTTTTACTTCTAACTCGTTTGCGTCGAGCATTTCCTGGTTATTTTCCTTGAGTCTAGATCTGAATCCGATATCTAAGAATGGTCAATGTCTTTTTTCTCGATCTGTGCCCACCATGAGTTCGAGGGAATGCCCGAACCAAAACCGGTCGCTTTTGTCTCGGGTTCCAAATTGTTCCGAGGATTCATAGATGTGTTTTGTCGGTGCAACGTTTTTACTGATTGCCGAGTACATTTCTTTGCTCAGATTTCATCTCTTCAAAGTCCGGATAGCCCTGGATTTTTGGTTGTCAGTTTTGTCTCGTGCTTTGATATATCCTATGATTGTTCGTGGGGTTTATTGTGTGGCCGCGGATCTGTATATGCGATATACTTTGGTTCCTGAAGTCCTCGCGGTTTTCTTGCATTTCGGTGTGTTTTGGCGATGTCTTGGGGGCAAGTGGAATAGGGAGAAGACGTTGAAAGGTTTAAGGAAATAGAGAAGAAAAAAAAAAAAAATGGGAAAATGGGCTTACTTTTACTAAAATAGCAAAAGAGTCGTGATTTTATTTTGGACAAATTTAGACTTGGTTTTATTATAGGATTAGTAAGAGTCTCTTTGATAACATTTTTATTTTGAGGAACAATTTTCTTTCAAAAATAGTCTTTTTTTTTTTTTTTTTAATTTTTATCCCCCAAAACAATTTCTAAATAAAAGAACCTATTTAATAACTATATAAAATTTATATTCTCAGATTAAAAAAAAAAAACAGAAATATGTTTGGTATGATCAATAATTTTTTTTTTTTATACCTTAGTATTTCTTTTAATTTTTCTATAGGGTGGGGCAGGCGGTGAGAGTCGGTGGATGGTGGACGGCGACAACGGCTAGAGGCGGCGAGCTGGAAGGAAGAAGAAGAAAAGAGAAAAAGAAAAGAAAATAAAAAATGACTTATTTCTAGAAATTGTATCAAAAAACAATAAGCTATTTTTTCTACATCTTGTTTTTGCTCATCTATTCTCCAACCATTTTTCTATTTCAGATAATAGAAAAGTTAGCGACATGTTCAAATATATTTATGTTATAAAGAATAAAAATGTTGCCAAACAGATCCTAAGTCTTCAGCTTGAATTGAAGTGAGTAGGTGGTGCTTAGTTGTGGTTATAATCTGTTTGGGTTTGGTCTGCCCTAGCAAAAGCTTTGGGCTATTGATGCATTAAGCTTAGTTCGCTTTTAGATTATGCTTGAGTTATTTTGTTAAATGGATTTAATATCAGGGCCCAAATGCGTTAGTGACCCGGACTTGCGAAGCCATATGTCACATTTGAACTAGGGCCTAGGGCTCGAATCCCTATTGTTGGATTAAAAAATTTTAAAATAAAAAATGATAATTAAAATTTTCGATTTTTTATTTTATTTTTCTTAAAATAAAAAACCTTTAAAATCGGTTTTTGGGTCATTTATCTTAAAATGTGGAAGCCTGTCAATCTAAGATTGTGTTTAAAATTGAACAAGCCCTTATGGCTTTACTATAGGGTTTCAATCATTCTCGAAGACATCCCCTTGGTTGTGCACTTTCAATACATTGATTATGGCTTCCCTTTAGCCTAGTTCGGATTAGCATTTTTCTTTTTCTTAGTGTTAGATCTTTGTTATTCCATGCAATTTATTTAATGCTTTCTTTGATTGTTGATTGTTATGTTAACGATTTCGTACCCATATAGTCACCTCATATTTTAGTGGATAAATATAAAATCAATTTAAATTGCTTGACCAAAATACTTTTTTTGAAATGAATAAGATTATGTACCGAAAGAGCACTAATTATTTAATTAGTATAATCAAGTCTCCGACTCCAGATTCTCTGGTTGCATAGGAAGTGAAGTACGCTTTCACACTTCACTTGGTTTGTAGCCGACTTTGATAAGCTAGTGGCGACTCTTTTTCAGAAAATTCTCGTACCATTAATTTGACTACGAACATCGTATGAGATATGAGCTTGGGATAACCCGTGGCTAAATCATGGGTTGTAGGCTCGTCCTTTAAGCAATAACTCTAAATCTATTTGCTTCCCTACCAAACGGTAGGTCATGACAAAGTGCTAGTGAAAACGCAGGTCTTAAATTGTCTTTTAATTGGCCATGATATTAATAATTTTGAAGAAACCAGTGACGATTTTTGGACCTAGGGACAAATTTGGGATTATAGTAAAAGTTGATAAATCTTTTTTGGGCAATGCTATTTTCACCCCGTACATGGCTAAACCCACCTTATATTCACCAAAAAAATAAAAATAAAATAAAAATGCCATCAATCATTTAATTGCAATTTAAAGTGGTGGCCCAAACTTATTCACTTTCCTTCTTTTTATTTGAGATTTTTTTTTATGTTGTTAATTAAGATTTCACTTCTTCTTTTTTGCCTTGTGTTTATCCCATATATATTAAAGATACTATGTTTTCGATATAATGTAAGATTTTACTTATGTAGAAATTAGTTTTGTAAAAGAGAGAAATTTTCAAAAAACCTAATTCTTTTCAAAGTTGTCTATCAAATTTGTGGATTAATTAACAATTAGAATATAGAAAATTTTAACATAGACATTTTTTTAACGCAATTACTTGTTTATAAACTTTCACATTTTATTGTTTGTGTCACCATCAAACTTTGTCAGCTATCTTTTATACACATATACATATAATTGAATTAATCGATGAAAAAAACTCTATAAAGAATTTCTAAAATAAAATCATAATTATATTCTCGAATGTGAAACTTATAAGATGAGATGTAATTAAATCACAACAATCCTAAAATAACAATTTTTTAAATACCAATGAAATCTCATCATTTTGGCTTGACAAAAATTAATATCATCCATGAGGTATTTTTGAACAAGATAAGAAAGGGTTTAATGGTGACATGCACAACAAATGTAAAAGCTTATCGAGATAATTTTGTTTTACAAAATTGTCTATGTCAATCTCTAGATTCTATTCGACAGTTAACCCTTAAATTTGTTTGACAATGTAAAAAAAAAAAAAATAGATTTCTTGGGAATTGTTCTTTTTCACAAAACTTATTTTGCGGAAGTAAAATCTAAAAATGAAAAGAAAATATAATGCCTTTATTAGACACAAGATAGCCACATCAAACAAAAACAAATATATGAGATTTTTAATTATGACAACTAAATTCTAAATAAAAATGGAAAAAGAATTAATAAGAAGGAAAGTAAATTAATTTGGGGCTACCACTTTATATTACAATTGAATGGTTGAGGAAATTTTGCCTTTTAGTGAAATATTGGGTGAATTAGTTATACAAAAAGTGGAAAAAGCGTGGCCCTTTTTTTTTAAAATAAATTTTTAGACAAAATTGGAATTAGATCTAGAATTGGAGATTTTTGGTGAATTAAGTGCTGGCGTCTTACATAGGGTGTCGGATGCATATGATGGCCAATGGCGTTGCCGAATAATTTATGACGAACAAGGTGATGTCAAACCCATGAGGTGGCAATCCATGTTAAGCATTTTGTTGGCCCCATCACTAGATTGTCATGTCCCGTCCTTGGATCTAATGAAAAAAAAAAACATTAATTTTAGATAAGATATTTCTTGAATCCTAATATATTTTATTAGGCATGATTGGCCTGAATGAACACGCATTTTAATAATGTGAATAGGAGTTTACAATAATTGCACTTTTAAAGGTATTGAATTAAAAAATTCCTATATAAATTTCTATAGATTATGAATTCCAGCGGAGGAGCATTAAGAACGCATGCTGACAAGCATAGGATGCAGGTTTGTGGTGTAAATGCAAACGTGGAAAGTTAACGAAAGAAGAAATCCACATTAGTCATGTCTAAAGGTATAAATCATTGATTGAATCAAGTTTTGCTTTCATGATCTTATCACGTTGGCATTTTGTCATGGTCCTAGAAAAAGCAAAAAGTGGTTCTAGATGTTTTTGTAAAATAAATGATATTGATAGGACCCAAACTGGTTTTCATATTGTATGTCAATTTTAATTTTTTTCTTTATTAGGATGGGAGAGCGAGACAAATTTTTGTATATGTAGATTCGATTCGTCAGTCGAGTTAAGATGAATCTCAATCATTATCCATCCCACTTATTTATTTGGGTCCAATATGAAACATATATCTTTTGACAACTATAATCATGTGTTCATGTTTTCTCTTCCATAATTCATCTTGGATGTCAAATCATAGGTCGTGTTTCCTCTTCAATTATTGATAGTTGATCTTAAAATGTCATTTTAGTATAAAAAAAACAAGGTGTCAAGATCAACAAAAAGTGATCCGAACAATTATTTTTACACATAAAATATATAGGCATTTCACAATAGAGTCTATATGTACATAAAATTATTCTTAAACATTCTGCCAAAATATGCATTATTCTATTATTTTTTGTATAATTATAAGTGATTTATTACCATAATATACACGATTATATTATTTCTTGTCCACTTATTGGAGGGTACTATTAAAACACGCCTGGAATTAGAGACGCAGATAAGAGATTTGCAAGGATAGATTACAACTTGGTTAAAGTAATAATCAAAGTAGCTTACCAAGTAAAGCTAACACGTGAACCTCCCATATGACTCAATTTCACGTAAGCTTTACATAAGTGTGCGCGCATGTGATTCAACAATCAAACAAAGGATAAACATTAAGTACAAATGTTGAATTCTTTTTTTACGTTTCCCACATTTAACACGATTGATATTGGTGGAATCATTTTTAGAAAGTAACTAATTTCTCACTTTAATAGCGAGAGACGTATATTTTATTATTCTACGTATTATAAGGTATGCTAATAATTTGGTTACTGCTAATTTTATCCATCTACAAATATATTTTGGGGCCACTTAAAAGGATCAATGGTTGAAGAGGAAATATGAATATATATGACTACATCGAAGATCAATTATTAAGGAGGAAACGTGAACCTCTATGATTATAGTTATAGGGTGTAGAACTCAAGTGAAGAAGAGGGAAAGACAATGATTGAGATTCATTTTCACTTCACTCACGATGAATCGAATCTACATATACAAAAATTTGCCTCTAGCTCTCTTGTCCTAATCAATATCAAATGATGTCATATTTTCACAAAAACATCTGGAACTACTCTGTTTTTTTAAAGGACCATGATGATGATATGTCGATGTGACAATATCATGAGAGCAAAATCTATTTCGAGTCGGTAATTTTCACGTTGCCGACATGACCATTGTAGATTTCTTCTTCCAATCCCTTTCCATACAAACTTGTACCCTTTGCTTGTCTGCATCCATTCTTGGTGCTTCTCCATGGGAATTCAAACAATTCTGGAGTACATGCCGCTAGCCGTTGATTCCTGCTGCTTGCGAGGGTCCAGTCCCCATCCTCACCGTCCACTGTTTGGTTCCTGATCTTGCACTCAGTCATGTGATTTTGTTTGTTTAATAAGAAGCCCGTGCCTTTCCAAAGCACTTATTAGTTATTGTGATAATTTTCGCTCATATGAATAGCGGGACCAAAATAATTTCTCTACATGGACCAATTGTCTTTCTGAATGTAGGAAAACTTTCGTGCAAAAATGTGGTGCAATAGAGACTATAGATGAATACAAGTAAACTCGCAAAACAGGTAGATAGGTCAAATGCACTTAAAGATGCATATGTAGTGAAAAATCTCTAATAGTTCTGTCATTAATTCAAAAGTATGCCGACTTACATCAAAATAAAATCACATATTTATATTCTAAGTAATTGATAACAATTGCCTTATTTGAATATGATCAATTTAAGATTCCACAACGGATGAAGAAATAATAGAAAATCCTACATTTACAGTCTATAAAAGTTCAACCATTTGGCTAATAAATCAGCAACAGATCTCGACTTCCACCCCAACACCATCGGTTGGAAATAACTCGATCTGGAGTTTTAAAGTGTTGGATTATTCGATTAAACAAACATCTTTCAATCTACAAAGGCTGTGGATCAACATCTTCAAGGCCAGCAACTTTTCATTGCCTTGGATTAGATTCCACGGAAACTTTGCAGCTGAACCATCAACTTAATCTTCAGATGTTTCTTGTGTAACAAAATCAATTTTCGGTATCTCCTTGAGTTGGGTCATTGGTTTTGCTTCCTTTTGGTCCCTATCTCTATCAAATGGTAGCTTCTTGTCTGCCACTTCTAGCGGACGTTGATAGAGAAAATATTAGGTAAAACTTTGATAACAACTCGGCAAAATACTAGTTCATTCACCTTGGAACATGTGTCGAATGCAGTACTTGTCAATCACTCTCTTTCTTTTTTCTTTCTTTTTTCTTCTTTTTCTTTTTCTCCCTTTTACTCTACTTGGGACCACAACATACGTACGTCCCCTCCCGCCACCATCTCACCGCCATTTCGATCCTCCGTTGTCCAGCTCAAGCTCAGTTGGCAAACTTGAGCATGAGATTTTGGATCTAAGGTCAAGTGAGCCCTAGATTTGTGATCTAGAGCTTGGCTCAACCTTGAATCTAGGTTGATTTGTGGTCGACCAAGGTCGGCGTAGGCAATGAAAGAGGTGGAGGTGGCGGTGTGGTTCGTCGATGCGGTGTAAGGCCTCGATCTCATAGATAGATTCCTAACATAAATTCTTTAACACCACTCAAACAATTTAGTTGCACCGTGCTTCTCTCAATCATTGATTTATGTTCTGTACCTTCATAAGATTGGGAAATGTTGGACCGAGGCACATAGGATAGCGTTAGTACTCCTAGTAGAACTTGTTAGCTCACTTAAAAAAAAAATTGGTCTTGCTTTTTCATTGTCAAGTCAACTTAATTAAAGATGAACATTTACGATGCATAGGACAATGACAGGATTTTTTTTTTTTTTTGGACGAACAATGACAAGATTTACGTGGCTTTAGATAATAGGTATTAAATTGATTGGAATCCCTAATTAGGACCCCTTGCACACTAGCTACACCGATTTCAATGAGTCATCTCCATGCAAAACACGTTAGCTTATCTTTCTTTTTAACACTTGGTCTTGCTTTTTCTTCATGTTAGATTGGGAAACACATGATAGGGTTTGTTCTCCATGCAAAATGGGTAGAGTCAATCATCAGGCCCGCACCACTACACCACAATGCTCACTGCCTAGAAACTACATTGGTCACCAGATTCCTTGAAATATTTACTAAACATCGAAATAGAATTAAAAGTGGGTTGCCAATCAATTATCAACTTTGATACTATTTGTTAGGAACGCCAAATAAAATTTTAATACTTTTACTTGAGGAGATCATCAAGAGAGGTTCATGACCACCCAACATTAGTATAAGAAGCTAGGTTACCAAGAAGTCTAAATCCAATAGTCACTCGAAGAGGGTTACTGATGCTTTTATCTAAGTATGACGTGTGAGAGGGAGATTGTTGGAGTTTATCTCACATTAATTGTATATGAGACTTGTGGTTAGTTTATAAGTATAAAAAAAAATCTCACTCTTTAAGCTTTCAGGGGTGAGAGACCAAACACACATAACGTAATACTCCCATGTTGGCTGGTCCGATACTCACATTGCTGTTAGATCTCTTGGCTTTCTTAAAGTTCGTACTTTTAGCCATCAAGCCCTCTATGTTACTTTTCTAATAATTGCGCTGCAACTTTTTTTAACATTCTTTTGAGGAAAGTGCAGACTTCACTTCCTCGATGGATATATCTCACTCCCTTTCATCAACGAATTAGGAAAGTCATCATAAGAATCGGGTAAAGTACATAGGAGCATAATAGCTTGCTATTGATCAATATCATCTCATCCACATTCGTTTGATCATTGATGACTTTATCGAACTCAGTTGTGATCATGAGTCGGCGTTCCCTTAACCATCTTATATGTAAAGAAAAGTTGGATCAAGAAAAGTTTCTTCAAGCGCAATTTCGATATATACAACTCTTCAAGTTTTGCTCAATCTACAGTTGCACTCGTCTTATCTGCAACATAACCAGAGCGTCATCCCCCAAATTCAAGAGAATAATACTCTAGGGAGACTTATCATCTCCCTCCAACGCTAAATCCAAGCCTTGTGTCTCAAGGAGCTCCTGCATCTTAATGAGCCTCAAGCTATAACAAATTCTGCTAATGAATTCCTCCAACTCAAGCTTTGTTGAAATCATAGCCATAATAGATGATAGACAAAATTCCCAGTCAACCAACAATAGCCATAGGCTCTTTTACAATTTGTTATGACTAGCGAGGAACCGTAAACAAACGAAATAATTCAAAAAAGAAATAAATTAAACCTAAACAATGGTGATTTTTGTAGTTTGACGGTGTGCCTAATCTGTGGGAAAAATTTGACAATATGGTTCCACTATAATCAAGACAAAGAGAAGTACAATCACTATAAGCTCACGTTCAAGTGCTTCCCAACCCTAAATACATCCAAACCCACATGAATCAATTAATAAAAAAGGAGATTTCTCTCACTCTCAACTTTCTTGGATGACTACTCACAAAAGCTCTCCAGGGTATTCACAAGTTGTGCATAGAATAAACATCAACATAGGGTTATAATAACTAGTAAGTGCATACTCAAGGCCTCATCGGGGTGGGCCTCGACCATGATAGGTAGATTTTATCAGTTTGGTTATTTTACTTTCCTTTTTCCCCCTTCTCAAAAGCTAGTTTGCTGTGAAGACCAAAGTCAAGGTAGGCTAGGGAGGTAATTTAAACACTCATTGTTTGGTTTAAAAATCATCTACATCTTTTTTCCTTTCGCTTAAAGCGAGTTGGAGGATAGAAGCTCCATTTTCGCAAACTCCTCAATCGTTTGATCTAGTAATAAGTCAGATGAATGAGGCAGAAGGCATAACTGTCACTTCGACGTAGGATGCCGCCGAGCATGCTAGCATGGCACTTAACAGCATATTAATAGCCGTTTATTTTTCTAAGGGCGGGATCGATATATAAGAAAAAAATATTCAATTGAACAAAAAAGAAACTCTAGAAATTGATGAAGTTTAAAACGTATCGTACTTTTATCACTTTCATTGTACTTTTTTTTTTTTTGCTGGTCGAAACTTTCTTTTTTACTTCGATAGCTCCATGTGCAGGTACAATCAAATAAAATATTTTTTTTCAAGGTATTTACTTCCGAAGTATATCATTTTGGGCTGCGTTTTTCTCCTTCACTAAACCTTTGATTGATGAGTTATGAACATGGACGTCCGTTACAATTTTTCTTTTTTCTTTTTTCTTTAGTTAAGTTTACATATGACGATGATCATATTAATATAACTTATAGACCAAAGGTTTGGTTTGAGGACAAGAAAAATATGAACCATTCTTTCTTGTTTTTCAAGACCTATCACAACAATCAATCCCAATTTTCGTGTAGGTGCTTTAAAATTAAGCAAAATTAGGGCATATATTATTGGTGTAAAGATAAATTTAAACAAGGGGTCTCAACAATCCTTAATCCAAGAAATTTAATTTCTCTTCTCTTACTTTTATCAAATCAAGCATGGATAAAACTGTTTGTAGAAAAAAAGAATTCATACCACCGATGTATTCTATAATTACACTAAAATTAGTTGGTGATTGTGACTGCTTAGCTAAAGTAATTTACTTCAGGAGTTCCTAATCCTTGGCCCTCGGCCAAAGCTGCATCAGTAAAAAGGGACCTTAGAGCATCACTTTTATGGTTTCACCGCACAATCATTCCCTCTTCACACTATAATAAGCATAGAAGATCCTTCTTCATCATCGGCATCGGTGCTCCACTTTTCCGCTCTCTTGAGAGAGGGTTGATCATTATGGACTTGGTTTCGTTGGATCCCTACGAATTACCTGAAAGTTGCCACCGGGAAGATAAGGCTTATGATATATGGCTCCGAAAACTAAGAATTGAGGTCCTGCTGGCCATCACTGCTGCAATCTTAGTCTTTCTTGGGGTCTTCGGATCGTTCAGGCGACGCTGCAGCAACCGCGCATTCACAGTGGTCGCATTCACAGCCTATGGCCTTTTGCCCGCCATCATCGCGTACACGCTTGGCCTCATCGAAAGCACCCCTCTCTGCAGTTTGCATTTCCCCCTCTGGTTGGCTTATCTGGTGATAGCTCTCGGAAGTGCAGATTCTTACACTGCGCACAGAATTGAGGACATTGAACAGTGGAGATCATTCAACATCGACTCCGCTGCTAAATGTTTCTTGGCAAGTTGGATGATCGCTTCTTACGTGACCCAGTCAGGGAAAATATTGTTTACGGCATTTCTTTTCATCATTCTATTCATGAAAGTTGATGAAAGAGCACGAGCTTTGATGTTCGCAAGCAATTCTAAGATGCAGAAGAACTCCCAGTTGGTAGTAGACTACATGAGCCCCCAGCGCGATGGGAGCGTTTCAAGCAATGAAGATCCTGCCACAATAGATCCCGCCACAATGTGCGGGTGCAAGTACTTGGTGAGAGTGCCAAACGAGGCAAAGGTGCTATCATTATGCTCCACAGAGATATGCTGGCGAAAGCCAGCACTGTGGCAGGTTGGGAAAGCACCGAACTATCGACAATGTATGAAGATGACAGATGAAGTTATCACTGTTGACAAGGTTTGGAAATGCGAAGGAAGGCTTTTAAGTGTAAACAAAGACCCAAAAAACTGACTCAAGGATCTTTGCCTGTCTTTTTCGCTCTTCAAGTTCATCTGCCTGAGATTCACTGGCTATTCGTTGCCCCAAGAAGCTCGCGACGAGTTACGGCGTCGGATTGAGCATATTCTTTTTGAAGGGAATGATCATGAGCGGGTTTTCAGACTCATCGAAATAGAACTTGCATTTCTTTTCGATTTATTCTACACCAAATACCCAGTGAATCTCAACCCATGTCGTGCAGTATTTAAATTTATTCTGCTGGCCATTTTGGTTGCTGCTGCTCTTTTTCACTCTACTTGGCGATTTCTTTCCATACAATATGGGGATGGTCTCGCGACGATCAGTTTGCTGTTTTGGTAACCATCTTGTTGATGATGTCAACCCTCGTTGTTGAATTTGCACAGTTTGGCATCATGATTTTCTCAGAATGGGCAAAGGTGGCATACATTTGCAAGTATGTGCAAAGCAAGCGGTTACAAAGTAGCAGATGTGCTGGGAAGTTGATCGAGATAATGTGTGGAGTTTGGTTACTGAAGCCTTGGGGAAGACAGCTCCGTCAATACTCGCTCCTCAAATCATACAGCTATTCTCCATGGAAGTGTACACATAATAAACTCACTACTGCTTATCTTGACCTGAAAAGGAACGGTCAGAAACAAATTGCTCCCGCCAATTTGTCTGCGCAAGTGACAAAGGCGATCGCTGAGTCTCTAAGGAACAATCGTACCAGTAATTTGGAGATGGGGAAGTCTTTGAGGCTCAACAACTTGTTTGAAAAGCTCTCATGGGCATTTGATCTCGAGACAACCACTCAAGTTATATTGGTCTGGCACATAGCAACCACATTCTGTGAGCATGAAGCGCCTCCAAGAGATCCACTTTCCCGCGAAAACAAAGACATAGCGACTAAGCTATCGCAATATCTTGCTTATTTGGTTGCTTTCGCCCCAAGGTTGCTCCCTGATCATGCTTGCAGGACCGAATACATATTTGATTGTACTGTCAGAGAAGCCAGGAAATTATTTCAGGGATCCTCGGTTTCAAAGGGTGACAAAATTCAAAAGCTAAAGGACGTTGGCAGCCAACAAGGGAAGGAAACCATCATTAGCATCATGGATCGAGGTGCACAGCTAGGAACACAGCTTGTTAAAGAAAAGGTGGATGTTTGGAAGGTCTTGGCCGACTTCTGGGCTGAAATGTTGTATGTAGCTCCTTCGAATGATGCAATGACTCATGCTAAGTACCTTTCCCTGGGGGGCGAGTTCGTGACTCATGTATGGGTTTTGGTCTCTCACATGGACATCACAAGAGGTCCACGCGATGATGAGCAACATAATGATCCAGAGAGGAACTGAACTTGGCCTTATATTATGATGTTATATGCCTAATTAATTATTTAAGAAGTCTATATTTATGTATATTTATGTAGCAGTCTCTTTATCTTGCATCAATCCCTGGGCAACTTTCCCGAGTATGATTCTTGGTATCTTCTTATATGTGGTGTAATGTGTTGCTTGATCCAGAATATATTATCGAAGACTTAAATTGGTTGTGCATTTCTAAGATTGGTTTATGTTGAACATGGATGATATGCAATGAATTTCTTTTTCTATCCACACTTTGTTAGAGTATATGCAGTAAAAGAGTCAACATTTCCCAGAACCACCAACAAAGTAGACAACCATATCGGGCATGTCACAGAGCATAACAGAGTCCTTTTAATGAGGCTACGAGCGTAGGCAATGGCAGGGGCCGAAATGGCGCAAGCCACCGAAGCTGTGAGCCTAAAAGCTCCATTTCAACTACATCATCTCATCGTGCCAAAGATGCTAAGAAAGATGCACAGGCAAGGCTATGAAGGTCAATAGAGCTTTAATCCACATAATCATATCGAGACCTTTGAGCGCAGTCCGATTAAAATTGTATGAATCATGCATACTTTTGCCCTGAATATCACGCCTTTTGTTCTCGTTCTTCTATTTAAGCTTGTTCGAAGTCAGGACTGTGGAAGAGAGTCTCGTTGGATGTAAATTCCGACTGGTCATTTCAGTATTGTTTTTTTATATTCGTTGGACCTGTTCCTTTTTTTCCCCTAACAATTTACCAACATGTTTTTTTGGGTCATGACTCTCTAATATAGAAAATTATCTTAGAGAAATCCCTAATTATCTCTAATGGGTCAAAAAGCAATATGTTCAGTTGAAGATCGTGGCTTCTTTACTTTTGTAAATAGTAAAGCGTAGTGCCATGAGGACAATTAATAAAAACTAAAGCTAAGACACATGGATCCTCCAATGGCAAAGTCCTATGTATATCCTCAATACCATCATGCTTCAAGTTCGGTTTAATTTCCCCTTTCTTCGAAATGCACCATGCTCATCCCTAAACCTGGATATCCTACTATGGGCTTATTAGCTATATATGCAATTGCTTCTTTGGTTGACTCAGATCATGTTTGACTTGCATCATGTTGTGAAATAACGAGAAAACTGATGAATCTTGCAAATCAAATTCAACATGAGAAGGAAGAAGTTACCAAATAAATAAACATGAAATGTTAAAAGGACAGCAGAGATTTATGTTGTTCAATTCAAGTATCCACCAAAATGAGCCGGCCACAAAGAACTCATTGTAACAGGGAGGAGGCATTTTGGTTAGTGTAGTTGCAGCATTTTGAGCAAGCTAAAAAGGTAAACTTACTACGAAGTCAGCGAAGTAATGCTGCAAGTCAAACTAAGCACTAACCTCCCACATAATAACCCGGAAACAAACAGTACAGGAATCTAACCCAGAGCGAGCTGCTTTCAGCAGTCATAGCTCACCAAAGTCATCATAAAGGCATTCTGCAGAAAATTTCCTTTAAAATTTCTGCCATTGTGCGAAACTCTCTCTCTCTCTCTCTCTCTCTCTCTCTCTCTCTCTCTCTCTCTCATCCTTATGAGCCAACGTGTCACGAACAAGTGTGTGTTTATGCTCTTGAGGGTATACCGATGGATAATTCTATTCAGCTCTAATTGCCTATCCTCGGGAAGTTAGACATCTCCAACAGAAGGGGAAAGAAAAAGAGAGATGTTTCGAAAAGAAAAAAGCGAAGAAGCGTAATTCAAGCTGTTGACGGCTCAGAAAAAAAAAAAAAACCGCAAATGAGCCTTCTGCGCTTCCGTATCAGCGGCTTTTACCAGGAAGAATATTGGGAATGTATTGCAGAGACTTCCGATCAGGCCGTCTTCCAGAACCAAATCGAAGCAAACGAGAAAACGGATTGAAATCCTCCAATCAAATTTCTATGGATCTCTTCCTTGACTCGAACTCATAGAATTTATAAAACAGAAACATCAAATTTCTATGGATCTCTTGATGAGACCAATTGTCATGATTGACATGCGACATTAGCTCCCAACCAATTTGTGCATGGATAATTAATCCTACCTTTGTACATCTTCCACATGATATTCCTCAATTGATTCCTAACATAAAGTCTTATAATTACTGTTAAAATTCCATTTAAATTAGTTTATATAGCATCTCTCATATCTCACAGAGTTCACCCCCATGCAGCCATGGTATTAGGAAATCTCGGTTCGTAACATTTCCCCTCACTTGATTTTCACAACACCCTCGTTGTGGATTATTCAGTTGCTTCCTTACGTTCCCTAATCATCACCACCTCTCCCTACATCCTATATGGATGGCTAATACTTGCCCAGTGGAGTGCATCACTCGCTGCCGCTTCCTTGCATACCACACCATCATTGTTTCTCCCTGGTTTTTATGTGAATGGCCTACGGTCATCGAACAGCAACACTTTCGTCTCTTCTGCAGGTCGTGCTTGAAACATTGTAATGGATGGATCTATACATATAATCAAGAAGCCTACTTTGATACTATTTGTTACGTTCTGCGTTGATTGGCCTCAGTCATGGGACCTTGCCACGCCTGGTAAGCCAATTCACTAGGTTAGCCTTAGGATCATTTCATGGATTGAAATGTCTTATTGTGAGTGACTGATCATTGTCTCCCATCAACTTGGACATGTCACCATCTCGGACTGGGCATGCGGACTCAACACACAACTAATTTCAACCTACCATGATCACTATCGGGAAAGCAACATTAGCTTCCGACCATTTTTTATGTGGACAAAGAACCCGTCTTTGAACATCTTCCAGATAATATTCCTTTCATAAGCAGATTCCCAATATAAATCCACTCGAACCACTTTGCATCATTACTTTCGCATCCCTCATGCTTCTCCCAATGTTATGGAGGTCTATTCCATACCTTGGCACACAGGATAGCGTCAGTTCTCCATGTAAAACTTGTTAGTTCCATGTAAAACGTGTTAGCTCACCTTTTTTACAATACTTGGTCTTGATTTCTATTTGTCAGGTCAACTTTACTAAAGATGAGGATTTGCGACATATAGGACAATGAGAAGATATATGTGGCTGTAAATAAAGGGCATTGGATTGATTGGATTCCTTATTGAGGTCCCCTTACATACTAGCTAGCATATTTATTAATTTAACCATCTTCACTGTTGTAAAAATTTATTAGGAGCCACATTTTACTCATATCCATAGCCTTGACGATTAATCTCCATCCACTTCGAAGGTACAGGTCATTCATTGTGCAATTTAAGTAATGTAAGCGCAAACTAGGAGCACTATATATTAATTCTTGATATCCTAGAATTTCGAGTACAAAAAGTTTCAAACTTAGGGGCTCACTAGGACTTTAACTAGTATTGTACTTGATTAATTTCTTTCGGTTATAAGAATGACACAAAGAAAATTGAATAAAAGAAATCTGGAGTAAAACGGGAAAGGAAATAGTAATGAATCTCTAATTTTAATGTTTTGTACCACTTTGGAGCTGAAAATATGATTCGAGTTTTAAATGTGTAAATTATTATAAACATAGTCAAATTAAATTATTTATATAATATATATAATGCATACCATCATATTAAGTTTTCTTCTCCTAATAGAAACCTTAATTCGTTCGTCTGTTAACCAAGTTACCAGGTATGTTATTTTTGCTCATTCATTTCCATTGGCTAGCATTCATTTTCACATACCCCTTCATGAAAGGAGAGACCGGGCCTGGGCTGGCCCAGCCTCGCTCCTTTTCCTTTTTCTTTATCTTCTTCTTTAATTACCCCGTGCTTTGACCAAAAAAAAAATTACCCCGTGCGAGTCGGCCCATCTCATCTGCTTTCCGGCCCGGCCTGCTCATCTCTTCCCTTCCCCTTCTCTCCTCTCTGTCGTGGACCGTAGCCGGACGACAGACGACACAGGACGAAAGACGCCGGTACAGGGTACAGAGAACGCCGCGGAAAACGTCGCGCGGTACGGGTTCGGACGGAGGCAGCTGGCGTCGCCCTGGCCTGGAGAGAGGACGGAGAGAGGCATAAAGCGGGAAAGGAAAAGCCAGGAGGGAGGGGTAGCTCGAGGGGGGCTGCTTCTGGAAGGGTTCGGCTGAAAACGCTCATTCCCTCCAACCCTTTTTGCTCCGCCCTATTTTGGTTTGAGGGAGAGGCGGCAACCCGGCTTCTCCGGTTTATGCGTGTTTTACTTCTGACTCGTTGGCGTCGAGCATTTCCTAGTTATTTTCCGTGAATCTAGATCTGAATCCGAGTTCTAAGAGTGGTCGATGTCTTTTTTCTCGATCAGTGCCCACCATGTGTTCGAGGGAATGCCTGAACCAAACCGGTCGCTTTTGTCTCGGGTTCCAAATTGTTCCGAGGATTCGTAGATGTGTTTTGTCCGGTACAACGTTTTTACTGATTGCCGAATGCATTTCTTTGGTCAGATTTCATCTCTTCAAAGTCTGGATAGCCCTGGATTTTCGGTTGTCAGTTTTGTCTCGTGCTTTGATATATTCTGCGATTGTTAGTGGGGTTTATTGTGTGGCCACGTGCGCGAGCGTCGAGTGATCGCGGGTAGGGACTGATGGTTGTCTGGGGTTCGGTTCGGAAGTCGTTCGCTATGGAGATCCGGTGATGGTCGGGTCGGTCGCTGGCGGGAAGGATGTTTCACGATTTGCTTTGGGGAGTCTCATCATGGACGCTCGACGGTGGAATCTGTATATGCGACATACTGATGTATCAGTCTGATGAGCTCTGATTCCTGAAGTCCTCGTGCGGTCGTCTTGCATTTTGGTGTGTTGTGGGGATGTCCTGGGGGCAAGTGGAATAGGGAGAAGACGTTGAAAGGTTTAGGGAAATAGAGAAGAAAACAAAAAATGGGAAAATGGGTTTATTTTTACTCAAATAGCAAAAAGATCTTCCGGTTGAATCGAAGTGGGAGAGCAGGGCTTAATTGTGGTTATAATCCGTTTGGGCTTGGTCTGCCCTGACGGAAGCTTTGGGCTATTGATGCATTGGGCTTAGTTCGCTTTTAGATTAGGCTTGTGTTATTTTGAAAATGGATTTAATATCGGGGCCCAAACGCGTCCGTGACCCGGACCTGCGGAGCCATATGTGTCCACGTTCGAACTCGGCCCTAGGGTCCAACCCGAATCCCTATTTTTGAATTAAAAATAGAAAATAGAAAATAATAATTAAAAATTCCGAAATTTTTTTTATTTACATAGAGTAAAAAAGCTTTAAAAAAATTGGGTAATTTTTCTTAAAAAGTGGAAGCCTCTCAATCTAAAATTGTGCTTAAAATTGAACAAGCCCCAATGACTTTATCATAGGTTTCCGATCATTCTTGAAGACAAACCCCTTGGTTGTGCACAAGCCCCCACATAATTTATTTTTCCTAAAATAAATACATTAGTTATGGCTTCCCTTTAATCTAATTAGGATTGGCATTTATCTTTTTCTTAGTGTTAGATCTTTGCTATACCATGTAAATTGTATAACGCTTTTCATTATTACTGATTGTTATGTTAATGATTGCGCAATTACATGGTCCCTTTACATGTTAGTGGATAGGTATAAAATCAATCCAAATTGCCTAATCAAAATCATTTTTTTTAAATGAACAAGATTGGATACTTAAATGACACTAATTGTTAATTAGTCTAACTAAGTCCCTGACCACAAATTCTCTAGTTGCGTAAGAAGTGAAATACACTCCTACACTTTACTTGGTTTCTACTCGACCCTGATAGACTAGTAGTGACTCATTTTTAGAAAATTCTCATACCATCAATTTGAATACCAATGTCACATGAGATATAGGTTTGAGAGAGTCCGCGTCTAAATAATGAGTCATAAGCCTGTCCTTTATGCAACACCTTTAAACCTATTTCCTTCCTTATTGAAGGGTAGGTCACAACAAAGTGTTGGTGAAAAGGCAGGTTCTTAAATTGTCTTTCAATTGGCCATGATAATAATAATTTTGAAGAAACTAGTAATGATTTTTAGACGTAGGGGCAGATTTGGGACTACGAGAGAAAATTGGCAAATTTTTTTGGACAGCTTTATTTCCACCCCTTATATGGCTAAATCCACCCTATTTTCAAGAAAAAAATTGCCATAAATCATTCAATTGCAATTTAAAGTGGTGGCCCAAACTTATTTACTTTCCTTCTTTTTATTTATTTATTTATTTTTATGTAGGATCTAGTTGCCATAATTAAGATTTCATATGATTTTTTTCCCTCGTGGTTATCCCATATATATATATATATATATATATATATATATATATATATATATATATATATATATTAAAGATACCATGTTTTCAATTTATTGTAATATTTTACTTATGTAGAAATTAGTTTTGTCAAAAAGAGATATTTTCAAAAAAAAATTATTCTTTTCAAAGTTGTCTATCAAATTTGTGGATTAATTGACAAGTAGAATATATAAATTTTTTAACATAGACACTTTTTTAACACAATTACTTCTTTATAAACTTTCACATTTGTTGTGTGTATAACCATCAAACTTTATTGGCTATCTTTTATACACATATACATATAATTGGATGATCGATAAAAAAAAAAAAAAATCTGTAAAGAATTTCTAAAATAAAATCATAGTTATATTCTCAAATGTAAAACTTTAAAAGTTGAAATGTAATTAAATCACAACATTCCTAAAATAATATATATATAAATGCCAATGAAATCTCATCATTTTGGCTTGAAAAAAATTAATATCATCCATGAGATATTTTCGAACAAGATAAGAAAGAGTTTAATGGTGATATGCATGATAAAAGTAAAAGCTTATGAAGATAATTTTTGTTTTACAAAATTGTCAATGTTAATCTCTAGATTCTATTTGACAATTAACCCATAAGTTTGCTCAACAATGTAAAAAAGAATTAGATTTCTTGGGAACTGTTCTTTTTACACGAAACTTATTTTACTTAAGTAAAATCTAAAAATGAAAAGAAAACATAATGCCTTTAATATGCACGAGATAGCCACATTAAACAAACAAAAATATGTGAAATTTTTAATTATGATAATTAAATTCTAAATGAAAATGGAAAAGAATAAATAAGAAGGAAATTAAATTAATTTGGGGTTACCATTTTATATTACAATCGAATGACTGAGCATAATTTTTTTGTTTTAGTGAAAAATTGGGTGGATTTAGTTATACAAAAGGCCAAAAAGTGCAGCCCCTTTTATTAAACAAATTTTTTTAGACAAAATTGGAATAAAATCTAAAGTTGGAGATTTTTAGTGAATTAAGCCCTTGGCATCTAGCATGCGCTGTCAGATGCACATGATGGCCCACGGCGTTGCCGAATAATGTATGATGCACCAGGTGACGTCAAACCCATAAGGTGGCAATCCCTATTAAGCATTGTGCTGCCCCGTCGCTTAATTGTCATGTCCTGTCCTTCGATCCAATGAAAGAAAAAAGAATAAACATTAATTTCATATAAGATATTTCATGAATCCTAATATATTTTATTAGGCATGATTGACCTGAATGAACATGCATCTTAATCATGTGAACAGGAGTTTACAATAATTCCACTTTTAAAAGGTAGTAAATTAAAAAATTCCTCTAAATATATTTCTATAGATTATGAATTCCAGCGGAGGAGCACCAAGAACGCATTCCGACAAGCATAGGATGCAAGTTTGTGGTGTAAATACAAACGTGGAAAGGTAACGGAAGAAGAAATCCACAATGGTCATGTTTGAAGACAGAAATTATTGATCGAATCAAGTTTTGCTTTCATGATCTTATCACATCGGGATATTATCATGGTCCTAGAAAAACCAAAGTGGTTTCTAGATGTTTTTGTGGAATAAATGGCATTGATAGGACCCAAACTGATTTTCATGTTGTATGGCATTTTTATTTTTTATTTTTTTATTAGGGCATGGGAGCAAGTGACAAATTCTTGTATAGGCAGATTCAATTCATTATGAATTGAGTGAAAATGAATCTCAATTATTGTCCATCCCACTTTAGGGCAAGAAACATATATCTTTCAATAGCTATAATCATGTCTTCATATTTCCTCTTTAACCATTCGTCTTGGATGTCAAATAAGAGATAATGTTCCTCTCCAACTTTTGATTCTGGATGTCAAAATGTCATTTTAGTCCTTCCTCTTTTTTTCTTTTTTTTTAACATTAAGGTGTCAAAATTCTTAGTCAATCGGGAACTCCACTTGTTCAAGTGTTTGATAAGGCCAAACATCAACAAAAGGGGTCCAAACAATTATTTTTACACATATAAAATATATAGGCATTTCACAATAGAGTCTACATGTACATAAAAGTTATTCTTAAACATTTTGCCAAAATATGTGTTATTCTATTATTTCTTGTCTAATTATAAGAGTTTTATTACCAAAATATATACGATTATAATATTTCTTGTCCACCTATTGGAGGGTACTATCAAAGCATGCACGTAATTAGAGATGCAGAATAAGAGATTTGCAAGGATAGACTATGAATTGGTTAAAATAATAATCAAAGGCAGCTTACCAAGTAAAGCTGACACGTGAACCTCCGATATGACTCAATCTCACGCAAGCTTTACATAAATGTGCACGCATGTGATTCAACAATCAAACAAAGGATAAATATCAAGTACAAATGTTGTTGAATTCTTTTTTTACGCATCCCACATTTAACACAAATGATATTGGGGGAATCATATTTAGTAAGTAACTAATTTCTCATTTCAATAGGGAGAGACGTATATTTTATTATTCTGCATATTATAAGGTATGCTAATGATTTGGTTACTGCTAATTTTATCCATCTACAAATATATTTTGGGGCCACTTAAAGTGTAAGGATCCGGGCTTCCACTGTACACATATTGTCTGCTTTGGATACAAAACTCTCACGGTTTTGTTCTTCTTAGGGCAACCCATACTACCCTAGGAAAACGCGTATGTACAGTTAGAGGGATCAAAGCCTTATAAGCTAGACCAGACGACCCAGACCCAAGGCAGTACGGAGGGACGGACTAAGATCGCCTTGGCACTACGCGAGCAAGGCTAAGGGCATGTCTCCTGTCTCACATCGCTTAGGGGGGAGTCTTACGCTAGCTTATAAGGCTTAGGTCTCTCTAATTGTACATATGCGTTTTCTTGGGGGTAGTATGGATTGCATTGAGAAGAACAAAACCGTGAGGGTTTAGTGTCTAAAGTGGACAATATATTTACAGTGGAGGCCTGGATCTTTACAGATGGTATCAGAGTCGACTCCCGACCGCATGTGGGGCCATAGCGAGAACGCAGTGCTCCTAAGGGGTGGATAATGTGACGACCCAAACCCGGGAGAGTACGGAGGGACAGACTAAGATCGCCTTGGCAGTACGCGGACGAGGCTAAGGGCATGTCTCCTATCCCACATCGCTTAAGAGAGAGTCTTGGGCTAGCTTATAAGACTTGGATCTCTCTAACTATATTATATACGCGTTTTTTTTTTTTTGGTAGTATGGGCTGCCCTAAGAAGAACAAAACCGTGAGAACTTAATGTTCAAAGCGGATAATATGTGTACAATGGAGATCCGAGTCCTTACAATCCATGCTCCATGTGAAACGTGTTAGCTCTTTTTAAAGAAAAAAAAAATTGGTCTTGCTTTTTCATTGTCAGGTCAACTTAATTAAAGATGAACATTTCCGACACATAGGACAATGACAAGATTTATGTCGCTTTAGATAATAGGCATTGGATTGATTAGATTCCTTAATTGGGTCCCCTTGCATACTAGCTACGTCATCTTCAAAGTGTCATCTCCGTAGAAAACGTGTTAGCTTACCCTTCTTTTTAAAACTTGGGCTTGCTTTTTCTCCATGTCAGATTGGGAAACACGTGATAAAGTTTGTCCTCCACGCAAAATGTGTTAGACTTACCCATTCTTCGCGAGAAAATATTGAGTGGTCCGGGACCTCCACGTCAGCGTGGTCCCCGGCCACTCACGAGGTGCCATGTGGATGATGGGCCCACTTGATATCTTCTGCCCTCTTCCCCTCTCTCTCCTCTTCCTAGCCTGTCGACGCCCTCTCTCCTCCTAGCCTGCACGCTCTCTCTCCTGTCAGAGCATTTATTGCGGGGAAAAACTTTTATCTTTCCTTCGTTTGAGAAAGAAAACGGCCGTTCGTTCCTCTCATTCCTCCGTCCCTCTTCATTTGTTTCCTTTCGAAATTTTGAATCTGAACTTTTCTCCCTCTCTCCGCGCTCATTGCTGCTCCGCCGTGCATCAAGCGGCCGTTCCCCTCCCGTCGGTGACAAACCACATTACGGCCGCCCCTACTCCGGTGCTCGCTCGCTTCTCTCTTCGGGCTCGTTGTTGCTCCATCGTTTGTTTCGGCGTTCCTAGGATCACAGATGCAGCAACGCGGAGGAGAAGCAAGCCTCTTCGAGCTCCCCGCGAGACCCCACACACGGGAGGCTCGGAGGCGAGGTTGCTGGAGAAGTCGGCGTTCCAGAGGACGGCCTCCCCAACCGGCGATGCGGTCAAGGGAGCTGAGAAGGAGGCCGCGGTGGAGTAGTCAGGGGACTTGACGTCGACACGGCGAAGCCTAAGCTCGGGGCTCTTGACGCAGACGGTGAGGGCAAACCCGAGGAAGGCGGCGCGGAGGATGATGATCGGGGCGAGGGTGTAGACGAAGCACTTGCAGCTGCTGCGCCTCTGGTTGCAGCGAGGTGGCGACTTGGCGAAGTGGGCGAGCTAGTGAATGCGAGAGAGCACGGGTCACTCATTGAGGGGGCTGATGTGTTCCTGTGCCGTTGTCCGAGGTTTTTGCCGGTCAGACGTGCGGGACCGTGTGAAAGCTGGGTCTGAGTGGGTTTGTGCTATGCTGCTCTGTCGCTGTCGCTCTTTGAACCTTCGCCGGGGATGACCCACGTAGGGCATTCGAGGCGGCGTAGGAAGGTGCTAAAGCCCGAGGCAAGATCGACGGCAGCGGAGGGTGGAGGAAGAAGAGCAGATGGGTAGTTATGGTGGATAACTGCATCAGCCAAGAGCATGTTTTCAGGATCATCTCACCACAGAAGAAACATATTGAAGCTTGAGGATGAGATTCATTTGGTTTTGGGAAACAGAGAGGACTAAGACTTTCTGCTGGATCTGGATCTGGTCATCCACACTAACTCCTAAAATCTTGCAAATGTAAATAGCGACTGGTTGTATTATGTAATCTCCCTCTCTCTTGAGCTCATAATCTCCTGCGCGTGTGAATAAGGGTGCATGTCTCGTGTGCTCGTATGAATATGTTGGGGTGTGTAATGAGTTGGGTTTCATGCACAACTTTAGTAGGAAATGATTTGAGAATCTTTGATCTCCCAACAACACCTAACTTCGGCGACCACTATAACCAAAGCAATTGAATATCGCAGAGAATCTTTGATCTCCCCAACACCTAACTTCAGCGACTACTATAACCAAAGCAATCGAATAACGAAGGGAGAGAGAGAGGGAGCTTGACGAAACGCCTCGCCGTCGCCGTCGTCCGCCCGAGAGCCGCCGTCCACCGCAGCCCTTTCTCGTTCAACCGGGTGGGTTTCCCGAAGCATACTCGCTTCGTTTTCATGGGAACTTAGGTTCTTCCAGTCCTTCATCGGTGTTGTAATGCGTTATGGCGCCCTGTTGGGGACCAGACACTGTGTTCAAGTCTTGATCGAGTCTAAAATCTATCGTTTCAGTTGTGCATATTAGAAGTTCGACAAAATGCTTGGGTGAATGGCCGAATCCCACATAGTCGGATCGATCGTTAGAAGCCTAATTTAATGCGTTTGTTCTTCTATTGTGAATCTACATCGATATCATTCTTCTCTCTTTGTTTCCCTGCGATTTTTATGGCATATGCATCAAATGCTGGGTTTTACGGGAAAAGCAAAATCTCGTCGGAATGCAAACCCCTCGCCAGCGAGTCCTGCGGTTTAAGGCCATCCTAGTTAGCACTTGTTCTGATTTTATTGCATTCTTGACTGTTTATTTGCTGGAAATCTGGGATAAAATTTTTTAGCTTCGGTATGGTTATTTGCTTTGGTTATAGTGAAAGATCAAAGATTCTCAGATCATTGCCCATTTATCTGCATCAATCTGGATAGCTCCTCTAGTTATAAAGATTGACCCTTGAGCAAAATTGACCGGAAATGATATCTGGAGACAAATGATCCAATCTGCTCTCCTAGATATAGATTGAAAAAGAACGAGAAGCAGCAAGAAAAAGATTTTGAGAGGAAGATAGACCAGATATAGTATTATATGCCTTAAAAAGCTCTCTATTCATGATTCCCTAAATTGTATGAACACGATGACAATCATCCCACAAACCCAAAAAGAAAAGCGAAAGCACCACCATCAAGAATAGCCTCTCAAGAACAGCCTCTCTCAGTTAGTGACCTGTGCTCTCCCGCATTCACTAGCTCGCCCACTTCGCCAAGTCGCCAACTCGCTGCAACCAGAGGCGCAGCAGCTGCAAGTACTTCGTCTAAACCCTTGCCCCAATCGTCATCCTCCGCGCCGCCTTCCTTGGGTTCGCCCTCACCGTCTGTGTCAAGAGCCCCGAGCTCAGGCTTCGCCGCGTCGACGTCAAGTCCCCCGACTACTCCACCGCGGCCTCCTTCTCAGCTCCCTCGACCGCATCGCCGGTTGGGGAGGCCGTCCTCCGGAACACCAACTTCTCCAGCAACCTCGCCTTCGAGCCTCCCATGTGTGGGGTCTCGCTCGCTCGGCGGGCGACGCTCGCCGACGTTGAGGGGAGCTCGAAGAGGCCTGCTTCTCCTCTGCGTTGCTGCATCTGCGATCCTGGGAACGCCGAAACGAACGATGGAGCAACAACGAGCCCGAAGAGAGAAGCAAGCGAGCACCGGAGTAGGGGCGGCCGTAATGTGGTTCGTCCCCGACGGGAGGGGAACGATTGCTTGATGCACGGCGGAGCAGCAACGAGCGCGGAGAGAGGGAGAAAAGTTCAGATTCAAAATTTCGAAAGGAAACAAATGGAGAGGGACAGAGGAACGAGAGGAACGAACGGCCGTTTTCTTTCTCAAACGAAGGAAAGAGAAAAGTTTTTCCCCGCAATAAACGCTCGACGGGAGAGAGAGCATGCAGGCTAGGAGGAGAGAGGGCGTCGGGAGGCTAGGAAAGAGGAGAGAGAGGGGAAGAGGGCAGAAGACATCAAGTGGGCCCACCATCCACATGGCACCTCGTGAGTGGCCGGGGACCACGCTGACGTGGAGGTCCCGGACCACCCAATATTTTCTCCATTCTTCGCCACTTTGGTATTTTCTTATTCTTTGTCAGGATAACTATTTTAAAGACAAAGCTGCCTTGCCTTTATCTTTGTCAGGTCAACTTTTAAGACAGCTTTCGACGCGCCGGACAACTACTGGATTTATGTGACTGTAAGTGAAAGGCATTGGATTGATTAACTTGTGAAAGGTATTGGATTGATTGGATTCCTTAACTTGTCCCCTTGTATACTAGCTACACCCTCTTGAATGTGGTATCTCCATCTAAAACGTGTTAGCTAGCCTTTTTTTCTACACTTGGTCTTGCTTTTGCTATGTTAAGTTAATTTTTTAAATTAAGCTTTCTGACATATAAGACAACGATGTTAGGACAACGAGAGGATTTATGTGGTCGTAACTAAAGGGCATTAGATCAATTGGATTTCCAAATTAAGTCCACTTATATACTAGCAATACCCTCTTTAATATGCTATTGCGTGCGGATAAATGGTTCATAAACTTTGATTCAATGTGTGGGGAGAAACTTAAATTTGGGCTAAATATGTAATGTCGTCCTCAAATTTTTAATTTGTTTAATATGATCTCCGAACTTTTGGTGATTTAAACCTTTTATACTGTCATATTTTGGCCGGAATGACCATATTGGAAAATCGTTAAAAATTTTAGGATTAAATTGGACAAATTCATAAGTTTAGGATTGAATAGGCCGTTGTATAATAGGTTTAAGATTTTTTGGACAATCTTCCCGATAAAATTTCCAGAATAATCAATCATCAATTGCCAAAGACTCTAATACAATTCGCTATGACTAGCGTGGAAGTGCAAAACAAATGAAATAATTCGAGAACTAAATAAATTGTAGATTTCAAATTGGAACAATGGTGATTTTCGTAGTTTGACTGCATGCCTAATCCATGAGGCTCAACAAGATGGTTCCACTATAATTGAGACAAAGAATATTACAATCACTTGAACACTCACACTCCAATGCTCCCCAATCCTAGATACATAAACATACAAATCAATCAACAACAAACAATCGCGGTCTCAATTTTCACAAGTAGTGTGCAAACCAAACATCAACATTGGGTCATAATAAGTGCAGAATCAAGGCCACATCGACCAAGATAGGTGGATTCAAGAGTGTGCTTATTTTCTTCTCTGTTTTTCCCCTTCTCAAAGCCATTTTGCAGTAAAGACCAAAGTCAAGGCAAACCAGATAGGTTTTTTTTTTTTTTTTATTTTTTTTATTTTTTATTTTTTATAGGTCACATGACAGGTAGATTCAACCCTCGTTTTTTGGTGTAGAAATTGTAAATGAACTCTTTTTCCCTTACGCTTGAAGCACGTTGGAGGACGGAAGCTCCCCTTTCGCAAACTCCCTGATAGTCTGACCTTGTGATAACAGCATATTTGTAGGCGTTTATTTTTCAAATGGCAGGATCAATATGAACGAAATAGTCCAAGAATTCACTAAAAAAAGACATGAAAAGTATCATAACTTTCATGCAACACTTGCCTTAGTGCCAAAACTTATAAAAGAGTCCACATATTATAAGAATAAAAACAACGCAGCAAAGTGAAAGAACTCAGGAATTCTCTCTCTCTCTGCAAGCAAGCGCTAAACTGAGAATTCACTCTCAAGCGAAGACATTGGAGCTGAAGGAGTAGAACCCAAAAGCAGGGGTAAGAATAGTGCAAGTGCCATAACTTTTGTACGGTGTTCACTTGAATATCATAACTTACTTTTTGCTTAATCGAGTGCCATAAATTTGAAAAATTGATCACCTAAGTGCCACTATGAGTTGTCTCGCTAGAAAATCCAACGTGGACTCCAATCGACCTATGTGGTTTCACTGACATTGACATAAACAAATTTTTAATATTTTTTTTATTTTTTATGTATATATATTTTTATTTTTTAAATATTTTTTTGCCCTTTTTCAGGCCGGTGAGGGTCGCTAGATTGGGTGAGGCCGCCTCACCTAGATTTGGTGAGGTCCTTCGTGGCCTCGCTCACGGCCGGCTTAGTTGTGATGGCCTTGTCCAGGGCCCTGCCTGCTGAGGGCGAGGGTTGTCGGTGACCTTCACCGGCCATAAAAATAAAAAAATAAAAAAATAAAATAGATAAAAAAATTGGAAACATTAAAAAATCCATGTAGGATGGGAAATTAATAAAAAAAAATCCACGTAGCATGATTTGCTGGAAATATCACTCAAATAATTGATTTTACTCCGACATAATACTTAAGTGAGCGAAAAAAAAAATTATGATAATTAAGTGAATGCCGTATAAAAGTTATGGTATTTGCACTATTCTTCTCCCCCAAAAAGCAACAAGAGCATAAGGCTTAGGACCAACGGATCGCCATTGATGGACTATCACTTCATAGCGAAGCTCAGAAACAGAAGATTCGAGCTTGAGCTAAGAGAATGTGGCAAAACACCCTAATTTGGATGTAAGTATGGCGTGAGGAGGCTCTTCATCGAAAGTGAAGCGAGAAAGATGAGAAGAAAGAGGTGATAACGCAACAAGAAAAAATTTGCCTAAATCTCGCTTATTCACCTCTATTGCTCGACCTGAAAATTTTGCATCTTGTTGAAATGAACTTGAGTCGCTTGTCCTACTCCTACTCGTCATTGCAAGATTCAGCTTTTGATTTTGCCCCAAATTGCCAGGTCTGAATTAGGGTTTGAAGAAGAGGGGAAATGGCTTGACTTTTTTTTAAAATTAGAGGCAAACATATTGAACAACATTGTATACGGATATTAATGTTGACTTGGAGCATTAGTTAGCCACATCAATCAGAAAAAAATGATAAAATATTATCATATCAGATTTTCAACGTTTCAAATCAAAGATAACACTTAAGTAATAGTTTTTTTCTTTTACAAAAGTCGCATCAAAATGATCCAGCGAGAATTTTTGGTATAAAGTAAATGTCGTATGAAAATTATAATACTTTTAGTATCATTTGTCCAAGAATACTATTGGACGAAAAAGAAACTCAATAAGGTTTCACTTTTGCAAAAGTTTAGAGTAATGTTCTTTTATCATTTTCTTTTACGTTGATAGCTCCATTTGCAGGTGCAATCGAATAAACGAGGTATTCATTTCGTAAATAAATTATTTTGGGTCACTCACTAGACCTCTGATTGATTAGTTATAAATGTGGACCTCTCTTGTGCTTTTTCTCGTTAAACTTATCTGTGGGTGATGTTTATGTTTATATAACCTATTAGTAAGAGGTTTGATTTGAGGACAAGGAAAATATGGCCCATTCTTTCTTGGTATTTCAAGAATTATCGCAACAATCAGTCCCAATCTTTTTTTTCTTTTGGTTTGGTCCCATCCTATATTTATCTTATAAGTCACTGTGTGTGCTATATACTATGCGTAGGTTGCGAAACTTTACTCCCTCGCTCATGTGCTCTCCCCTAAGTCTCCTCGAGAAGGCGGGGAGTCAAACTCCCTATCTCCCTCTTCCTGAGTGGAAGGGTGACCACTTGGGAGAAAAACAAATTGTATACCCAAGTATTCTATATTTACACTAAAATAAATTAATGACTCTGATTGCTTAGTTAAAGTAACTTACTTTCTCGGCGCTCGGCCAAAGCTGCATCAGTTGAAAGGGCCCTTAGAGCATAACCGATATGGTTTCGCAGCACATTCGTCCCCTCTTCACGATAAAAGAAGTATAAAGATCCTTCCTCTTCTTCATCAACGCTTCCATGTTGTTAGCAGAAGGTCATAAAATAGAAAAGAAACAAAAAACAGAGATGGAAAGTCTTGTTCAAAACTTCATGGACAAGCGTAAAGAGCGTTGCAGTCGGATGACTGCCGAAGATAGGGAGATCCAAATGGCAAAAATTGATGCACTTCTGGCCATCACTGCTGCAACCTTAGTCTTTCTTGGGGTCTCTGGGTCATTCAGGAGACGCTGTGGCAACCGCACATTCACGATGGTCGCATTTGCGGCCTATACCCTTACGCCCGCTGCCATTGCGTACACACTTGGCCTTATCCAAAACGCTCAATTCTGTAGTCTGCGTTTGCCTATCTGGGCAACTTATCTGGTGGTGTTTCTCGGAAACGTGGATTCCTACACTGCTCACAGCATGGAGGACATTGAACGGTAGAAGTCATTTAAAGTCGACTCTGCTGCTAAATGCATCATGACAATTTGGATAATCGTTTCATATGTGTTCCTGCAAGATGAGATCCTGTTCGGAGTGCTCCTGTATGGGCCAATAATGTGCATTCTTTTCATCATTCTACTCATGAAATTTGACGGAAGAGCACAAGCTTTGAAATTGGCAAGCAATTCTATGATGCAGAAGAACGACAGGTACATAGCAGACTACATGAGCACCGAGCACCAAGGGAGAGATTCAAGGGACGAAAATCCTGCTTCAATGCACGGGTACAAGTACTTGGTGAGTGGGGCAGACGAGGCAAAAGTGCACTCATGGTGCTCAATAGCGAGATGGAGGCAAAAGGCAGTTCTGTGGCATGATGGGGACGCACCTTACTATCGACAACGGTTGGAGGTGACGGATGAAGTTATCACCGTTGAGAAGGTTTGGCATTGCAAAGGTAGACTTTTAAGTCGAAACGGAGGAGACCCGACTGGCCAACTCAAGGATCTTTGCCTGTCTTTTTCGCTTTTCAAGCTCATTCGCCTAAGATTCACTGGCTATTCGTTGCCCCAAGAAGCTCACAACAAGTTACGGCGCTTGATTCAACATATGCTTTCTAAAGAGAATGATTATGAGCGAGTTTTCCGAGTCATCGAAGTAGAACTTGCATTTCTATTCGATTTGTTCTTCACCAAATACCCAGTGAAACTCCATATGCGTCATTCAGTGCATAGATTGCTTCTACTCCCCATTTTGGTTGCGGTTCCACTGTTTGTTCCCTTGTATGCGTTTGTCACGGAGGACATGCGTATTACTGTTGTAAGCCTCGTGTTAATAACGTCAATCCTCGTTGTTGAGCTTACACAGTTTGCCATAATGATTTTCTCGGAATGGGCAAAGGTGACATACATATGCAAGTATGTGCGCAACGAGTGGTGGCAAAGGTGCAGATGTGCCGGGATGTTGATCGGAATTATGTGCCGAATTTGGTTAGTGAAGCCTTGGGGAAGACAACTGCGTCAATACTCGCTCCTCAAATCATGTAGCTATTCTCCTTCGAAGTGGAAATATAATAGGCTCACTGCTGCGTATCTCGACCAGAAAAGGATGGGTGAGAAACAACTTGCTCCCACCAATTTGTCTAAGGAAGTGAAAAGGGCTATCGCTCGGTCTCTAGGGAAGTATTTGGAGAAGGGGCAAACGTCTTTGAGGCTCAACGACTTGTTTGAGAATTTCAACGACTTGTCTGAGAATTTCCACAACTTGTTTGTCGAATTCTCAAGGGCATGTAATCTTGAGACAACTACCCATGTTATAATGGTCTGGCACATAGCAACCACTTTCTGTGAGCATAAAATGCCTCACGCTCAACCTTCCACAGAACAAGGAGACAACTTTGACGTAGCGGCTAAGCTATCACAATATCTTGCTTATTTGGTCGTTTTCGCCCCGAAGTTGCTTCCCGGTCACCCTTGCAGGACCGAATACATATTTAGTCGTGCTGTCAGTGAAGCCAGAGAAAAATTAAGAGGTTCCTCGGGTTCAATGAAAGAGAGGATTGAAATTCTAACGAGCATTGACGATGAACAATGCCAGGAAACGATTGTAGCTCGAGGCAAGCGGCTAGGAATGCAACTTGTGAATGGAGTAGCAGATGAGGGGCGAATTTGGAAGGTCTTGGCTGACTTTTGGGCGGATATGATGCTGTATGTGGCTCCTTCGAATGATACAGGGGCTCATGCTAAGTATCTCACCTCTGGGGGCGAGTTTTTGACTCACGTTTGGGTTTTGGTCTCTCACGCGGGCATTACGAGAGATCCACGTGATGGTGAGTAACATGATGATCCTGAGAGGAGCTGAACTTGGCCCTCATTTTATGATATTATGCTTAATCAACTATGTAAAATGGCTATATGGTTGTGTATGTTTGCAGCAGTCCCTTTATCTTGCATCGATCCTTAGTTAGACTCTAGAAAACTTTCTTATGCATGATGCATGACCTATTTTTTTTATGCAGTGTAATGTGTTGCTCTATCAAGGGTCTATTGCTGAAGACTCGAACTGGTTGTGCATTTCTAAGATTGTATTATGTTGAGCATGGGCAATATGTAATGTTTTTTTTTTTGGTTGTTTGTTCATACTTTTACATATTAGAGTATATGATGTTATGAGCATACGACAAAAATCTCATACCTCGCTTGAGTAGATCGTTGTGGGATAGGCTAAGTCTAAATCTATCAACATATCTAATTGGATTCATATTCGCTCACATATGTATTTCAATAATCTTTCCGTCACATGTAATTTTAGTATTAGGTCTACTCTTCCTTAATCAGGTATCCTTTCGCGTTAGCATGTCTTATGAGGATTGCAATAACAACCACTACAACCTTCATCCCTTCTCTCTCTCTCTCTCTCTCTCTCTCTCTCTCTCTCTCTCTCTCTCTCTCTCTCTCTCTCTCTCTCTCTCTCTCTCTCTCTCTCTCTCTCTCTCTCTCAAAATCGAACCATGAAGATTGCCATTGGGATTGGTTGCTACATCAAATGCCCACCTTCACCATAGGTCTCTTTCACCAGATTGAACTATGAAAGCTCCATGGAAATCACATTGTTTATTCCTTATTAAAAATGTTCACCCAACACAAATACACATTGTGAGTAGGCTAGCGACCAATCAATCATTGGATTTGATACCATTTATTAGGAGTATGCAGTAAAAATCCCATACCTTTACCTAGGAAGTTGCCAAGAAATAGCTCAAGTTCAAGCCTTCAACCAATTTAGTTAGACTCGCATTCAATCAAAAGTTTAAGGTAATGAGTTATAAACCAACTACAATAAATTAACTATCTAACATCGTGCCAATCCTCTAATATTGGACTTTTCTAATACAACTCGCATGCATCTCAACATTCGTTTCCTAGACAACCGTTTTGGGCATGTCACAAAGCATATCAGAGCACTTTGAATGAGGGCAAGAGTAGGTGACGGTAGAGCCGAAATGGTCAGCCAGGAACGCACTTTGCCTGAAAGCTCCATTTTGTTTGCGATATCGCCTCATTGTGCCAAAGACGCTAAGAAATATGTACAGGCATGGCTATGAAGGTCGATAGAGCATTTATCCGTGGTGCATTCCGAGTAAAATTGCATGAATCACACATCCTCATCCTGAATCTCACGCTTTGGGTCCTCTTCTTACGTTTAAGCTTGTCTAAAGCAAGCACAGTGGAGGAGAGTCTTAGGGCCTGCATGGTTGCAACTTTTTTTTGTTCCCAAGAACAGAAATTTCTGTTTTTTGTTCACGGGAACAAAAAGGAACAGCACGCGTTTGTGTGCGTTTGTTGTTCCTTTTTGTTCTTTTGTTCCAGGAACAAAAGTTAAAACAAAACAAGAAACACAAAAACTTGTTTCTTGTTTCGAAACACAAATCGAAACACTTTTCTTTTTTTTTTTTCTTTTTTATCTTATTTTTTTGTTCTTCTTTCTTTTGGCCGGTCGCCGGCCTCGCCATGGCCGGCGGCCGGCCGACGAGGGCCGGCGGCCTCGCCCAGCCACGGCGAGGCTCGCCGGCCCCGGCTGAGGCCGACGCTCGCCGTCCCGGCGAGGCCGACGCTCGCCGTAGCCGGCGAGGCCGAGGCTCGCCGTAGCCGGGCGAGGCCGAGGCTCGCCGGCCGCTGGCGAGGTCGGCCTCGCCGGATCGGGCGAGCTCGAGCTCGCCCCAGCCATGGCGAGCCGACCTCGCGCCGGCCCGGGCGAGCTCGATCTCGCCCGGATCCGGCGAGGCCGAGCTCGCCCGGCGGCCGGCGAGCCTCGGCCTCGCCCAGCGGTGGCCCGGCGAGGCCGCGCCGCCCGCCTTGGCGGGCGAGCTCGGCCTCGCCGAATCAAGGCGAGGCCGACCTCGCGCCGGCCCGGGCGAGCTCGATCTCGCCCAGATCCGGCCTCGAGCTCGCCCGGGCCGGCGAGGCCGAGCTCGCCCGGCCGGCCGGCGAGCCTCGGCCTCGCCCGGCGGTGGCCCGGCGAGCCGCGCCTCGCCCGCCCGCTCGGGCGAGCTCGGCCCTCGCCGGCCGGCGACCGGCCAAAAGAAGAAAAAAATGAAAAAGAAAAAAAAGAAAAAAAGGAAAAAAAAAGAAAAAAAAAAATAGAAAAAATAAAAAGAAATAAAAAAATTATCAAAATTTACCAAACATGTTTCTGTTTATTTTTATTCCCGGAACAAGTTTACCAAACGCGTATTTTTGTTCAAAAATTGTTCCCCGGAACAGAAATACTTTTTTCTATTTCTGTTCCCTGGAACAATTTTAAAAGTAAACACAACCAAACGCGCCCTTATTGGCCAAAGATTCGGCTTAGCCATTTCAGTTCTCTTTGATAATCTTTTATCCTGTTCCTTTTTTTTCCCCGACAATCTAGAATATATATTGGTTTTGTGAAAAGCAATATGTTTCTTTGAAGATTGGATCTATATTATTTTAAGTGTATTTCGAAGAGACCTAGTTACTTCGGTAAATGGCAAACCGTGAAAGTCTGCTGCTAATTACTAGAAGCTGAAGATAACACGGGAATCCTCCAGGGGGCAAAGTCTTCAGTACCTCCAATGCCATACCATCTTGGTACAAGTTCGGTTTGATTCCACTTTCCTTCGAACCGCACCGTGCTCATTGTCACGATCCTTCCAAGTTGGAATTTGGTGGATTGGTAAATAGGCGCAAATGGCTTCTCTCACGATGTGGCGTTTACGCCTCGCACAGGTTCTCCGAACTGTATGGATCGCGAATTTGTTTATTGATTAATTAATAATATAATTTGATTTTACTTTAGGATCCGCCACTAATCTATTCAGAGCAGATGGCCAAGTAAGATGCTCATCTTACTTTTATGAATGAAAGATTCATGGGTACGAGACTTAATTGTGCACCTTTCAACCAACACATTCTTCTAGAAGGAATTATGGTGGTGTTTTTGATTTGCAGGATTTGTTCGCTTAGGCATTATTTCACAGCATGGTGTAAGCCAACCAAAGAAGTCGTTACCTATCTAGATAATTGGACCATAATAGATAAATTACAAAGAACCATAAAAGGCATTAGAGATTTACATGAACCGGTACAAGTGTCAGTACCTACTCTACGAAAAGAGTCAGATGCCTCCTATTACCTTCTATCGATTATGCATTTATAAATACACAAAATTTCGGATTTAATTACAAGTTTTGCAGGACTTAATTGCAAATAATTCGGACAAGTTCTAAGTTGTCTCTAAAATTGTTTCGGTTTTGACAATTTTCCTTAGATGGAATTTTCTGAAAAAATCTGTTAGGAATTATTAGAAACTCAAAACTAAGAGTTTGTTGCTGATTCCCTTGTCTAGCTGTTCAAAAATTTCGCATAATTTTGGAGTCATTTACTATTTTTTTCCAAATTTTGCAAAACCCGGACCCGAACTGGGTCGAGTCATGAACCTTTCATGGTAATTCGCAATTTTCAGATCAAACGGAAAATAATTGGGCTTAATGGTGTTCTTGAGATTTAATCCATACATTTCAGCTTTCTAAAGGCATATAAATTGCATTAATAGGAGTTCATTCTTGGTCAATTGATTTCAAAACTAAATCCCCGAATTCTAGAATTAATAAACAAGTGATCCTACTTGGGCTCACTCTCATTGCTTGGTTGCTTGGGAAATAAGACCATTTGGTCTGAATGCATGCTTAACTTCTTCTATATGTGCTTGCTAGATGTATGCATAGGATAGATGCATGTACGTGGAGAGTACCAAAGGAAAAACTAGACCCTCAATTTAGGGATTAATGGAAATTGACCATCGTTTGAACACAAAGGATGGTCAATAATCATTAATCACATTCTGATCAATTTTAGTGGCCTTAGGACGGGACGAAACATGTGCATATCCAAAGGCCGATGTCGAGGCCCATTCCAAACTTGTGACTTGTTTGTGATTGTTTTGGTAAGAAATGTGCATTTGTATGCCATGGATTGTATTTTAAATAGTTTGAATATCAAAAAGTTTCGAGGACGAGGTGACTGAAAAACCCATGTGATGAAGATGGCACGACCGATGTCCTATCCGGTCCATTTTATTTTATCATTTACCCCAACCATGTCTTGGGTTTTCATTCAAGATTGTATTAAACGCCCGATGAGTTGTGGATTTTTCTTTCATGCACATAGAATAGCTTGTCTTTTACTTCATTTGGGTGTTTACTTCTTACAACACAATTTCATATATTGTGTGCTTTATTTTTATATCATGTTAAATTGCTCAAAAGAACCATCTACGTGTGGTCACCTAATGATGCTTTTGCAAAAAATTGCACGAAAATGTAAGAACAAATGGATGACCACTTTAGGTAACAATTAATCCAACTAGTTACCGAAAAGGCATTAGTAGAAACAATTAGCATAACCCAAGTCCCTGAACTTTCGATCTCTGGTTCTATGGAAATCGAGGGAGCACTTTCAACTCTCATTTGGGTAATCTAGTTGACCTCTAGAAACAAGGCTAGTGGTGACTTATAGTTCAATATTTAAGGTGCTTAAAGAACTTTAGAACAAACTCCTCTCACGTGAGATATGCGTTTAGAGGACCCACGTTTAAGATCGATAGTCAGTTCTACGGTTAGCAAATATTAGTCCATTCGAGACCATTGTGTGACATCCCAGATTTTCAGTCCTGTTTTCTATTGAATAAATCGAACATTTCATCGACACGCCTATAGGGCTGTTCTTAGAGTTGATCACTCTTGAGATAACTATTCAGGGAAGCTATTAAGGAATTTCAAGGCAATAGACTTGAGAATTCGACTAGGAATTGACATCTCGACCGTGTTCATCTTTAGAGGCCAGTAATTCACAATATGGAATCAATTTGAGATCAGAGATAGGTAGACTCGACTGAGATGTGTGACTAGTCGTGGGTGACACCACTAAATTGGAAAATTCTTGTCGACTGGCCCTAGACTGATTCTTTTGTCGTTTTGGTACCCTGTGTCCGTATTTGAATCCTCGAGATTTTCATGACAACCGAGAATCGCCAATGCGTCGAGTGGGTTCATTATGGCTCAAAGAAAATCGACCATGGGTCATTTGCATTAAAAATTTATGAAAACTACCCGATAGCCTAGGTTATGCTAAAAACGCCCGAGTGAAATTAACCACGAATTCAGGTCCAATTTCAGAAATTGAAAATTCTGTAATATCACAATAAATTCTAGGAACGTCGACTCAGTCACAGAATATTTTTTAGAAACCCGAGACTTTTTAGGAAAAATTTGTCGCAGGGCCATTTTTGTTCAGAAAAAAGGCCGAGGATTGTTTTTGATCGCAAAATTTGGATGCAAGATGGATCTATTGATGAGGAAAATTATCAATTTGATAATTGAGTGCCAAGTGAATTTGCAAGTACCAAATGAGATTGGATTGTAAAGGAATTAAGTCCAATTGAAGCCAAAATGTTGCAAATTCGTAACTCTCCCCATCCACCACCATTTTGGACCAATTCAAGGTTGCAAAGAGAGGCCTTGGTGGCCTAAGGAGAGGCAAGGAAGGTTGCATGGCCATAAATGGTCAAGGGGACAAGGCTATGGAAGATTTGGCCAAGGAGACCCCACCAAGCCAAACTTGCCCCTCACTCCTTCCCCTCTCTCCTCCTTGCCGCCACCCCATTCCTCTCTCTCCTCCTTGCCTTGATCGACACACCAGTAGCCAAGGAAGGCAGCAAGGAAGCCGCTAGACCGCCTGGAGCCATTGCCGCTGCACATCATCGTCGTTTCCGTGAGTCGCCATCCACACGAGCAGCCCGCATGCCCGACCGCCCTTCTCGCCCCCTCACGCCAGTCCAGCTGCTGTCCGATGACCTCGTGGAGCCAAGCCGGAGCTCCTACAGCCACCGTGAGCCGTTGCCACCGCCCTCCAAGCCGCCAAAGTCCCCCATCGGTCCACCATTGTCCTCACCGCACCAAATCAACTTCATTTCTTCTGTTTTGTAGCCCCAATCAGCAAGCATAAAAGTGGGTTTCTAGCCGCCTTGTAGGTCTGTTTTGGAGGTGTTCCCGACCTCGGACCCTAGGCCCGCTTTGGGAAGAATCATTCCCGCGACGTTCCCGTCGGTTTGATCCGACCCGCGTGTTAATCATATGAGTTTTGCTCACTAATCCTCACTCAGTATGCTAATGATTCTTAGCGGTTGATTAGATTTAATTAAGTACAATTAGGTGGATAGATTAGATTAGAGTAATTAAATTAGAGACTTATTGATGTATGTTAGGCAAATGGTTAGCATAGTTAGCAAGTAGATATGTTCTATTATTTATTGAACGGGTCTCGGTAATTTTCTAGGCTCATCTCAGCTTCCAATTAGGCATTACGAACCTAAATTGGATTTATTGTAATTATTTAATAATTTTCGGAGTTATTTAATTAATTTATTTATTTTCCGGAAATTAGGCTAGGATAGCCGACGACCGGAATTTTCGTTCTGATTGCAGTGGTGCTCTTTGTTTATTTAATTGAGTGTCTGATTGTGCAAATTGAATGAACTTAGTGTGAGTGGGTATGTATTCTAGCAATTGGATAAATTTGGTAATTGAGTGGAAAATTACTGGGCGTCGGTCTACAGCGCCAAAAATATTTGGTGGGCTATATAAAGTGGCAATAATTGTGAAAGTGAAATTGTTATATTTTGGTTAAGGCCAACCATGTACCCACACACGGCTATTTTAACGGATATGATAGAATGTGAGAAGAATGCCATGCTACGTCGGCTCGATGACTAAGGATGTCATTTTGGAGAAGGACGTTATATTTTGTGTGCTCATCGATTCGATATATCACCTTGAAGAAAGCACGTGGACTCAGTGATTAAGTATATCTACCGGGAGAATGCACATGGGCTCGGTGACTAAGTATGTCAACTTGGAAAATGCACGTGGGATCGATGATTAGACATACCCTCTTGGAGAGTAGATGATATTGAATGTACCGACCAAGGAAAGGTCGTGGTGACATGTAATCGACTAAGTTGATTAATCGATAATTCGATCTGATTGATGTGATGTGATGTGATCGTGTATATTTGATATATATACTGACTTGCAGGAAGAAACTGAGGCCAAGGTAAGTCCTCTGACTCGTGTTGTGCTTAGGCAGCCTTTAGAGTGTATTGGCTTCCTAATCGGGTCTTAGGGGGTAGAACTCGCTGAAACATTATCTCACTGGTTATTGTATAACCATTTTCAAGTCCCTAGGTGACGGTTGTGGAGAACCGGAAGTCCCGGAGTTTGGGAAGGTGGAAGAAATAGAATCGGCAAACCTGTCTAAATTGTTAGTCATGTGACGGTTCCTTTTTAGTTAAGCCAGTACTTTTGTAAGTGACTTGATGTTGTGAATAAACCTGTTTGTTATAAAAGATTTGTTTGGTTTGAAAGGTTGTGGAAAAATTGGCCCTACTTTTCTATCCCATTGTTTTATCGTCTATGGATTGTTTATATGCTTCCATGTGCGTATTATAATGAAAGGGTCGGCAATGCGTCCTGAGATGTCGCTATTAAATCGACTAAAGTGAGGGATGAGTGCGTGCCCGAGGATTGGGGCGTGACATCCCTGTTTAAGTGGTATAGAGTAATGGTTAGGGACTTGAGTGATAAGGTGCGTTGGACTATGGGATAGTAGTAGGAAAGACCTTTAAATTCATGTTGGCGCATGTCAATGTTAGTTGATTGATAAAATTTCTTATTGTTTAGGTCACTCTGTTTTTTAATTCAGTGTAAAATTGGAAACATGCTTTAATAGATAAAGAAGCCATGAGTGACTAGGAGCCAAGAACTCTTGTCAAGACGGCTAGTAGGGCCGTGACTCGGGGTAGAGTGCCGACTAGGGTCGGTATTGAGGAGGTTGCGGTAGAGCGCTAGCACAAGCTAGTGCTAGTGGCGAAGCACCACCTCCTGTTGGTGCTGGGGTTGCAGCCCTAGGTGATCAAGGAACCATAAGGATTGATCGGGCCTTGGATGCCATGAGAGAATTGATGAGGCGACAGGCCCGGGATCAAGCTGCCACATTTACTGTCGTTGTTGCAGCTGCCGCTCAAGCCACCGCTACTGCTGCTGTTACCGCCGCCGCTGAGGCCGCAGTCGTTGCCGCACCTGCCGCCGCACCCGCTGTCGCGCTTGTTGATGTTCCAATTGAGAACATAGAGGTGCAGAGAGAAAAACCGATCCATAAGCTGGTGGAGTGGTTTTTAAAGCTGAGTCCGCCAAGACTTTTGGGTACTGGAGTGTCACGCCCCGATCCTCCGAGCGCGCGAACATCCCACTCTGGTCGATACAAATGCGACTTCCCAGGACACGTCGCCGACCCATTCAATTTTTATTACACATGCGGAAGCGAAACAAATCCCCTGACAACATTTAACTTGGGATAGAAAAGCAGGCAATCAATCACAACCAAACAAGCTTTCTATAAACACATAGGTTTATATACAACACTGGATGGTCTACAAAATAGATAGGCTCAACAACTAGGGAACTGTCCTATGAGTAACTTGTCAGACACGTTCACCGATTCTTCAGCCTCCACCTTCCGAACTCCAGGACTTCCGGTCCTCCACGACCGTCATCTAGGGACCTGAAATATTATCCCACCAGGATGAGACTACGTCTCGGCCGAGTCCTACCATCTAAAACTCAATTAGGGAGAAAATACGCATCAGGGAGCTCTAGCCACACAAATAGGATAGCGGGCTTACCTCGCCTCAGTCCCTTTCCTGCACGTCAGTACAATTCATATTCAAACAATGCTCGCACAAGCTGAATCTACCGACATACCCATCGGTCTATCAATTCAGTCAATCCAATTGATATCATACGATCCACATATCTATCAATTCATATCATCTATTAAACCATACCATCTATTCATCCATCAATACAATTATGGCTCGCACAAGCTGAAATGGATGCAATGCTCTCACAAGCTGATATAGATGGTAGCTCGCACAAGCTGATATATACATAGATGATAGCTCGCACAAGCTGATATATGGATCGTTGCTCTCACAAGCTGATAAACGATCATTGCTCTCACAAGCTGATATATATATAGATCGTGCTCGCACAAGCTGATAAAACGATCTTAGCTCACCAGAAGCTGCCGCAATATTCAATATAGTATACTATAGCTCACCAGAAGCTGCCGCAATATTCATATAGTATACTATAGCTCACGGGAAAGCTGCCATATATATATATATGTATATCATAATTGCTCGCCAAGTGATACATATATATAAACCAATTCATACCTCAATTCAATCAATCAATCAATCCAATCGATTCAAACCTGGTCATACAAACCAATTACGGTGCTAAAAGCTAACACCGGGTATTTTCAAGTTAAATACCACAACTTCATCAATTTCACACAATTCCACACTTTTGGAATTATTAACCATAATCATCAATCACTCAATTTCTCAATTTAAACATACAATTAACACAAACCGACCGCACTGCTGCGATCAGCGCGAAATTCTAACAACCGGCCATCCCGGCATAATTTTCGAAATTATTAAATAATTAAATTTAATTCCGAAAATTAAATAATTAAATATTATATTATAATAATATAAAATAATAAAATAATATTTAAAAATTCGAAATAATTATTTAATTAAAAATAATCAATTAGGGCTTAAATTAGATTACACTAATTTAAACATACAATTAGCCCTAATTAAACATCCATTAAGCTAATCATACAACTAATCTAATTTACATTAAAATAATCTAATCTAACCACCTAAACCTAATTAGACTAATCTAAACACCCCTTAAGCGTCATTAACTCACTAAGCCAGAATTAGAGGATAAGCTCACCCGATTAACGATCCGAACGGCTCAAAACGACAAGGACGACGCGAGGATCGATAGTCGGGCCTAGCTTCCGGGGTCGGGAAGCCGGCCAAAACGGGCCAAACCTTCGCTGCGATACCCATTTTCCAGCTCTCTGTTCGCTGCTGGTTGAGGGCGGATCCGGCACCGATTGAGGCGCACAAGGGCCTAGATGGACGGAGGAGACCAAACCGGACCTAGGCGGGGCTTCACGGTGGCCGGAGGTGAGCTGGACGGCTCAGTTGAGCTTCCCAGATCTGGAATGGTTGCTGGAACGAGAAGAGCCGGCGAGATGGAGCGAGACGGACGGAGATGCACGCGGGTAGAGGCGATGGCGTCGCGGTGGCGCGCGGAGACGAGCGGCGGCTGGCTGGCTGCTGGCTACAACGGAGAGGAGCTGCTGAGGTCTTCTTCGACTTGCTTTGGGTTCTTCGTACAGCAAGAACACGAGCAGCAAGAATAGAGATGGAGAGAGGCAGCGACGGGAGAGGGAAGAGGAAACGGAGGCGTGCGGGCTGGACGAGCGACGGCCTCCGGGCTGGGACGAACGGCGACGGGCGGAGCTGCTGCTCCGCGTTCTTCGGTTCTTGGGTTTCGGAGTGAAGAAGATGGAGGGGAGGTCTCGACGGAGGAGAGAGGGAGAGAACCGATTTCTCTCTCTTTCTCTTTCTCTTTCTCTTTCTCTCTCTCTCTCTTTGGCCCCACCATGACCTCATGGGTGATGTCACCTTCCACTATCTCCCACAACCTCATTCCAATGGGTTCAATTTCATTTTTCCGGGGTCCAATTCTTGTACACTTAATTTAATTAATTCTCAATCAATTACATTCAATTGAAGCTCAATTAAATTAACCCATGTGTCCTCGACCTTCTCATGACATTTCCCCATCAAATGATCCAACTTGCATCCCGAAGATTCGATTAAAAATGGTCCTCTGACAGTCCCGAACATAAACGGCCTTACTTTGCTTTTCCGCCAAAAATCTCGGTTTCTAGAAAAATCTTCTAAGGATGAGTCGACGTTCCTAAAATGAATTGTGACTTGATAGAACTTCCAATTTCTGTAATCGGGTTCAATTTCACGGTTAAATTCAACTGGCGCGACTTTAGCACGTCCTAATCTACCGGGTAGCTTTTAGGAATTTTCTGTGCAATTGACCTGTGGTTGATTATTCTCAAGCCACAAAGTGCATCTTCGACACATTGGCGACTCTCGATTGTCGTAGAAATCTCGAGGTTTCAAATACGGACACAGGGTACCAAAACGATAGAAAAATCGGTCTAGTGCCGATCAACAAGAATTGTGCAATTAGATGGAATCACCCATACTGAATTACATGGTTACGTTGAATCGACCTATCTCCGGTCTCTAATCGGTCGTGCCGTATTGGCCCTTACAGATTAGTACGGTCGAGCAATCAATTTCTGGTCGAATTTTCAAGTCAATTGCGTTTAGATTTCTTAACAGCTTCACCTGATAGACTAGTTATCTTGTGAGTGATCAGCTCAGAGAAGAAAGCTATAGACGCGAAGATGAAATGCCCTACTTATTTAATTGAAACCAGAATTGGAAAATCGGGATGTCACATGGAGACCCCGAGGCCGCCTCACTGTGGATACAAGATCTGGAGAAAGCCTTTGCACTTCTGATGTGCATAGAGGCAGAAAAGGTAACCCTAGCAGTATATCAATTGTAGGGCAATGCCAACACCTGGTGGAGAGTCGCTAGAGAGACAGTGTTTCCTAAAAGAGTGGTCCCGATGTGGGATGCATTCCTCAGAGTGTTCAATGAGCAATACTTCTTGAGGAACACAAGACAGCAGAAGATTGAAGAATTTATGCGACTCCGTCAAGGATCAATGACTGTTGACTAATATTGGGTCAAATTTTCTGAGCTATCTCAATATGCTCCGAGACTGATCGAAGACCTCGAGGAGAAAGCTCGAAGGTTCGAGGATGGCCTTCGACACGTGAGCTAAAGTAACCGTTGGTGCCGTTTGATTTGATTAATTATCAAGAGGTTTATCTTCAGCATAGCTGCTCGAAAGAAGTCTGAACGAACAAGTCCTCTCATCTAGATTGAGGTTTAATACTCACCGAGAGGGAATTTGCCAAGGAAAGAGGCCTATGCCGAGGGGTAGGTTCCAAGCCTCGCCCAATAGGAATGAAATTTGTCATTTTTGTGGGAGACAACACGGGTCAGCCCTGTGCCCATCTAGGTCGGGTGCATGTTTTGAATGTGGCCAATGGGGTCATATAGTTAGGTATTGTCCTAGGCAACCAAGAGGACAACCTCAGTTACCACCATCGCCGCCGCCGCCGATGGGTCAAATAAGGGGTTATGCACCACAGAACGTGTAGCAAGGAGGTCAACTGAGACCACTAGTTCAGGGCACAGTGTATGCCATCACATAGGGTTAGGCAGAGGCTGCGCTTGACGTTATTACAGGTATGGTTTCGCTGAACGACCAGCCTGCTTACACTTTATTCGACTCAGGAGCAACTCATTCATTTATTGTCGAGCAATATGTTAAGTTGTTAGGATTAAGTCCTATATTGTTGGAGTCGGCAATTTGCATATCTACACCATTGAAGGATAAAATGATTGCTGCTTTGGGTTGTTCTAGTTGCAAGTTAGCGATTGATGAGCGAGTGGGGAAAATAGACTTGTTAGTCCTAGCCATGTATGACTTTAATTTGATAATTAGCATGGACTGGCTCACCAAGCAACAAGCTATAGTGGACTGTTATCACAAAGCGATTCAATTTGACCCGTTAAAGGGTAAGAGTTTCGAGTTTGTCGGGAATCGAGGAGGACCCTTGATTGTCCTGATCCCGTCGCCAAAGGCAACTCGTTTATTAGACAAGGGTTGTCAAGGTTACTTGGCAACTCTCGTAGATACGATAGTTGTGGAGTTGAAAATGGAAGACATTGCTGTGGTATAAGAATTTCCAAAGGAATTGCCAGGTCTACCGCCAGAAAGAGAGATAGAATTTGTGATAGAGCTAGCACCAGGGACAGAGCCAATCTCTAAGGCTCCTTACCGGATGGCATTATTTGAGTTGAATGAACTGAAGGTACAAATGCAAGAGTTATTGGATAAGTGATTTATTTGCCCCAGTGCATCACCTTGGGGAGCACCGGTTCTGTTTGTAAAGAAGAAAGATGGTTCGTTGCGCCTGTGCATCGACTATCGGCAACTCAATTAGGTAACAATCAAGAACAGGTATCCACTGCCAATGATTAATGACTTGTTTGATCAGTTGCAAGGACGTCGATATTTTCAAAGATCAACTTGAGGACATGATATCATCAGCAGAGAATTAGGAAGGAAGATGTTCCTAAGTTAGCATTTCGTACTCGATATGGTCACTATGAATTCATAGTGATGCCATTCGGGTTGATGAATGCTCCTACTGCCTTCATGGATTTGATCAACCGACACTGAGAGTCCATCAGTTGTATGCCAAGTTCAGCAAATGCGAGTTTTGGTTAACTCGTGTTGCTTTCTTAGGACATGTGATTTCAGGCGAAGGAGTTTCTATGGACCCGAGCATAGAAGCTATGATTAATTGGCCAAGACCGACTACAGTGACATAGATTAGGAGTTTTCTGGGTTTGACAAGTTATTACAAACGGTTTGTGGAAGAATTCTCATCTTTAGCGTCGCCACTGACAAAACTCTTGAAAGAAGAAGAGAAATTTGTATGGATAGACAAGTGCGAGAGTAGTTTTCAAGAGCTTAAGGAAAAGCTGACCACCACACATGTGCTGACGATTCCATCTGGTCCTGGATGATTTGAGGATCTACAGTGATGCGTCACTCAGAGGACTGAGTTGCGTGCTGATGCAACATGGCAAAGTTGTTGCATACGCCTCCCGTTAGTTGAGACTTCATGAGCAGAACTATCCGACGCATGACTTAGAACTCATGGAGATTATCTTTGCCCTGAAGATTTGGAGACATTATTTGTGTGAAGAAATTTTTTAAATCTTCATGGACCATCAAAGTCTTGAGTACCCGTTCTCTCAGAAGGAGTTGAACATGAGATAGTGCCGATGGATGGAATTGTTGAAGAACTACGACTGTGATATTATATATCACCCAGGAAAGGCGAACAAGGTCGCCGATACTTTGAGTCGAAAGTCTTTAGTTGCTCATATATTGATTAAGGAGTGGAACTTAATCGAGAGAGCTTGAGATTCAATATTCAAGTTTGAGGTAGGCCACCTTTCAAGTCTTATGGCCACCCTCAGAATTGAACCGGATGTCCAGATTAGAATCAAGCTACTCAAATCGACAGATCCAGATGTACAGAAGATTCTGTAAGAGGATACTGAGAAAAGAAAGGCTGACTTTCAGATTTCTGATGAAGGAACACTAAGGTTTCGAGGACGTTTAGTTGTACCTGACGATGTGGAGTTTAGATAGGATATTTTATCCGAAGCACATCGTAGCAGTTATAGGATTCATCTTGGTAGTACCAAGATGTATCAGAATCTGCGTTAACACTATTAGTGGTCAGATATGAAGGCATATATCACCAAGCATGTTGCCAAGTGTCTGATGTGTCAGCAAGTTAAAGCTCAGCATTGCAAGCCGTGAGGACTTCTGCAACCTCTCGAGATCCCAGAGTGGAAATGGGAACATATCACGATGAACTTTGTGACTGGACTACTGAGAAGTCAAAGAGGAAATGATTCGATTTAGGTAGTAGTTGACAGACTGACAAAGTTAGCTCACTTCATTACAGTTCGAAAGGACCTCAGTTTGGTTAGACATGTAGATTTGTATGTGCGTCAAGTGGTTCGAATACATGGAGTGCTAGTTACGATAACTTTGGATACAGACCCGAGGTTTACTGCCGCTTTATGGAAGAGCTTACAGAGTGCCTTAGATACCAAGCTTCAACATAGTACGACATATCATCCTCAAACGGATGGCTAGTCTAAAAGGATAACTCAGACCCTTGAAGACATGCTGAGAGCTTGTGTACTGGACTTCAAAAGAAGTTGGGAAGATCAGTTACACTTGGTGGAATTCGCTTACAACAACAGTTATCAGCAAAGCATCAAGATAGCTCATTTTGTAGCATTGTAGGCAGAGTGTGCAGAACACCAGTGTGTAGGAATGAAGTTGGGGAAAGAAAGATTACAGGCTCAAAGTTGGTTCAGCAATCAGTGGATGACGTGGTAGTGATTAGAGGTAGATTAAAGACCGCTCAAAGCAGATAGAAAAGTTACGCAGATAAGCGCCGGAGATCTTTGGAATTCCTAGTTGGTGATCACGTTTTTCTAAAAGTGTCACCAATGAGGGGAACTTCATGCTTTAGAAAGAAAGGAAAACTGAGTCCGAGGTACATAGGTCCGTTTGAGATTTTTGAAAAAATTGGAAACCTAGCGTATCATCTTGCGTTGCCGCCGAGATTAGCGCAAATGTACGACGTCTTTCATGTGTTGATGTTAAGGAAATATGAGCCTGACCCGACCCACGTGCTCAATTTCGAGGAATTGGACGTGAATGACCGTGTGTCATACATTGAAAGCTCGCTTTAGATCATGAATAAAAAAGAACGAGTTTTACATACAAAAACCATTCCGTTGGTCAAAGTGGTCTGGCAACACCACGGTACTGAAGGAGTGACATGGGAGACTGAAGAGTCGATGAGACAATTGTACCCGTACCTTCTTGAGAAAATTTAGTAATGGTTTAAATTTTGAGGACGAAATTTTTATAAGAGGGAAAGAATTGTAACATCCCGGATTTTCAATTCTGTTTTCTATCGAATAAATCAGGCATTTCATTGACGCGCCTATAGGGTTGTTCTCAGAGCTGATCACTCTCGAGATACTTAGACTATTCAGTAAAGTTATTAAGGAATTTTAAGGCAATAAATTTGAGAATTCGACCAGGAATCGACTTCTCGACTGTGCTCATCTTTAGAGGCCAGTATGGCACAATATAAAATTGATTTGAGATCAGAGATAGGTAGACTCAACTAAGATGTATAACTAGTTGTGGGTGACACCACTAAATTAGAAAATTCTCGTCGACTGGCCCTAAATTGATTCTTTTGTTGTTTTGGTACCTGTGTCCGTATTTGAATCCTCGAGATTTTCATGACAACCGAGAGTCGCCAATGCGTCGAGTGGGTTCTTTGTGGCTTGAAAAAAATCGACCATGGGTCATTTGCATTAAAAATTTCTAAAAATTACCTAGTAGCCTAGGTCACGTTAAAAATGCGCCCAAGTGAAATTATCCGCGAATTTAGGTCCGATTTTAGAAATTGAAAATTCCGTCATGGCACAATAAATTCTAGAAACATCGACTCAGTCTCAGAAGATTTTTCTGAAACCTGAGACTTTTTGGGAAAAAGTCGTCGCATGACTGTTTTTGTTCAGAAAAAAAGCTGAGGATCGTTTTTTTATCGCAATGCAAGATGGATCTATTGATGAGGAAAATTATCAATTTGATAATTGAGGTGCCAAGTGAATTTGCAATGACCAAATGGGATTGGATTGTAAAAGAATTAAGTCCAATTGAAGTCAAAATGTTGCAAATTCGTAACTCCCCCCATCCACCATCATTTTGGACCAAATCAAGGTTGCAAAGAGAGGCCTTGGTGGCCTAAGGAGAGCCAAGGAATGTTGCATGGCCATAAATGGTCAAGGGGACAAGGCTTTGGAAGATTTGGCCAAGGAGACCCCACCAAGCCAAACTTGCCCCTCACTCCTTCCCCTCTCTCCTCCTTGCCGCCACCCCATTCCTATCTCTCCTCCTTGCCTTGCTCGACACACCAGTAGCCAAGAAAGATAGCAAGGTGTTGGGGAAAACTCCTTTATTGTTCTGAAGTTGACAAAATGTTTCCATCAGTCTAGTCTCAAGACTCAAAACTCAAAGTCTACCCTCACTGACAGTTTCCAGACCGACGAAGAGAAGACTTATCCAGATGGGAGTTTATCTTCAAGGATTTGGTTCATATGGTTTGTAGAAGATCTTACAGCTGGAGATAACACCTCGTAATAAATTATTCTTATTGGAATCAATTCGGATAATCAGATCTATTGAAAGGCGAAGTATACTTGGAATGTTCTACTTATGAAAACCTAGATCTTGATTGTATAGGCGAGCAAGATTGGTGGGCTATCATTACATTCCTTAAATGACTTGAGATCTCCTTAATTTATTCTGTCCAACTGGTAGATTAGAAGAATTTATTTGTAAAGTGCCAACAATTGTAAAGGCATGAAGAAGTATATAAAGAAGATGCTCAAGTTATTCAAGTGTGTGCGTGAAAGAAGAATTCCAAAGTTTGAAGCTCTTAGTTCTTTGCTATTTCAATCGTAGAGTTTTATTTGTACTCAAAAAGAGAGAGTAAACACTTGTAAGACTTTGAAGAAGTGTAGTAGAGTCTCTACACTGTAAAGTCAAGGACATAAGACTGTAACATCTCTTTTGATCCTTAGTGAAATCTAGCTAGTGGGTTGTCAGTACGGGAGAGTGGACGTAGGCTTGATCTAAGCTGAACCACTATAAACACTGTGTTTCTATTCTCTTTCCCTTAAACTCCTTATTTCAATTTACAGCTTCATATAACTGTTTACTACTGTTTACGTTGCTAACAAATTATTCTGAAGTTTCGTAAAAATTTATTTATCACCTATTCACCCCTTCTAGGTGATCTTACTAGCCCTTTCATAAGGAAGCCGCCGGACCACCTGGAGCCATCATTGCCGCTTGCCGTCGCCATTTCCGCAAGCCGCCATCCACGCGAGCAACCCGCACGCTCGACCACCCTTCTCACCCCTTCACGCCAGTCCAGCTGCTATCCGGTGACCTGTGGAGCCAAGCCAGAGCTCCTACAGCCATCATGAGCCACCACCACTACCCTCCAAGCCACTGAAGTCCCCCACCGGTCCACCGTTGTCCTCACTGCACCAAACCAACTTCATTTCTTATGTTTTGCAGCCCCAATCAGCAAGCAGAAAAGTGGGTTTCTAGCTGCCTTGTAGGTCCGTTTTTGAGGTGTTCCCGACCTCGGACCCTAGGCCCGCTATGGGAAAAATCGTTCCCCGCGACGTTCCCGTCGGTTTGATCCAACCCACGCATTAATCAAGTGAGTTTTGCTCCCTAATCCTCACTTAGTATGCTATTGATGCTTAGCGGTTGATTAGATTTAATTAAGTATAATTAGGTGGATATATTATATTAGAATAATTAAATTAGAGACTTATTGATGTATGTTAGGCAAATGGTTAGCGTAGTTAGCAAGTAGATATGCTCTATTATTTATTGAACGAGTCTTGGTAATTTTCCAGGCTCGTCTTGGCTTCCAATTAGGCATTACGGGCCTAAATTGGATTTATTGTAATTATTTAATAATTTTCGGAATTATTTAATTTTTTTTTTTTTGAAAATTAGGCTAGGATTGCCAACGATCGGAATTTCATGCTGATTGCAGTAGTGCTCTCTATTTATTTAATTGAGTGTCTGATTGTGCAAATTGAATGAACTTAGTGTGAGTGGGTATGTATTCTAGCAATTGGATAAATTTGGTAATTGAGTGGAAAATTATTGGGCGTCGGTCTACAGCGCCAAAAATATTTGGTGGGCTATATAAAGTGGCAATAATTGTGAAAGTGAAATTGTTATATTTTGGCTAAGGCCAACCGTGTACCCATACACGGCTATTTTAACGGATATGATAGAATGTGAGAAAGAATGCCATACTACGTCGACTCGATGACTAAGGATGTCATCTTGGAGAAGGACGTTATATTTTGTTGGCTCATCGATTCGATATATCACCTTGGAGAAAGCACGTGGGCTCGGTGACTAAGTATGTCAACTTGGAGAATGCACGTGGGCTCGGTGACTAAGTATGTAAACCTGGAGAATGCATGTGAGATCGATGATTAGACATACCCTCTTGGAAAGTAGATGATATTGAATGTACCAACCATGGAAAGGTCGTGGTGACATGTAATCGATTAATTCAATTGATCGATAATTCGATATGATTGATGTGATGTGATGTGATTGTGTATATTTGATATATATACTGACTTGCATGAAGGAACTAAGGCCAAGGTAAGTTCTCTGACTCATGTTATGCTTAGGCAGCCTTTAGAGTATATTGGCTTCCTAATCGGGTCTTAAAGGATAGAATTCGCTGAGACATTGTCTCACTGGTTATTGTATAACCATTTTCAGGTCCCTAGGTGACGATTGTGGAGAACTAGAAGTCCCGGAGTTCAAGAAGGTGGAAGAAACAGAATCGGCAAACATGTCTGGCTTGTTAGTCATAGGACAGTTCCTTTTTGGTTAAGCGGGTACTTTTGTAAGTGGCCTGATGTTGTGAATAAATCTGTTTGTTATAAAAGATTTGTTTGGTTTGAAAGGTTGTGGAAAAATTGGCCATACTTTTCTATCACATTGTTTTATTGTCTTGGGATTGTTTATATGCTTCCGCGTGCATATTAAAATGAAAGGGTCGGTGATGCGTCCTGAGACGTTGCTATTATATTGACCAAGGTGAGGGATAGGTGCATGCCCGAGGATCAGGGCGTGACACATTGTTTGTATGAACCATTTAGACTGTCTCTTGGAAAAATACCTCTAAACTCATACTTCCCCTTGTTTGACCAAGGTAGTGAGGTCGGGTTGTGACAAAGATCACTCTCTCTAGTTTACTGACATGACCTAGTTATCAATAAAGTTATCATTGCCTTATGTCTTTTTGCTGATGACAAATAAGGGGAGAGATGCTGATGTGAAAATGATGTTGATATGCACTGACATTTCTATAACATATCAAAATAGGGGGAGTATTACATGAGCTTTGTGCTGATATGTTTACTATGTCATCATTGCTCTTAAGGACTTATGATAATCTATGTTTTTCACTCTTATCCTACAAAAGATCATCTAGACTAAATCTCCAGGTTATATGAGTATCTTATGGAGATCTTGTCATCTATATATGGTGCACATTCCTTGAAAAAGATTAGCACACAAACAGATCATTTACTTTTACTGCAAGTTTTATCAAGAATTATCTTTCACATTTGTGGGATAGTTTTGTCATCATGAAAAAATGGAGATTGTTGAAAAAAAAACTCTAAGTGACCAAATTATCCTTAGTATAATATTTACTATGATAAATGCAGATGTTTGTGACAATTATTGAAGACTACATGATGTCCATGGTGTGCTCCAAGTGGTAAAAGCTCATGATATGTCTTAATATGATTTTTCAATAAACAACACTAACACATCTAAAGATCAATTGATGTTGATGTTTCTATTCGAGGCTGTGCATATTAGGTAATCTGGTACCAAGGCAACAACATTCATCTTACAATATTCGTTGGTTCAGCAAATTAGGTATAATGGAAGTAGATATGTGTAGCAGCAAAAGGTAAAAGAATGCTTCAAGTGCCATAACTTTGCTCAAAGGAACACTTAAGTGCCATAACTTACGAAAGGTACACTTAAGTACCACATTCGAAGAAAAACGGATCTTTTAAGTGCCGCTCCGGCCAAAAGGCTGACGTGGCATTTTTCCGGCGAATTGAGCCCAAAATGACGCCGTTTTTGCATTTGACATGGCCAAATAATGTAAAAAATGGCGTCGTTTTGGGCTGACGTGGTAAAAAAATTAATTAAATAAATTAAATTTAAAATTAGATTTAGTTAAAATATTAAAAATTAATAATTTTAAAATTAAATTTAGTTAAAATATTAAAAAATAATAATTTAAAAATTTGAAAAAATTTAAAAAAGGGGGCGGTGGCTAAGGGCTTAGCCACCACCGCCGCCTCCTCGCCGTCGCCGGGAAGGGCTGGCGACACCGGCCGACCGGCGGCAAGGGCTCACGAGCCCTCGCCTAGATCCGGCGAGTGGCGAGGGGTTGCAGCCCTCGCCCGATCCGGCGAGGGTCGGCAGCCCTCACCGGGCCGAGCCAAGGGCTGCCGCCGCAGGGTCGGCCCGACGAGCGGCAGCCCTTGGCCCGGCGGGCGGGGCCGCCGACCCTCGCCGGATCTAGGCAAGAGTCGTAGCCCTTGCACAATCTGGGTGAGGCCGCCGACCCTCGCTGGATTTAGGCGAGGGTCGCAACTCTCGCCCAGATCGGGCGAGGGCGTCCCCGCTGCCGGTCGGCCGGGTCGTCGGTCGGCCGGGGTCGCCGGCCCCCCCTCTTTCGCCGGCCCTTCCCGGCGACATCGAGGAGGGGGCGGTGGCCGAGGGTTGGGCGAGGGCCGCCACCGCCACCCCCTCCCCCTTTTTAATTTTTTAATTTTAAAATTATTACTTTTTAATATTTTAACTAAATTTAATTTAAAATTATTACTTTTAAATATTTTAACTAAATCTAATTTTAAATTTAATTTATTTAATTTTTATATTATTTTTCATCACATCAGCCCAAAACGACGCCGTTTTTGCATTATTTGGCCACATCATCGTGTAAAACGGCGTCGTTTTGGGCTCGGTTTGCCGGAAAAATGCCGCGTCGGCATTTTGGCCGGATTGGCACTCAAGTAATCCATTTTACTCCTATTTTGGCACTTAAGTGTACCTTTCATAAGTTATGGTACTTAAGTGTCCCTCTGTGCAAAGTTATAGCATTTGAGGGGTCCGCACGTCAGCAGCAAAATCTAGATGATAACAAAAATCGAGAAGCTAGGCTATCTAACAAGTCTATCTCAAGTTGTAGTGGAGGGATAGTAGCATAAGCTATTTTTAGGTAGTTTGCAAATGTTCAAGAAAAGGATTGTATGGACAATTCTATCTTTGGACAATAGCATCAACAGTAACTTCAATGACTATTTGCTTCTCCAATCTACATCCAATGGATAGATTGAATATGGGTATAAAAGAGAAGATCTTAGAAGCCAAAGAAGAGATACATGCAAGTACAAAAGATTGAAAACCTGCCATATGCTGTGTCTCAAGCAAAATGCTCTCTTTTGACTGTTTCTCTGGGTGTTATATTCTTGTTATCTGAGTAATTGTACTAAAGATTAAGTGTACAAGAGTAAGAGCAGCAGCCAAGTCTTGATATTATGATTTATCATATAAAAGGACAAATGCTTGCCGATTGTAACTTTCTGAGCATATTAATAATGTAATCTAGCTCGACTTGTGGCTATTAGTCTGAGAGTGAACGTAGGCTTGGAGTTAAAGCGTAACCACTATACATCATTGTGTACTATCGCTTTTCTCTATTATTTCTTCCACAAGCACACAATACACTCACAAGTTTTGAAACATCACATTGACTAGATCTTTACTTAGTGTAAGCTATTTTCTACAAAAGATAGTCAAAATTTCTAAAACAACCTATTCACCAATCATCTAGGTTGTATTGTTTAGCCCCTAACAAGCTTTTTGCAGCCCTAAACCATTTTTTCTTCACACGGCAAGCTTTAGTAGCCCAAAATGACCTATTTTTGTTAGGTGTGTAAGCACAGCCTCAGAATTTTATTTGCACAATGAGCTTTTGTAGCTTGGAGCAGCCCCATTAATTGGGCGAGCTATCATAGCCTAGGCTCTCTTTCTTCGCATGACAAGCTTCAATAGCTTGAAGTGACCTATTTCCATTAGGTTTGCAAACGCAACATCATAACTTTATTTGCAGAATGAGCTTTTACAACCTGGAGCGCCCCTTTGACTTGGCAAGCTTTCGTAACTTAGAGTTTTCTTTTTTGCACGATGAGCTTTTGCAGCCCGAGGTGCCCCTTTGACCTAGTGAGCTTTCATAGCCTAGAGTCTCCTTTATTTTTCTTGCAAATATCATGTAAGTATTCTTATTCACCTTAGTTTTCAACCAAAAAAAATGTTCATAGATATGCCCCTAATCATGCTCTTTACACTTGCTTTTTCATTACTTGTAAGCAAAATTTAGGTGTTGCATTGTCCTTAAAAGAAAGCTCAAAGAGGTTTCTTTCAAAGAGAAACAACTATCGACACCTTACTTTTTTTCTTTTTTTTTTGGTAAAGTAAGATTTGTATTGACTTTTAACCAAGAAGAGCTTTACAGTAAGGGAGTCTCGGCACCAACAAAACTTACACTCATGGTGACAAACATGTTGACACCTTAAATAAAAATAAACAATGGTAAAAACAAAAAAATATATAGTATTAAAAAAATAAAAAAGGAAGGCAAAATATAAAAGTAGACGAGCATGGATAAATTGAGCCATAAGAATAAAAAGAGTAGAGAAATTTTAGCCAAGTTCCTAGCTATTCTCCTTTTCCCAACACTTTTTTTGTGTCTTTCTAAGCCCAACTTTCTTTTAGTCCACGATTTAGCCCATGATAAACCCATCTTTTTCTTTTTCTTTTAGACTCCATTTGTTTCGCGGACAATGTGACGCTTCTGCAAAATATTTTATAGAAAGCCCCTTCTAGGAAAATGTAATTATTTTTTGGTGTTCGGTCTTCTTTCTCTTTTAAGCTCCATTCGTTTCATGAAAAATGTAACATTTCTGGAAAATATTTTCCAGAAAGCCATTTTCCAAGAAAATATAATTATTTTCTAATGTTTGATCAAAACTTGAAATTTTTTTCTTTTTTTGGGTAAGGTAATAATATATTGACTTAAACCAAACTATACAACTCGGAAACTGGCATAAAAAACTTACACTCAATGAGGCAACAAGCCAGGTCAAGTGGAAGGATGCCAGGAAAAGGAAGCCAAAAGCTACCAAGGTAGCAACAGGAAGCCAAACGGCATCCATGAAAAAGCCAAATAGAAAGAAAAGCTACAAGGAAAACAACTAGACAAGTGAAAACACCCAAAAGGAGCCAATGGCCAAGAACAACACCAACCCTCTGAAAGAAAAGACAATGAGACCTTGACACGCTAGTAGGTGATGAAACAGCAAAGGCCGAAGCACTTAGTCCGCAAAGATGGCCGGGTCAATACCCCAAATAAGTTGAGTTCTTCTATATCTCAGAGTATCCGTCACTTGGCTAAAGGAGATGGCTTTGTCCCTCACAACTTTAAGTAGGTGGTTCTTCATGGTAGGCACAACGAGAGTCTTGCCCTGAAAGAGAATGCCATTCCAAGTTTTCCAAATAAGATGGCAAAGTGCAGGGGAGGAAAATCTAGCAATCGCCTGAGAGAAGTCATCGGAGAGAACTTTAAGGGCTCAAGAGATAGTATCTTGCCATGGTTTGGTACCATGCCATATAAGGTTGCATTTAGAAGCCCAAAACGAAGCTAAGCCAGCAATAATTTGGCACCCAAAGAAGAGATGATTAATGGAATCTGGTCTAGAGTTACAAAAAACACAAGCACCATAAGGAATCCTACCAAAGGAAAGAAGAAAGACCTAAGTGGGAAGACGGTTCCTCGTGATGAGCCACAAATGGAATTGGTGCCTCGGGGTAATAGATTTACTCCACACAAAGGAATGCCAAAGAACCACATTACGCTTCGCACAAATGGCCTCCCACGCCGAGGCAATAGAAAAAACGCCTGAGGTAGTCTCAAGCCACGAAAACCAATCCAGGGACTGGGACAACAAAGGTAGAGTGTGACCCCACTCTTCAATAAGATGCTTAGTCACCAGGCCTGGAGCGGAATATAAATCAGCAACTGAAGCCTGCCTAGACAAACCCTATCGGTAAATGTACATGTCAGAGAAGACCAAGTTGAAGGGGCCCTGTGGTAACCAAGGATCAAACCAGAGAGAAACCGCTTTGTCATCCCTTATACGCCATAGAAAGAATCGCTGAAAGTCCTCCCTCAAAGCAAGGAGTTTCCTCCAAGCCCAAGAGCAAACTGTATGCTTCGGCACAACCCAGAAGTTCTTCTTTAGGTAGATAGAATGGACCCATTTACACCAAAAGGATTCCCTATCAGTAAATAAAATCCAAATATGTTTCAGCATAGAGGCAGTGTTGCTATTGCTAAGGGCCCGAATTCCAAGTCCTCCCTCTTTCTTAGGGAGGCAAACTTCATCCCACGCAACTTTTGCTCCCCAAGTGGAAAATGTTTTTAGCTGTTTGTTAAGGAAATTTTTTTCATGCACTCTTTTTCAATATTTTTTATTTTTTAAAAATATAATATTTAATTATTTTTATATTTAAAAATCAAATTTTAATTAGTTTATATTTTTTTTTTTTTCTTTGTTTTTGTCTTCCTCTTCTTCGACCAATCACTGTCCACGATGATGGTCGGCAATCGGCCGAAGGTGAGCTCGAGCTTGCTTGACTCCGGCAAGTGAGCTTGAGCTCGCCGCCGCTAGAGACTCGTGCTCATCGATCTTGGTAAGCTCGAGCTCACCGCTTGCTTGGCTCATTGATTTGGCAAGCGGCAAGCTCAAGCTTGCCAAGATTAGCGAGCCGGGCGAGCGAGCTCACCAAGGCCTCGAGCTCGCCGCTCGCTAGGTCAATGAGCTTGAAGCCCTAGTTTGCCATCGATTGAGTGAGCAACGAGCTTGAGCTTGCCAAGATTAGTGAACCAGGTGAGCGGACTCGCCAAGGCCTTGAGCTCACCCCTCGCTAGGTCAGTGAGCCTAGAGCCCTAATTTTCCATCGATTGGGCGATCGACGAACTGGGGCTTGAGCTCGCCGCTCGCCTGGCTCACCAAGGCCTCAAGCTCGCTGCTCGCTAGCTTAGTGAGCTTGGAGCCCTAGTTTGCCATCGATTGGGTGAGCGGCGAACTAGGGCTGGAGCTCGTCACTCGCTTGGCTCACCAAGACCTCTAGCTTGCTGCTTGCTAGGTCGGTGAGCCTAGAGCCCTAGTTTGCCATCGATCAAGCGAGTGACAAACTAGGGCTCGAGCTCACCGCTAGCCTAGCTCGCTGCTTGCTAGGTCGGTGAGCTTGGAGCCCTAGTTTGCCATCAATCAGGCTAGTATCAAATTGGGGCTTAAGCTCATTGCTCGCCTGGCTCGCTACCAATCAGGTGAACAACTAGCCTCGAGCTCACCTCATTCACTACCGATAAGGCGAGCGGCAAGCCTCGAGCGTGCCCTTGGCCGATCGGCTGATGGTCGTCCTCGCTTGTGACCAGCCAAGATAGAACAAAAAAAAAAAGAGGAAGAAATGAAAAAAGAAAAAGAAGAAGAATTAAAAATTTGAATTTTTTAAAAATGAAAGGAAAAAAAGGAAGATAAAAAGATTAACATGAGTGTGAGATAACAGAAAGTGAGTAGGGAAAACGTTTTCCTTTTTCTCAAAAATGGAAAATATTTTCTCTTATCTTAAAAGATTTTTTTCTTCATGGAAAATGTTTTCCCTAACTGATTCATTTTTCGTGAAACGAATACCAAAATATCCAGAAAATGTTTTCTTGAAAAATATTTTTTATGAAACGAGCATACTCTTAGGCTCAGATTTATTTCCTTTTCACCAAATGAAGTAAAAAGAATGGAGGGCCGGCCCTTGTCTTTCTTGGCTTTCTTCAGAGATTATTCGAAGTTCACTGCTTCTTTTTGGTCGCGGATCATAATTTCCTCACCACGGGGCACCGATCTTTATCACGGCCCATTAGGGAAGGTGAGGCTACAACGGCTCGCCGCCGGGAAAAGAGAAGACCGCGGACTTCCTGCAGCATTTCCGAGCTTCGTCAGTGCCGATTCCTGTGACTCCATCTCACCGAGCGAATCAGGTATGCATTCTCTTCAAACACCCTCTTCTTCCCCGCTATTTGGTAATCGAGAGCGTTGAGCTCCGGTGATGCGCTTGTTGCTGATGGAGTTGGCTTCGGTGAAGGAGAAGCAGTGTCGGAGAAGGCTTGGGAAGAAGAAGACGTAGAAAGAAGAGAAATTAGGAATTTAAAAAAAGAAAAGAAAATAAAACAGAAAATTAAAAAAATAGAAAAATAGAAAAAGTAAAGGTAAAAAAAATCAGAAAATAAAAATAAAGGGTTCGATTATAATAAAGGTGAATTGCTTCGGATCCAATTAGCCTAGTCGGGTCGGGTTGGATGGTCGAGTCATATCGAAAGTAATTGAGTCGGGTAGGGTTAAATGAATGGGCCAATATTGAGCTCGGATTAGGTTAGATTTATTAGAGGCCAGATATTTAGGAGTTGGGCTCGAGCTGTTGCAAAGGCTCAAGCCCATCAGATTGACGTAGTGCTTTTAATAGATTGGGGGCCGGATCCAAAAGTAGGTTATTTCTAGAAAAGTTGGACCGGGCCTAAAGCTCGGCCCAATTTCAAGCTCCAACCTAGATCCACGGGGTTCAAGTCAGCGAGTCGGGCCGGGTTCCTCGGCCGGTTCCAAGTCCATCCTCGGAATAAAAAATAAGAAAAATTAATATATCATAAAAATATTAGAATAATTAAATCAAAATAATAATAAATAAAAATGAGAAATTTGAAATAAAAATATGTAGATTCAGGAAAGAATGGAAAATTAAATAAAAAATGAAAATTTTGAAAAATGTTTCAAAAATTCAACTTAATTTATTCCAGTAGATATTTAGTCCTTAATCAATTTTAGAATTTTCTTTTTAAATAGACTTATCTTAGTGTTTAATAAAATTTGAGAATACTTAAAAAAATTTGAAACTCGATTGAATAAGCTCTTAGAGCTTTACAATAGGGATATGTTTTGTGTTATTTCTTTCTAGAGACGGTGTTAGGTCATTATATTTGATTGTGTAATTTACATGCATTGGTTGTTCTTTTCTCTTTTAGCATGGTTAGTATTTCAATAAAAACATTGTATGAACACTTAGCAGCTTAGCCTTAAAATAGATGAAAAGGCTGCATGAAAACACTTTAGTTGACAATATAATCAAGTTTAAGTATCGAAATGGCATTAATTGGATTAGTATAATCAAGTTCCTGAATCTGAAATCTCTAATTTTGTAAAAATTGAGACGACACTCCCATGTCTCAATTGATGTCTAGTTGACCTTAATTAGCTAGTGGCAACTCATCGCATGGAATTTTGATAGTGTTAATTCGAACATATTATTGAAAATCTAATGTTGCGCGAGATATGGACTTAGAAGAGCCCGTGCTTAAAATTGATGGACCGTCTTGAATTACCTATTAGATGATGTGTTCAAGCCATCTTCTAAGGATGCCTATTCGAACCATCTTTCAAGTAAATACCTCTAAATCTATTCCTTCGAGGGCGACCCCTTGAGGGTAGGTTACGACAAGAATTTGACGCCTTTTTTTGTTTTAATAATGTTTGAAATAAATGAGGGAGGGATAAAATGACATATTGGCATCTAGGATCAATAATTGAAGAGAAAAACACAAACCTATGATTTGACATCCAAGATGAACGGTTCAAGAGGAAACATGAACACATGATTGTGATGATGTGTTCAAGTTGTCTTCTAAGGATGTCAATTTGGATTATTTTCAAGTAAATATTTCTAAACCTATTTCCCTTAGGGTGGCCCCATGAGGTAAGTCCCGACAAGAATTTTGGCACCTTTTTTGATAATGTTTAAAAGAAATGAGGGAGGACTAAAATGACATATTGACATCAAGGATCAATAATTGAAAAGGAAATATGAACCCATGATTTGACATCCAAGGTGAATGACTAAAGGGAAAACATGAAGACATGACCATAGCTGTTGAAAGATACATGTTTCGCGTTGGACCCAAATATTGGGCAAGAGGTCCTTTGGTAAGGGATTGGATGGAGTAGCATTGGTGCAGGTGTCAGATCACCTTTTGTACTTATTTATAAATTTGGTCTTGCTTTTTCTTTGTCAAGTCAATTTTATTAAAGATGAGATTTTTCGACATGCAAGGCAGATTTAGGTGGTTGTAAATAAAAGGCATTGGACTGATTAGTTTTCTTAATTAGGTCCTCTTAAATACTATCTACACCCTCGTCAATGTTATCTCCATCTAAAACGTGTTAGTTTACCCATTTTTTAACAATTATGCCAAGCCAACTTCTTAAAGAAGCTTTCTGACATACAGGACAACAGCAAGATTTATGTGGCTGTAATAAGGGCATTGGGTTGATTGGATTCCTCATTTAGGTTCCATTGTACACTAGCTATACCCTCTTCAATATGGTACTAATAATTCATTCTGCTTCATCATTCTAATAAATTTATTAGGAGCTGTACCTGATAGAGGCTTGAGGTTTTGATTATTGATGTCCGACCATGTAGAAAGTACAAGTCAATACTAACGCAATTTAATTAATATATATGCATTCTATGACCACAATATACTAGCTCTTGTTATGCTAGAACACTAGTATGAAAGATTTCAAACCACTTGTTTATAGGAGTGGCACAAAAAAAAAATCTGGATAAAAAAAAGTAAGGAAAAGAAATAGTAACGAATCTCTAATTCTAGCGTTTAGTACCACTTTGGGGCTGAATAATATGTTTCATAGTTTTAAATGGGTAAATTACTATATAACTAGGTACTAGGTATCATCATATGAAATTATCTTCTCCGAACAAAAACTTTAATCGTTTGTCTATCTTATAAAGTTACCACGTTCTGATTCATTTCCATTGACCATCATTTATTTTCACCTACCCCCTTCATGAAAATAAGCTAACATGGCAGTTTCATTTCATAATTTGATATCTATTCATCTTCTTTCATGCTACCAAACATGATCAATTAAAGGAATGATGACCTTATTGTCACTAGATAAATGCTAGATATGCTAAGACTGTAAAATTGATTTATTAAATGAGGAGTCATACTACTATTGGTTGTTGTTTGAGGCCCACTTAACTAAAGAGTAGCTTACAATTTAATATATTCTGTAGTAAATTAATCTTTTAAATCAATTTTAATAAGCCTAACATTTTCTTCCCACTTAATTCTAGTCATAGTTCGAATTACAAACAAGGCCGAAATTGTACTCTATGGGTTATCACAGATGACGTGCTTTTGTTTCACTTGCAACTATCCATCCCCTTTATTCAAGTACATTTAACAGGAAAAAGTATGCTAACATAACTTATGATAGAGGGTGGACAGAGAGTGCAGGTTTTTTGGCCTGATATGATGGTTCTGTCGGAATTCATGAAAGGAACGTACATTTAGTGTTTGATTAAATATAAGAATGGTCAATACTTGCCCACATGATATTCCTTTCAAAAGTAGATTCCTAACATAACACCATTCTAACAATTTAATTGCATATTTCATTTCGCATCTCTCATGGTTCTACCGATGTCATTGAATTATATTTTCGTCCCTTTTGTAAGATTGGGAAATGTTGGACTGATGCACACAGGAAAGTATTAGGGCTCCATGAAAAACGCGTTACCTCACTTTCTTTCTTTTTCTTTCTTTTTTCTTTTCTTTTTTTATAAAGTTGGTCTTGCTTGTTCTTTGTCAAGTCAGCTTCATTTTTTTGGTAAAGATCAAGATTTTCGACACATAGTATAAATTTATGTGACTATACAAAAAAGGCATTGGATTGATTGGATTCCTTAATTGGTCCCATTGTATACTAGCTACACATTGAGATTCCTTCAATGTGTTATTCACATGTTAGCTTATCTTTTCTAACTCTTGGTCTTGCTTTTTCTACATTGGGTCAACTTCTTAAAGAGGCTTTCTGACATACAGGACAACGACGATATTTATGGGGCTGTAAACAAAGGGCAATGGATTGATTGGATTCCTTATTAAGGTCCTCTTGTATGATAGCTATAACCTCTTTGCATAGTGTCTTGTAACCAGAGGCTCGCGTAGTCTCTTGTAACTAGAGTTATTGAGTCAACAAGCCGGCTATAAAACATTGTGTGAAGCACAAGCTGATCCAAGAGGAAACCTTTTGAGTTCCACCATCTCATTATAGGCATGGGAGGTTAATATACCTATCTTTCCGATAGTAATCAATTTCAAAGAAGTGACAGGGAGTCCATCTTTCCCCTAACAGGGAATACCCTTGAGTTTTACATCTCAGAGTTTAAGAGCTTGCTTAGATCCTAGATAGATTAATGTGACTGTAAATGAAAGGCATTGGATTGATTGGATTCCTTAACTAGGTCCCGTCATATACTAGTTGCACCCTCCTTCAATGTGTTATTTGCGTGTAAGCTTATCTTTTTTAACACTTGGTCATGCTTTTTTTTTCTTTTTTTTTTTAATGTTGGGTCAACTTCTTAAAGAAGCTTTCTAACATAAAGGACAACGATGATATTCATGTGGTTGTAAACAAAGGGCATTAGATTGATTGGATTCCTTATTAAGGTCCTCCTGTATGGTGGCTTCGCCCTCTTCTTATAGTGTCATGTAATTAAGGGCACTAAGTCAACAAGTCAATTATAAGACACCGTGTGAAGCATAGGGTGATCCAGCAAGAACACTTTTGAGTTCCACCATCTCACTTAAAGCGCAAGAGACTGCTATATCTGCATACCAAAGGTAACCACCTTAAAAAAATTAAGGAAAAATTCTAAAAAGGGACCTGAAGTGCCTTCTTTTTCTCAAATAAGGACTCAAAATGGACTTTATTCCAAATAAGGACTTGAAGTGCCATTACTTTCTCAAATAAGGGCCTAAAGTGGATGTTGTTTCAAATGAGAACCTGAAGTAATTATGTTTGTTTCAATTAAGGGCCTGAAGTGGCTATGTCCATTGCAAATAAGGACTTAACTTTCTGACGATCAAGGATATTTTTGTTATTTGTCATTTTTTTTTTTTTTTTTTTTTTGTTCTTCTTCTTCCTCTTTGTCGATGACCGACTAACCACTGGCAATGCCCACAGAGGTATGAGCGAGGCAACCTTCGCCCAGGGGCCATTCGCGAGGTCGGCCAGCGCCGACGAGGGCTAGGCAACCTCGCCCCTCGCTGGTTCCGAGTAAGGGCCGACCGGCCGTGGGCAAGGCCCAAGCGAGGCCGACCCTTGCCAAATCTGGCGAGGGTGGCCTCGTAGATCCTTACTAGGGGCCGGTGAGGGTCAATCTTGTAGATGGCCCCAAGGCGAGGGTCGCCATGCCTAGGTGAGGCCGTCCCTCACTTGTGGCCGACGTGGTAGCCCTCGTAGACAAGGGCGACCTTTGCCCAGCCCTCTATGGGCATCGTCGATGGCTGGCTTTCTACTAGCAAAGAGAAAGAAGAAGAACTGGGAAAAAAATAAGGTAAGAAAAAAAGGAAGAAAAAAGGGGAGGAAGTGCCAAATGACGAAAATACCCTTAATTGATTAGAAAATTTAGCCTGCTGGCGACTGGCAAGGTTGGGTCTTTATTTGAAACAATCAAAACCACTTTAGGCCCTTATTTGAAACAACTAAAGTTACTTCAGGTCCTTATTTGAAACAACTAAAGTTACTTCAGGTCCTTATTTGAAACAAAATTCACTTTAGGTCCTTATTTGAGAAAAAGATGGCACTTCGAGTCCCTTTTTGAAATTTTCCCAAAAATTGAAGGTGAGTCTATCTTTCCCCCTTATTATTTTTCTTCCCTACTTAGTAGGAAATGCTCTCGAGTTTCACATCTTAGAGTTCAGACAAAGTAGTTTAAGGACTTGCTTGGGTCCAAGATAGATTAATGTGATTGTAAATAAAAGGTATTGGATTGATTGGATTCCTTAACTAGGTCCCGTTACATACTAGCTACACCCCCTTTCAATGTGTTATTCACGTGTTGGCTTATCTTTTTTAACACTTGATCTTGCTTTTTCTATGTCGGGTCAACTTCCTAAAGAAGCTTTCTGACAAACAAGCCAACAACGAGATTTATGTGGCTGTAAACAAAGGGCATTGGATTGATTGGATTCCTTATTAAGGTCTCCTCGCGTGATGGCAATGCCCTCTTCCAATGTGTTACTAATAAATCATGCCAGTTCACTGTTGTAGAAATTTATTAGGAGGCGTATCTTGTTGAGGCTTGAAGCTTTGATGATTAATCTCCGTCCACATTGAAAGTACAAGTCATTGGTGGCACAACTTAATTAATATAATATATGTGCCAACTACTAGCACAAAATTCTAGTTCTTGCTATCCTAGAATACCTAGTATGAAATAATTCGAACCGTTTGATTATAGGAATGACACAAAAAAAATTAATAAAAGAAATCTGAATAAAGAAATGAAGGAAAAGAAATAGTGACAAATCTCTAATTCTAGCATTTAGTACCACTTTGGGGCTGAAAATATGATTCATAATTTTAAATGTATAAACTATTATAAAACCAGTACACATCTAGATATATAAGAAATCATATACCATCACATCAAATTTTCTTCTCTAAATAGAAACCTTAACCGTTTGTCTATTTGTAGAGTTACTGTGTGTGTTATTTTACTCATTCATTTCCATTGACCATCATTCTTTTTCACCTGCCCCCTTCATGAAAAATAAGCTAACATGACTATTCATTTCATAATTTGATATCTATTCCTCTTCTTTCATGCTACCAAACATGATCAGTTAAAGGAATGATGACCCTATTCTCACTGGATAAATGCTGGATTTACTACGACTGAAAAATTAATTTATTAAATGATGTGTCATATTGTTATTGGTTGTTTAAGGCCCACTTATTTAAAGAGTGGCTTACAATTTACAATATTCTTTGGTAAATTAATTTTGTAATTCATTTTTATTAATCCCAACATTATCTTCGCATTTAATCCTTGTCACGGTTCGACTTACCATACGAGGCCGAAATTGTACCCTATTGGGTTATCACAGGCGACATACTTTTGTTTCACTCGTAACTATCCACCTACTTTATTCAAACACATTTAACAGGGAAATGTATGCTGACATAACTTATGATGGAGGGCGGACATAGGTTGCAGGTTTTTGGCCCGAGATAATGGTTGTGTTGGAACTCATGAAAACAGAATACAGTTTGTGTTTGATTAAATGTATGGCTTTCGATTGTGGCTCTTGAAATTTACAACATATGCAATTGAGTCTTTAAATTCTTTTTTTTTCCTAAATCGAATCCTTGATTCATAAATTCGTGGGTAGCTAGTCATTCCGTTAAATATATTAACGAAAATCGCAAATCATGTCTAAACAAAATCAATGCACGGGCATTTCACATCATCGCCACATTAGCAAACTCTCCCAAATAATTTATGATGTGGAATGAAGGACAAAAAATAAAATACAAAAAAAAAACCCCAAAATCAAACAGAGTGTGTGGATAGGTGAAGGACGGTATGGTACAGCCTTGGTGATGGTGCCACCCAACCACGATGAGGGTTGTGGACATTTGTCTATGTCTAGACTTACCATTACGGATGGGCATGGTTGTAGGATAGAACATGAAACCTAAGAACCGGACTAATGAAAACCTATCTAGTTCCACATTCGGAGATACGTAGAGTAGATTTCAGGTGACAAAAATTGGCACAAAAGTTCTAGGTTAATGGAACTTGGAACCTAAAGTCTATAACTTAAAACTTGGAATAAGTTTTTGTATTTTTCTTAATTTATATCTTCATGCAATCTTACAATATTCCATGGCTTTTAATAATAAGTGTATAATGTGGAACCACTCGTCTAAACTTCCATTTTATGACTGAGACTTTTACTTTGCAAATGTTTTATATTTTTTTGTGTCTAAAAATAAGTTGTGATTAGTGAATTGTAGCAGTAAGTGATGGTCATTTAATGATAATTCACTACAATCGTTCAATTAAAAATACAAGTGGAATTTGGATAACCCTAAAACCTACTTTGGAATCTGTGATATGATAGGTTCTAGGTTCTAGAATATGCAAGATAGGTTTTAAGTTTCAAAAATAAGGAACCTATTTTCATGAGTAGGTTCCAAATTCTAAGTGAAACTTGTACGGAATATAGAACCGCTCACCTCTACTTACCACAGGAGCTCTTTCTCCCCTTCCCCATATCTATAGTTGTTAGGGAAATTTGATTACTTATTAAGATAGAGCAATAGTGATAAATCTTTGATGCGTAATAACGATCATTGTCCTTAAGGTATAATTTGTTCACACTTTTGTTGTTGCCATGTTTTGGACAAATATACCTCCATGATATGCACCAAAACCATAGAGAGAAATGAGTTCAACAAGTACTCAATTGGTCTAGGGACCATTCATTTGGCAGTACCCCTAATTAAACTTCTTGAGAATCCCTTAGTAAATGGATCTGTCAAGTTATTACTTATTTGATCATAAATTATTGAAATAATTCTACTTTGTCTATCTCTAGGTAGTTCCTTGGAAGGTACCATTCCTAGTTGTAAAATCTAGAAAAGGCTTTCTCCTCATTCTAGATTTCGATCTATATTTACATATGTTGCTAGAACCTCCCTTAAAGCTCCTACCTTTGACCATCAAACCCTCTAATGCCACTTTTTTAATAATTGCCCTGCAACTTCTTCTACCATACTTTCGAGAAAAGTGCAGACTGCACTTCCTCCACAGATATGGTCTCACTCCCTTTCATCAACGAATTAGGAAAGTGCCCGTAAGCATTGGGTAAAGAACAAAGCAGCATCGTAGATTCATAGCCTGGTATTGATCAATACCTTATTCACATTCGTTTGATCATTTATGACTTTATTAAATTCAATCCGGTGATCATGAATCAGAATTCCCCATCTAGTATGTAAAGAAAAGTTGGATCAAGCTTCGAGAGCAATTTCAACATATACAACTCTTCAAGTTTTGCCCAAACTACAATTGCACTCTTCTTCTCTGCACTTCAACCAAAACGTCATCCTCCAAGTTCAAGAGGATAATTTTCCGAGTCTTTTCAAGATGTTAGCCTTTCCTTCCGAGTTCATGCTCTAGGGAATTCATCATCTCCCTCCAACGCTAAATCCAAGCATTGTGTCTCAAGCAGCTCCTGCATCTTAATGCACCTGAGCTAACAATAATTCTGCTCGTGAATTTCTCCAACTCAAATTTTCTTGAAATCATAGCCATAATCGCAGAAAGACAAACACCCAGAGCAGTCAACCGACAATGGCCATAGGCTATGATACAATTCGTTATGAATAGCGGGGAACCGTAAGCAAACAGAATAATTTGAGAAAGAAATAGATTCTAGATTTCAAACCTAAAAAAATGGGGATTTTCGTAGTATGATGGTGTGCCTAATCCATGATAAAAAACCGATAATATGGTTCCACTGTAATCTAGATGAAGAGGAGTACAATTGCTCAAAGCTCACACTCAAGTGCTTCCCAATCCTAAATAACCCACATGAATCAATCAACAAGTAAGGAGATTTCTCTCATTCTCAACTTTCTTGGATGACTATTCTCAAAAGCTTTTTGGCTACATTTGGTCAACTAGAATTCTAGACTAGATAGAAGTGGATATAATAGGATATAGAATCCAAGGACTTTGGTATATTTTATCCACTATTTGATAAATCGTAGTAATAAATGCGGATAAATTCACATTATATCATATTAATGTAAATGAACCTAAAAATTGCATAAATGGAGATGGTAAGAATGTCACACAACGCTTTTATCGACTTCATTTTTATTTGCTTATTTTTTGTTATTTTTTTCTCTCTTTTTATTATTTCCTTTTTTATTTCTTTTTTCACCTTCCATCATTCTCTAATAAATTTTATTAAATAATAAACTCTACTAATTTACCTAAAATATGTACTATATATAAATATATATATATATATTTATATATTGAATTCATATTAGAAGATAGAAATAAATTTGAATATGTTAATAAAAATATGAATACATAAAAATGGAATTTTTTTTTATTTTCAATTTTATATATCAAAAATTCTATAATAAATATTAAAAATCCTATCCACCTTTATACTATCTCTCATGTTGGATAATTTTGTTCATATCATGTCCCACTTATATCCGACTTTATCTTATCTCGAGAGTAGGTAATAAACACAAGATGGGATAAATCGTATCTTGTCCTAAATTTTATTTCAACTAACAAACGTAACCTTTAAGATTTTCGCAAGTTGCGTTCAAAATAAACATCAACATAAGGATTATAATAACTACTAAGTGCAGAATCAAGGCCACATTGGGGTGGGCCCCCGACCATGATTGGTAGATTCCATCAGTTTGGTTATTTTCTTCTTCTTTTTCCCCCTTCTGAAAGGCCATTCTGCTATGAAGACCCCAAAGTCAAGGCGAACGAGAGAGGCAGGTCCAACGCTCGTTGTTTGGTTCAGAAATTGTCTAAAAATAGAATCTCTTTTCTCCCCCTAACGCTTAAAGCGCGTTGGAGTATAGAAGCTCCCTTTTTGCAGACTCCTCGATCGTCTGATCTAAGCGATGAGTTAAAAAAATGAGGCGCAAGGCGTAACTATCACTTCAAGGTAGGATGCCGCCCACGATGCTTGTATGGCACTTGACAGCTTATTAAATGTTTAATATCCGTATATTTTTCTAATGGCAGGATCAACATGAACGAAAAAGTATGTAGTCCAAGTATCCAATCGCACAAAAAAGAAACCCAAGAAGTCGATCGCATATATCACTTTACCCATTTGCAGGGGCAATCAAATAAACGGAAAATTTTGAGGTACTCACTTTGGAAGTAAATCATTTTGGGTCAGTTTTTCTCATTCACTAGACTTTTGGTTGACGAGTTATAAATATGGACCTCTCTTTTGCGTAAGAGTGATGCCTATGTTTATATAACCTATAAGTGTGAGGATTGGTTTGAGAACAAGAAAAATATTACCCATTCTATTTAGGTATTTGAAGAATTATCACGACAATCGATGCCAATTCTCGTGTAGGTGCTTCAAAATTGAGTGAAATTAGGGCACACATGGTCGATGTAAAGATAACTTGAAACAAGGGGTCTCAACCGTCCTTAATTTGAGAGTATTAATTTCTCGCTCTTTTATCAAGTCAAGGATGGATAAGGTGTTTGTAGGAAAAAAAATTATATCACCAATGTATTTTCTAATTACACTAAAATTAACAAGTGATTGTGATTGCTTAGCTAAAGCAATGTACTTCAGGAGTTCCTAATTCTCGGCGCTCGGCCAAAGCTGCATCAGTTAAAAGGGACCTTAGAGCATCACCTCACCGCTGATTCATCCTCTTTTCGCTATATAAGTAGCATAAACGATCCTTCTTCATCATTGGCAACGGTGCTCCATTTTTCCGCTCACCTGAGAGTGTTGATGATCATGGAGTTCTCGAAAAAGCAGTGGGATCGCTGCCACCGGGAGGACACAATCGAAAGTCGAATGATCCAACTGGAAAGAATTGAGGCACTGCTGGCCATCACTGCTGCCATCTTAGTCTTTCTTGGGGTCTTCGGGTCGTTCAGGCGACGCTGCGTCAACCGTGCATTCGCGTTGGTTGCATTTGCGGCCTATTATCTTTCGCCCGCCATCATCGCATACACACTTGGCCTCATCCAAAGCGCTCCTTTCTGCAGTTCGCATTTCCCCATCTGGGCGGCTTATCTGGTGGTGGTTCTCGGAAGCGCAGATTCCTACACTGCGCACAGTATTGAGGACATTGAACAGTGGAAGTCATTTAACGTGGACTCCGCTGCTAAATGTTTCATGACAAGTTGGATGATTGCGTCATACGCGACCCCGTCGGTGCCAATATTCTGCACGGTGTTTCTTTTCGTCATTCTATTCGTGAAAGCCGATGAAAAAGCACGAGCTTTGATGTCGGCAAGCAAATCTGTGATGCGGAAGAATTACAAGTCAATAGCAGACTACATGAGCACTGAGCATGACCTATCAGGAGACTGTGATCCCACTGAAATGCGCGGGTACAAGTACATAGTGAGAGGGGCAGAAGAGACAAAGGTGCGCTCACCGTTCTCAATAAGGACGTACATGGGAAAGGCGGAAGAAAGGCAAGTTGTTAAATCATTAAAGCGTATCACCGTCGACGAGGTTTGGGGTTGCCCAGGGAGGCTTTTAAAAGAAGGAGACCTGGACGGGCGACTTAAGGATCTTTGCCTGTCTTTTTCGCTCTTCAAGTTCATCTGCCTGAGATACGCTGGCTATTCGCTGCCCCAGAAAGCGCACGAGAAGTTGTAGCGTTTGATTCAACATATGCTTTCTGAACAAAATGGTTATAAGCGAGTTTTCAGAGTCATCGAAGTAGAACTTATATTTCTTTTCGATTTATTCTACACCAAATACTCGGTCAATCTCAACCCGCGTCGTTCAGTGTATAAATTTATTCAACTTGCCATTGTGGTTGCTGCTGGTCTGATTTCGCTCCCCTTGGTGCCTTGGCCCTGGGCAAGGCCCTATGAACACGGATCTCACCACATGAGTTCTTCTGGTGCTTTTATAACCATCTTGTTTATGATGTCAATCTTCATCGTCGAGTTTGCACAGTTTGGCATCATGATTTTCTCGGAATGGGCAAAGGTGAAATACATATGCAAGTACATGCAGTGCAAGTGGTGGCAAAGGAACATTTTTGGTGAGAAGTTGATCGAGATGATGTGCCGAGTTCAATTACTGAAGCCTTGGGGAAGGCAACTCCGTCAATACGACCTCGAGTCGTATAGCTATTCTCCATGCAAGTGTATATATAATAGATTCACCGCCGCTTATCTCGACCCGAAAAGAAATGGTCAGAAACAAATTGCTCCCATCAATTTGTCTAAACAAGTGATGGAGGCGATTCCTCTGTCTCTAAGGGAAAATTGCCTCGACAATTCGGGGGAGAGGCAAGCATCTTTGAGGCTCAACAAAGAATCCGACAGTTCTCATGGGCACGTAATCTTGAGACAACCACTCATGTTATAATGGTTTGGCACATAGCAACCACTTTCTGCGAGGATAAAGAGCCTCCTTCACAAGAACAAAGAGACTACTTTGACATAGCGACTGCATTATCGAAATACCTTGCTTATTTGGTTGCTTTTGCCCCAAGATTGCTCCCCGATCACCCTTGCAGGACCGAATCCATATTTGATCAAGCTGTCAGCGAGGCCAGCAATTTGCTTGGGGAATCCTCGGTTTCAATGGGCAACAGGATTGAAAAGCTAGAGAAGGACATTGACGACAAAACCATCATCGGTCAAGGCGCGAAGCTTGGAAGGGAGCTGAAGGGAGCGGCACATAACAAGCAAATTTGGAAGGGCTTGGCCAACTTCTGGACGGAAATGGTGTTGTATGTGGCTCCTTCAAATGATGCAGAGGCTCACGCTAAGTACCTCGCCACAGGGGGCCAGTTTCTGACTCATGTTTGGGTTTTGGTCTCTCACGCAGGCATCACGAGAGATCCACTCGGTGGTGATGATCCAGAGAGGAGCTGAACTCGGCCTTACATTATGTTGTTATGCCTAATCATCTTATTAAAATGTCTCTATGATTGTGTATGTTTGTTGCAGTCTCTTTATCTTGCATCGAGCCTTGGCCAGGCCCTAGGAAACTTTCTCGTGTATGATGCGTGGTCTCTTCTTCTATGTGGTGTACGTGTTGCTTGGTCCAATATATATTATTGAAGCCTCAAATTGGTTGTGTATTTCTAAGGCTGTTTTATGTTGAACATGGACGATATGCAATGATTTTCTTTTTCTATTCGCCCTCTGCATGTTAGAGTATATGTTGGAATATAATACGCGGAAATGACAGGATCTTACAATTTACGTCAACGCAAAATCACCAGAGAAATAAACGATAAATAATAAAGACACCAAAAATTTACGTGGTTCAGTCCGAATATCGGTACCTACGTCCACGGGAAAGAAACAAAGAAGAAATAATCCATTATAATCGAATAATAAAAATTTACAATCATTCACATACTCAAGTATTTCTCAAATCTAGATTTAACTCTAAATCAAAGTGTTTATAAATAAATAACTCACTTAAACATAAACTCACTACACAAAATTACCGTCCATTCGAGCTCAAAATAAAATGCTCTATGTACACCAAAATCAGAAACTCTAGCGTTCATCTTTTGGTTCGCGTACCCTTTTAGCTTTTTATATTGTGTGCCCAAAGTCAAGATCTTGACTTTGGGCCCACGTCTATTTCCTTCTTTAGGAGAGGATTTGTAACTGCAGGGGAAGAAGAAAACCTTCATTTTTTTTTTATTCTCCCTTAAAGATAAATAAATAACAAAATATACAGTGTGTCCCTTTTTTCTTTTATTCTCCCTTAAAGAAAACCTTCAAGGAGTCGAACGAAGCTTCTTCATCCAATTTGAAATCTATTTGGAAGATTTTTATCAACGAATTTGATTTAACAAATCGTTATCCGAATTCAAACTCAAAACATAATTTAACAATTTATACATTGAAAGGGTCCAAATTTCCCAAAACCACCAGCAAGTAGTAGACGACGTATTGGGAATGTCATGAAGCAGAACGGAGCACCTGAAACGAGGCCAAGAGTCTAGGCGATGGCAGGGGCCGAAATGGCGTAAGCCATGAATGCTTTGAGCCCAAAATCTCCCTTTCTTGAACGCTACCAGATCGTGCAAAAGATGCTAAGAAAGATGTACTGGCAAGGCTATGAAGATCAATAGAGCCTTTCCGCAGAACCGTATCAAGACCTTCGAGCGCATTCTGATTAGAATTGCATGAACTATGCATCCTCTCTTCCCCTGAATCTCAGGCTTTGTGTTCATCTTCTTCTGTTTAAGCTTGTCCAAAGCAAGGACTGTGGAGGAGAGTCTTATAGGATATAGATTGGGACTGGTCATTTCAGTATTCTTTTTTCACGTTCTTTTGGTCTGTTCCTATTTTCCCTTTGTGAATCTTCGTGAAAGCGAAGTGCTTTCTCCTATCTTCTCCATATGATCATTTCTACTTATATGAAGTTGGAACTAAATTCTTCAAGATTATTTTCTAATTCTTTCGACTTTAGTTTTGGTAACCATTTGATGTCTATCTTACTCTTTTTGTAAGAGGTGATGGACATGCTATCATCTATGGTAATGTGCCACAACGAATTCTTGGATATTATGAAATAAGCAATATTCAATTTCTAATTTTTTTTAAATCCACAGTATTTTTTTCCCCCAAGAATGCATATCTAGGATTCCATTGATCCATTTTCAGCATAAGAATACTCACATCATTTTCTTGTCAAAATTTCGTTTCCAGAAGCTGGTTGTTAATATATTGGGCATTTATTGATGCTTCAAGTAAATTATTTATGCCAAATTTTTAAAAAATTAAATAAGTTATATCATAATTGGTTAGTGATTTCTATTTACATTTTGTTTTAATTGGTTATGTACACAATCATGTTGCAATAAAAAGTATCTTTTGTTACATAACTAACACTAGTTCTCACGCTTGCGTCACGACTGCCCAAATTTTTCTTGAGATTATACTATAAATCATATTTGCTAATTATACTTAGTTACGTCATTGTAAATATAAGATGAAAACCGTTGTACATAAAACTATAGATCAAAATTTACACAATGATGATAGCGTCCCTAAATCATATTGACACTTGTGAAAAGTGAGACAAAATGGTGATTATATATGCATAGAAAGAAAGGTTAATACCCTGAAAAACCCCAAACTGTATATCCTGAAAAATTCCAAACTGGTACACCTGTGAAAAATTTACCCCAAATTATTTTTTTGACCACCAAAAATCCTAAACCGGTATACATTTGATAAATTTACTCCAAACTGGTACACTTGTGATAAATTTACCCTATGTTAATTTTCGTTGAATGTTACTATCAAATTATTAAGTTAAATAATACGTGATAGTTGACTCGATATACCAATTTGGGATTTTACGCTCCGTTTATCACAATTTACATTTTTTGTGGTATTAATCCAATTTAGCGGAGGGCATATTTGTCACAAATTTATCAGTTTGGGTTTTTTGCGGTTGAATAAATTAGTTTGGGATAAATTTGTCATAAATATACTAGTTTAGGGTTTTTTATGGTTAGTTGGGGTAAATTTGTCATAGGTGTACTAGTTTAGGTTTTTCATAATAAAAAAAAATAGTTTAGGGTAAATTTGTCATAGGTATACCAGTTTTGGGTTTTTTTTTAGCTTTTACTCAATGAATGGGGGTTACATATAGTAATGGAAATTTTAGAAAGTAAAAATTGAGATAAATAATGATTTTGACTTTAATATATAGATATTTAAAACCGCCAAGAAAAACTTTCATGCACAAAAGCCTGCATGTTGTCACTAGATGTAAGTCCTTATCGCGCAGATTATTTGTAAGGATCTAAAATATGTTACGTCAAAGTAAAATGAGAAATTAAAATCATACGATATGTAGTTGTGTTCATCTATATGAAGATGAAAGAAGAAAATGTTTTCCTTAAACTCTTAGTTAGCATTATTTCCATTATGGAGATTTAGTCCAAGGGAATGTGAATGTATTGTCTAGTTTAGTGAAAGATTTTTCTTCTTCTACTTTATTTGGAATAGTCCTCATCAATTTACACAGATTGGGGAGAAGTACACTATCAGTGTCATAAGTTGTGTACGACACTCACTTTGGTGCCAAAAATTTCTGTCGGATCACTTAAGTGCCAAATCGGAGGAACAACGATCCCTTTGGTGCCACCGATGAGAAATTCTGGCCAAAATGATTACGTAGCTTTTATATTTAAATAAAAAAATCGATAAACCCTTTAAACGACGTCGTTTTCCGTCCTACTTAAAAAAATGACGTCGTTTTCCGTCCTATGTGGATGGCTTAGGAAAACGATGCCACATAGCTTATTTGGGATTGAAATTAGGGTTTTTTTTTTTTTGACGCCACCATGGCTTCTCTCTCTCTCTTTGCTGGTGTTGTTCTTCGGGGAAGAAGACAATGTCACCATGGCTTCTCTCTCTCTCTCGATTTGGGAATTTAGGGTTTCGACTTGGGCTTTAAGATGCCAAACGACGTCATTTGGTGGTTTACACACTAACTGTACTATTCGGCGAGCCACATCAGCGTCAAAAATTAATAAAAAAACAGCCACGTCGAATTTCCGGCCAACCGGATCAACATTGGCACTTAAATGATCGTTTTTCAAAATTTTTGGCATTTAAGTGATCTGACGGAAACTTTTGGTACCAAAGTGAGCACCGTACACAACTTATGGCACTGATAGTGTACTTCTCCCCACATATTGGATTACTTTCAAATAATGAAAGATAAATATTAACACCAACCTTTGTCAAGAAAATAAATTAAATTAGAATTACATTTCTAAAACTAAAGTATCTCCAGGATCCTTCCTCAACAAAATGATTAATTTGATTAATTTTTTACTATGCGTGTGGCGAAATGAAGCCAGAAACGATGCCATCTTAAAGCTAATCCCCCTAGGTCGTGGGTTACTTAGTTAGACTTTGACCTCACATTACTTTTCTATCTGATGCAGATCCAGGTTGTGTCCTAAAATTTCCCCAAAAATGACACTATTGGTTTGTAAATTTTACTTCAGCCAAAAATATTATCTATGATTTTTTAATTTGTTCAATATTATTGAACTATTCCTAAACGTTCAATCAAGTCCCTTAATTTTTAATAACAAAATCACATAATTCATTAGATATATTCAAGAATTTTTATAATTATACTATTGCTCAGTTTTGATACATAAAATTTTGACAACTCGTCTAATCATTTAATAATTACATGGAAAATCATAGACTAATGTTTAATGCCTAGCAAAAATAATATCCATTAAAATTTCATTGCATATAGATATTAGGCACATTTGCAATTATTGTTGTAATTTAAAAAAATATTAAAAATTATTATTAAAAAGAAGAAAAAGAAGAATTAGAAGAAGAAGAAGAAGAAGAAGAAGAAGCAGCGGCAGCCAGCAGCCGCGAAATTGGGCCGGGGCAGACCGATCCGGCCTTCTTTCTCTTCCCTTCTTCTTTTGCTTTCCCATTTGGGCCCAGCCCATTTTGTTTCTCTCTTTTCGTCTGAGGCCCGGCCTTCTCCTTATCTCTCTGACTCCCTTTTGTCCTGAACGTTGGCTGAAGAGGGAGGAGACAGAGAAGACGGCATGGACAAGGAGATGAAGATGCAGAGAGGGCGTCAACTGGGAGTTGGTGGTCGAGGTTAGGCCGGCCGAGGGAGGCTGGCATGTTAGAGGCCATGTGCGCCGATGCTTAAAAGCGAGAGAGGGAGAGTCGGGTAGGGGGACTCGGAGAACTCGAGATCGAGAGGGGTGAGAAGAGGGAATGGAGAGGGAGAGATCGAGAGAGAGGCTCGCCCGTGCCCCCCCCCGAGACCCTATTTCCCGGCATATGTTCTTCCGGTAAGTCTTTGTTTGAGTTCAATCCCTCGACCCGAGGATCCCATCTCGACGACACCAAAGGCGGCTGGCCACAACTCGATCCGTCTTAGGCCCGCCTGCTAGCCGTTGTCGCCAAGGCAAGTAGGGCCCTATCACCCGAGCACACAAACGCGCTCTCGTTTTTCCCTGTTTTTGGGGCTCGCGATTCCTTGGTTCGTGCGAGTTCCGACCTGGCGGTGCTACGATTTGTTGTCTCCGGATCCTCCCTAGTTTTTTGGTTTTGGTCTCGGTCGTTGTTTGATGTCCCGGTTGAGCTTTTGTTAGTTCTTCAGTCGACGCATCCCAGGCATTCGACATTTTGCCTAGGCCAGATCCGCAGTGGCATTTCTTTGGTTTTTTTGTGGTCTAGCCATGGGCTGTGACATCCCGATTTTTCTCAATTTTATTTTCAGTCAATTGAGTCGGATAATTCATCTGTGCATGTAGTTCATCTCTTAGAGTTGGCCACTCACGAGGGAACTAGTTTGTTGAGTGAAGCAATTAAGGAATTTTAACGCGTCAGACTTGGGGACTGATCACCCTCGGGTCGGATGCAAGAAAATTTCCCCAAAAGCTACTCAATGGATTAGCCGCACTGAAATCGCACCAAATTGAATTTAACCGTGAAAATTGGGATTGAATTTAGAAATTAGAAGCCCGATTATGTCACATACCTTATTAGGATCATTGGATAATTTTGTGGACTTTAATTGGACTCAATTAGAAGAGAATTGAATAAAAAATTGAAGAGATTGGATGTACAAGAATTGGACCCCGGCGGAAAATGAAAGTGTAACCATTGGAGAAGTTGTGGAGGATTTGAGTGAGTGGAAGATGACATGGGATGATGTCATGGTGGTTGAGGCCAAGGGTTGTGGGCTTGACAAGTGGAGGTTGGAGATTGAATCTCCAAAAAGGTACCATCACCATCATCTTCAAGCTTGGGAAGAGAGAGAGAAGGGAGGAGAAGAAGGAGAACCGGCTAGCCCCCGACCGTCGACCACCCGCGCGCTGCTCCCCTGCCGTCCGGCGTCGTTGTGCCGCGCTGCCGTCGCCGCCTCATGCGACCACGCGACGCCCCACGCCTGCGTGCGCGCGCCTCGCCCCTCCGCTCCACTCCGCTTTGCCCGAGCCAGCCCATCACCACCGTCGTCTCAAGCTGCCAGCTATTGCCAGAGACCCGGCCAGGCCGCCGAGAGCCACCGCCAAGCCGCAGCCACCCCTCTCCTTCGCCTCTACCGCCTCTAGCCGTCGTTGTTTCTCCCCTTCTTCGGCCTCAACGTGCAGCAAGAAAGAGTGGGTTTTGCAATCCGGTTAAGGCCCGTTTTGGCCGTCTTCCCGGCCCCGGAAGCTAGGCCCGCCTTTGGAAAAGTTGATCCCAGCGTCGTCCTCGTTGTTTTGGTCCAAGCGGCGAGTTAATCAAGTGAGTTTAACTCACTAAACCTTGATTAGAGTGTTAATGATGCCCTAAGTGTGTTTAGTTTAAATTAAGTTAGTTTAGGTGGGTAGTTTAGTATATTTAAGTATGAATTGGATTAAGAGATTTGTTTAATTTAAATGGTGCTTAATTAAGGCTAAGAGAAGGTTAATTAATGATAAGCCTTGATGGGACATAATAGGATTTTAATTTTGAATTATTTAATTGTTTCGAAATTCTGAATTTATAATATTATATTATATTCCGAAATTAAAAAAAAAACGGAAAAAATTATTTTTAACCCCGATTGCTAAGAATTTCGTGCCGATCGCTGCTATGTATTTAGAATTTGAATTTGATGATTAATTGTGGCAAATGGAGTGTGATTGCTATAAATAGGGATTCTTTTTATTAAATTCCAAGTGTCAAAATTTGATAGAAGAACGACCGTATTTGACCACCTATTAAAGATTGTGCCCAGTGGGGCCGTGATTGACCACCTATTAAAGGTCGTGCCCAATAGGGCCATGATTGACCACCTATTAAAGGTCGTGCCCAATAAAGCCGTGATTGACCACCTATTAGAGATCGTGCCCATCGGGCCGAGATCTACCACCTAATTAAAGATCATGCCAAGTGGGGCCGTGATTGTCACTAGTTGTTAAACCTTCCTATAAGGTCATGATTGGAAGCAGCGATTGATTTGCTAGAATGACATGTAATTAGCCGAGTCGATTGATCACTGAGACGATCCAGTGGTTGAATTGTTCTGATAATGTGATTGTGCCACGTTGTTTAGTTATCATAATTGCACGTGGTTGAATTATATAAACTGTGCTAACCTGCAGATGAAGACTAATGTAAGGTAAGTCTTCTTGATGTTGTGGCTAGGCCACTCTAGGGCATATTTACTTTCTAATAGGGGTTTAGGAGGGGTGAACTTGCTGAGACAATGTCTCACCCTGTTGTGGGAAAAATATTACAAGGCTGTAGATGGCGGTGCCCTCGGAGAAGAGTGGCATGCCAGTGGAGGTTCACAAAACGACGCAAAGTGCTCCTGACCCTGGAAGTCCTTGGGTCTATCAGCTAGTTAGGTCCACTATCTGGGTTCAAGTGACCGGGGATGCCAGAGTACCTTATATGTTTAGGGCTTGGTCTCGTTCTAGGGCCGATGGCGTTAGGGTTGGCCCACTGGATAGCACGGACATTCCGCTTGCTATGATGGACGCCATTTTGGGTGAAGGCGTGGCGGATCTTCTTGACGGTAGAGTGGTCAATGCATCGCCTCCGGTCTCTTAGATGGCAGAACCTAAGGATGTGGGATCGTCGAACGAGTCCGACTAGTAGTCATAGGACTATTCTTTTTTTGGTGGACCGATCCCTAGTGTGCAGACTGACCATTTTTGATGCACATAGTCTCTGACCCATTTTGGTTGTATGTAAACCCTGATTGACTATATGAAAGTATGTTGGTTTGTATTTGAATTGTTTTCTTCCTACTGTCCTATCTCGTAATTTATTTGTCAGGGGTTTTTAATACGTTCCACATGCGCATAATAAAATTAATGGGGTCGGCGACACTACCTGGGAATGTCGCATTTACATGACCATGGTGGGTTGTTCACGTGTCTCGAGGCTCGGGGCGTGACATGGGCAATCCGGTGAAAGTGAGAGTTCATGGGGGCGGCACAGGTGAGTGTTGAAGGATGTTAGTGTTAGGGCCGTGGCTTGGTGGTTTGGGCATCCGGTGACCGATAATGATGGTCAAACATGGCAGCCAACGGTGGAGGCCCGGTGAATGAGCATATATCGATTGATTGTTAAACATAATGTTCGCGGCTGGAGTTTTGGTGTTCTTAAATCAGCGGGCAAATCTTCGGGTGCTCCGGGCGTGCTCGAAGAAACATGTTGTGGGATTGGAAATTGATGAGGGAGAGTAGTGGACTTTGGGTTCATTTAGGCTTGGTGAACCTCGGGCTTGAAGTGTTAATTTGGGTGAATTTGGACTTAGTTTTTTACCATAGGGGTAAGTGAGAAGGCTTTGGGTTTGGTCTTGTAGTGGACGGATTAGGTTTTATTTCATTGAGTCCATTCCTTTCTTAAGGCCTTTGATGTCCGTGACCCAGCACGACTCCCACTCTCGGATTAAAAAAAAATATATTTTTATTATAAAATATTTAAAAATTCAAAATTATGTTTTCTAAAAGCTATGCAAATGTTTAAGAATTAGTTTTTGACTAGTTTTTCTAAAAATGTGCGAAATTCCTTGACAAACAAAAACTTGTGCTTTAAATTGAATGAGCTGTTAGGGTATCATGGCTTCACCATAAGATTTAAATATTCTTAGAGACAAATGATAAGTCGTTGTTTGTGCATTTTTATCTCGACTATTATGAGATTGCGCATTTTCAATATGTTGATTGTGGTTTCCTTTTAGTCTAATTAGGAATAGGAATGGCATTTTCAAAATGATAAGTCTTATTTCTTGACACTAAATTCAATTTGTAATTTTCAACTAAAGCCTAGCCATTGCAATCCCTTATGCAATTCTTAATTTTACTAGATGGTTACTTAAAAGGAAAATTACCAAAAAAGTCCAAAACTTATTATACTTGTACGTACTTATTTAGTCATAAATTTTTCAATTATGTCAACTAAGTTTTAAATCATTTCAATTAGATCGAGTTCAAGATCGAACTGATGCTTGGAATGAAACCGATATCAAAAGCCCTGTATAGGATGGCTTTGGCGGAATTAAAAAAGTTGAAGATTCAACTGTAGGGGTTACTCGATAAAGGGTTTATTAGGCCTAATGCGTCCCCTTGGGGTGCACCAGTCCTATTTGTGAAAAAGAAGGACGCGTCGATGCGCTTGTGCATCGACTACAGGCAATTGAATCAAATAACCATTAAGAACAAGTATCCGTTGCCTATAATTGATGACCTATTTGACCAATTGCAAGGAAGTTCAGTTTTTTCTAAAATTGACTTGAGGTCAGGATATCATCAGCTAAGAATTAAGAATGAAGACATTCCTAAGACTGCTTTTAGGACTTGCTATGGACATTACGAGTTCCTAGTTATGCCATTTGGATTGACGAATGCCCCAGTTGCATTCATGGACCTAATGAAGAGGGTATCCAAGCCCTATTTAGATTAATTTGTGATTGTCTTCATTGATGATATTCTAATTTATGCTCAGCATCATAGCATTGTATTGCAAACCCTTAGAGACCAAAAATTGTATTTCAAATTCAGTAAGTGTGAATTTTGGCTGGACCGTATAATATTTTTAGGACACGTGGTGTCAAGAGAAGGATTTTCGGTGGACCCATCAAAAGTTGAGATGGTAGTAAATTGGTCGAGACCGACAACACCAACGAGATACGGAGTTCCTTAGGATTTGCAGGTTACTATAGGAGATTTATAGAAGGATTCTCGCGACTTGCAAGCCCGTTGACGAAGTTGACTCGGAAAAACGTAAAATTTGAATGGAGTGGTGATTGTGAAAGGAGTTTTTAAGAACTCAAGAGGAGATCGACCACAGCTCCAATTCTAACTATTCCATCTGGATTTGGTGGATTCACGATATATAGTGACATTTCTCACAAAGGATTGGGATGTGTTTTGATGCAACACGGAAAGGTTATAGCCTATGCATCAAAGCAACCGAAGCCTTATGAGTTGAACTACCCAACTCATGACTTAGAATTGGCAACCATAATTTTTGCTTTGAAAATATGAAAACATTATATGTATGGAGAGAAATTTGAAATCTATATAGACCAAAAGAGTCTAAAGTATTTATTTTCGCAAAAGGAATTACACATGAGGTAGAGAAGATGGATGGAGTTACTAAAGGACTATGACTGTGAAATATTGTACCATCCGGGAAAGACGAATAAGGTGGCAAATGCTCTTAGCCGTAAGTCAGCCATAGACATGGCAAGTGTAAGAGTAACATAATGGAATCTGTTGGAAATGATAGCAAATTTGGAGTTTAAATTGGAAATAGATCATCTCACAAGTGTATTAGCCGCACTAAGGATGGAATCGGAAATTATTCAAAAAGTTAGAACGTTACAACAGTCTGACCCAAAAATTGTGAAATTATGAAATGAAGCGTCTTTAGGGAAAAGACCAAAGTTCCAAATTTCTGAGAATGGAACATTGAGATACCAAGAAAGGCTATGTGTCCCCAACAATGAAGGAATAAGAAGAGAAATTTTGTCAGAAGCACATAGAAGTAATTATAGTATCCATCCTGGAAATACAAAGATGTACCGGAATTTACGTCAACAATACTAGTGGAATGGCATGAAGGCAAATATCGCCAAACATGTTTCTCAATGTTTGACATGCCAACAGGTGAAGGTAGAACATCACAAACCCCCAGGATTGTTGAGACCATTGGGTATACCAAAGTGGAAATGGGATCACGTGACAATGGACTTCGTACAAGGATTACCAAGGACATTGAGTGGTCACGACTCCATTTGGGGGATAGTAGATCGCCTGACTAAGTCTGCCCATTTCCTAGTAGTCTGTGTAAATTATCCAATGAGTAAATATGTGGAAATATAGGTACGCTTACATGGTGTTCTTGTAACTATTACGTCTGATCGAGACTCAAGGTTTACTTCGAACTTTTGACGAAGTCTTCAAACCGCCTTAGGGACCAAGCTTTAGTTCAGCACTACTTTTCATACGCAAATGGATGGACAAATGGAAAGAGTGATTTAGATATTGGAGGACATGTTGAGAGCCTGCGTGATTGATTTTAAAGGAAGTTGGGATGAAAGATTACATCTAGTAGAATTTGCGTATAATAAAGTTTCCAGCAAAGTATAGGTATGGCTCCCTATGAAGCATTATACGGGAGGAGATGTAGAACTCCGATCTGCTAGAATGAAGTGGGTGAAAGAAGATTAACAGGACCTAAATTAGTACAAGTTACTACGGATGCGGTAGAAATTATTAGAAATAGACTCAAAACGGCTCAAAGTCAATAGAAAAGCTACGCGGATAAGTGTAGAAGGCCCTTGGAGTTTAACATGGTATATCACGTATTTTTAAAGCTATCTCTGATGAAGGGAATATCACGATTTGGATAAAGGGCAAGTTGAGCCCTAGGTTTATTGGACCTTTCAAGATCCTTGAAAAGGTAGGGGACGTAGCTTATTGACTGACATTACCTCCTAAGCTGACGAATCTACATGATGTATTCCATGTGTCGATGCTAAGGAAGTACCAGCCCAATCCTGGTCACATACTCGATCATGAAGCCATCAAAGTGGATGAGCAAGTGAAGTACATGGAATAACCGACCCAGGTATTGGACTGGAAAGAGCAAGTTCTCCGAATGAAGAAAATTCCACTAGTGAAGGTCTTATGGTGACACCATGATGTGGAAGAAGCTACATGGGAAAGTGAAAAGGAAATGAGGCAAAGGTATCCTCACATTTTCAATGATATGTAAGAGACATTGCCACAGCTGTAGATATAGGTATTTTGAGAATACGCCTTAACGACCAATGGTTCGAGGACGAAATTCTCTAAAAAGGGAAGAATTGTGATATCTGGATTTCGCTGAACCTCGAATATGTAACTATTCATGACGGATCAACGAATGTGTCGTCAAATTTCGTCGTCGGCACCACTTGTGAATGCCGTTTCGTCATTACCATCGCCGGAGCGAGACGTCACGCATTCATGTTCTCGTGATTGTATCTCATCTAGAAAATTTTCACGTAACGTCACTCGCGAGACTAGCCCCTTCCACATTTGTACCTTTCTAAAGCAAGCTTCTCATGTACGCCGAGGAAGAAACACCAAAGATCGGCCGCCACGAGTTGCCCTTTTTCATCAATCAAGGACCGAACGGCCAAGCTAAATAATTTTACCCATGCACGTGAAGCACCCATGCAGCCGCGCCTTCCCTTGCTATTCGACCAGTCGACCAAGAAGGGTTTATTGACCCATGCAGCCACGTCCACGCATGCAAAGACCGCCCATGAAGGGCCACGTTTCTTCCTTCTTTCGGTGGCTAGCTTAGGGACACGTTGATCCCATCTGTTCTTCCCTCGAGCAGCCACGAGAAGGCTGAGTCAACTAAATGGAGGTCTTCTTCAGCGAACACGTACCTCCACGCGTCCCTGGGCGAGCTTCCACGAGTCCTCTTGAGCGGTCGACTCCTCAAGCGTACCCTAGCTAGTGGAAGAGAGCCATTTTTCCTCTTGATACTTCATCACCGTCGATCGTCTTCTTCGCGAAAGTTCAGCAAACCTTCACTCAAAATCTCGGCGCCATCTACTCGTGCCTTGCTGCCGTCGCCGTCGACTTGCCACAGCCTATGGTCCTGTTGGAAGATATGATCTACAGGATCGGGAAGATTTGTAAATTGATATATTTATGTCTATATTAGAATTAAAAAGATCATAGGATATTTAGGAAATATTAACTTGCTTTTATTATTATTTCTTTTATATTATATACATCACTGTACATAAGATACAATTAATGAAGTAAGGCATTCCTTCTTCCCTACGACCTTCGAATCTTTCTTCTTCGGCTCTTTCTTCTTCGCTCACCTGGTTTGGTGACATGGTATCAGAGCCTTCTTGAAGTTCTGAATCTTTCATTGCTTCCGCTTCGATTGCCTCACGGAACTCCAATCTGCAAAAGGGGTTGCCATAGGAATCGTTATTTCATTTAGGGAAGAAATTTTTTCATCATGCCTAAAACACAAGACCTTACCTCGCCTTCAAGCGATAAAACTGCAACACCACCAGAAACCTCACAAACCCAAGACTCCGCTGTCGTGACTTCAGCTCCAGAACAACTCAGTCAGGCGCATCAACAAGCACAACATGTGCAATGGCAGCCGTTCCAGGCTCAGTCCAATCTGGGACAGCCGTTTATGGGCCATCCATACTGGTGGGCACCACCATATCCATGGTTCCTTGGGCAAAACCCAAATGCATCACTGCCTGGAGGCTACCAAAGCAACGTTGGTTTCGATGGAGGCCTTCCAACCGATGAAAAGATGGCACGTTTTTGGAGAAAATGCAACCAGTTAGTTAGAACATGGATTGGAAATTGCATAACAACCGAAGTTGCAACCGGACTCCTCCGATGGAGGATTCAAAACATATGTGGGAGAATATCAAAGAGCTGTTTGGAAAACTTGATCAAGTCAAGATTTTTTCGTTAACACAACAACTCTCGGAGCTTAAACAGGGAAACATGTCCATTGCAGCCGTATACAATAAACTTTCGGCTTTATGGAATGAACTCGAGGCAGCCGAAGAGAGGTTCAACTGGCCCGAGCCAATTTTGCAACAATATAGACGAATGCGCGAAAGGGAAAAGGCGACAAGATTTTTACTCATACTCAACGAGACTTACCTCCCGTTTCGTTCCCAGATCTTGACTATGGAGCCCCTACCGAGCATATGCCAGATCTATCAACTAGCCGTGCAAGAGGAGAATCAACAGGGAACATCAGATTACAACAGAGGCGGAGATGGAATGGCTTTGGCGGCGAAAACCCTAGCTCGATCTTCGTCGAGGAACGGAGGAGAGAGAGGATAGAAAGGGGCGGAACTAGGGTTTCTCGAAAACCCTAGCCATCTTGAATATATAGGACGATCGGATAGCCCTTGTTCATCCCCAGCAGTGAACAGATCGGACGGTCAGGAGGAAACCGCGCAATAGGCCCAGATGGGCCGCGAAGTATTTACGGATGGGCCGGCCCATACGAGCCACGGGGCATTCATGGGCTAGAAAATTTGCGCAGGGATTTATCCGGTGGAGCGAAAGGGCCGTATGGGCCGACTTTGGCCCAAATCTCACAGCCTGCGAACAGGAATCATTTCGGCCCGAGAAATTTTACTTCCAAAGGCAAAGGTAAAATATACTGTGACTATTGTAAACATGCACATCACACATTAGAGAATTGCTGGAAATTGCATGGGAAACCTGGAGAAAAAGAAAAGGGAAAATTTTCCCAGATTTTTCAGGTATCAGGACAACCAGCAAAGAAGACAATTAGTCATGATGACTATCAGGGACTTATGGAGACTTTGAGGAAGTTGGACACCTTTGATAAATCTGGAAGTTTCACAGGTACTTCTTATTGCTTGGTAAATACAATTTCGAAGAATGCATGGATTATTGATTCAAGTGCCAGTGACCATATTGTCTGTGATATGAGCTTGCTTTCAAATATTAGAAAATTGTCATTTCCCAAATCTGTTAAGCTCCCAAATGGAAACATGATCCAAGTCAAAATGATTGGCACTGTGAATCTTAGTTCTCATATTACACTTCGAAATGTGCTTTACATCCATAATTTCCAGTTCAATCTCATGTCGATCTCGAGCTTGTGAAGAAAATTCTTGTCGTATCTTATTCAAATCTGATAAATGTTTCTTTCAGGCCCTTTCGACTGGGAAACTAATGGGCTTGGGTAGAGTCTTTCAAGGGCTATATTTTTGGATGAATTTTCAATTATCTTCCAATAAATCATTGTGTAATACTACTATCAATGATAAGAATCTTCTTTATCATCAAAGATTGGGTCATTCTGCTTTATTTCCTTGTCCTCACTGCCCTGTTTGTCCATTGGCAAAACAGACACGTCCTCCTTTCCCAAATAGCACTTCTCAAGTCAATAAAATATTCTCATTAATTCATGCTGATGTCTGGGGACCCTATCACACTTTGAATCGTGATGGGTCCCGGTTTTTTCTCACAATCATAGATGATTTTTCTCGTGCGACATGGATATTCCTCATGCAATCAAAGGCTCAGGTTCTATCTCACCTAAAAACTTTCCTTGCTTTGTCCAAAAATCAATTTGGGAAATCAATTCGTCGAATACGTACCGACAATGGTAGAGAATTCTTTAATGGGGAATGTGCTTCTTTTCTTTCCTTAAATGGAATTTTACATGAAAGCTCTTGTACATATACACCATAGCAAAATGGAGTGGTTGAAAGAAAGCACCGCCACTTATTGGAAGTAGCACAGGCTCTTAAGTTTCAGGCTTCTATTCCTAAATTTTTTTGGGGAGATTGTGTAGTCACAGCAGCATACCTGATCAATCGTATGCCATCATGCATTCTTAAAAGAAAAACTCCTTTCGAAGTGTTGTATGGGAAGAAACCGGATTTGAGTCATCTCAGAGTTTTTGGGTGCCTATGCTATGTGACCACAGTAGGGCACAGGGATAAGATGGAACCTCGTGCAAAACAATGTATATTCATGGGGTATTCAAATATGAAGAAAGGATATCATGTTTATGAACCATCCACAGAAAAAAAAAATTGTGAGTAGAGATGTGGTTTTCTATGAAGACATTTTTCCTTTCAAAGATGCTCTTCTTGTATCTCCAAAAGAAAGGCCAGGCATTACTCGATCATTATCAGAGGAGGAACCACCTTCTGGAGAGTCTTATCTTATTATTCCTCCTCCCAGAAATTCAGAATCAACTGCTGCACAATCCCCGATGTCTACTGAGGCCAATATGGATCATCCAATTGACAAGGAACCCCAAGAAAGAGATTCTCATCTGACAGCTCTTCCAGAATCGAGTACTAATGACGACTCGACCTTTATTCAGCATGAAGAACCTCGGCGATCTGGTCAAGTTAGTCGTCCACCTATCTGGACGAAGGACTATGTATGTGCTTCATCAGGATCACCAAGTACTCGATATCCCATCTCGTCCTATATTTCATTTGATAGGCTATCGTCAGAACATCTATGTTGCATGAGTCATATTTCTGAGGGGTAAGAACCTTCTAGTTATAATGAAGCAATGCATGATCCACGTTGGCAAAAGGCTATGGAGGTAGAATTACAGGCTTTAGTGGAAAATCATACTTGGGATATTGTGCCATTACCCACTCATAGAAAACCTATTGAGTGTAAGTGGGTATATAAAATTAAGTATCAAGCAGATGGTTCTATAGAGAGATATAAGGCTCGACTCGTGGCCAAAGGTTTCACCCAACGAGAAGGTTTTGATTATCACGAAACCTTCTCCCTAGTAGCCAAAGATGTCACCGTTCATTCCTTCCTGTCGGTTGCTGCCTTTCGAGACTAGTCATTACATCAAATGGATGTACATAACGCCTTCTTACATGGCGATTTGGATGAAGAAATCTACATGCATCTTCCACTAGGATTACGGAGACAGGGGGAGTCTAAGGTATGTCGTCTCCGCAAATCTCTGTATGGATTGAAACAAGCTTCCCGTCAATGGTATGCCAAATTTACTAGTGCTCTTGTTGCTGCTGGATTCAAACAATCTAAATACGACTATGCATTGTTCACTTGGAAGAAAGGCATGTCGTCTATTTATTTGATGATTTATGTTGATGACATACTCATCATGGGCAATGATGACTCAGCTATCAAGAATCTGAAAGAATATCTGCATTCCACTTTCCATATCAAAGATTTAGGCTCGCCTAAGTATTTTCTCGGAATTGAGATAGCTCGTTCAGATCAGGGAATCTCACTCAGCCAGCGGAAATTCGTAATGGAGATTATATCAGAAGCAGGATTGTCAGGTTGTAAACCTGCCATTATTCCCATCGAGCAAAATGTCAAGCTGACTTCTGTTGACTATGATGCTGAAATATCCTCTTCTGATGATTCATTGTTGAACGATCCATCAGGATATCAGAGACTTGTAGGGAAACTTATCTATCTTACCATGACGAGGCCGGACATCCGCTATGCAAAGATGCACTCTCACCAATTCATGCACAGTCCAAAACAATCTCACATGAATGCAGCTTTGAAAATTGTGAGATATTTGAAGACATGCCCAGGGTTGGGAATACTTCTTTCTTGGAAATGCAACATGGAAATGACAGCCTATTGCGATGCGGATTATGCTACATGCCCTATGAGTAGAAGATCTATTACTGGTTACTGCATCAAATTTGGGGAATCATTACTTTCACGGAAGACGAAGAAACAATCAACTGTGTCCTTATCTTCAACTGAAGCCGAGTATTGATCTATGGCCAAAACTGTTTGTGAAATAGTTTGGTTAAGAGGTTTGCTTATGGATCTCGGGGCACAAATTAAGGGACCTACTACACTCTTCTGTGACAACGATTCAGCACTCAAGCTTGCAACAAATCCCATAGTTCATGAAAGGACAAAACACATAGAGGTGGATTGTCATTTCACTAGAGAGAAGATTCAAGAGGGAGTTATCCAGACTAGAGGAATCAGAACCACGGAGCAACCAGCGGACATGTTCACTAAACCTCTATGTCAGAGACAACATGCATATCTTCTAAGCAAGCTAGGCGTCTTGGACATATACAAGCCACCAGCTTGAGGGGGAGGTTGGAAGATATGATCTACAGGATCGGGAAGATTTGTAAATTGATATATTTATGTCTATATTAGGATTAGAAAGATCATAGGATATTCAGGAAATATTAACTTGCTTTTATTATTATTTCTTTTGTATTATATACATCACTGTACAGAAGATACAATTAATGAAGTAAGGCATTCCTTCTTCCCTACGACCTTCGAATCTTTCTTCTTCGGCTCTTTCTTCTTCGCTCACCTGGTTTGGTGACAGGTCCGCCCACTGCCGACGTCACCGGACTTAAGGCAAGTCAATATCTACTAACCTATATCGTGTAATTATGTCGTTACCTAATGAAATGCGTCCATAAGTTTGTGCTATTCGAACTCTTGCACCGAATGGTGGATTCGGGATGATTGAGTTGATTTTTGGATTATGTAATTGAGAGAATTTCACATTGCATATGGGTAATTGCGATTTTGGCATTTGTATATACATCGATTCTTAGTGGTTGCGAAGCTCTGAAAAAAATTCTACTTGTAAACTGTTTTGAAAAATCTTAAGATTTGTGTTGGGATTTTCATTTACCGATGTGTCGCTCGCAATATTTCAAGAAATGTTTGGTGTCTTCGAAATTCCGAACTTTACATGTAAATTGTTTTTTTAAAAAAAATCTTAAGGTCAGGACCGAGATTTTGACTTGCCGATGCACCGATTTCAATATTACTCACAGTTCTGATAAAAATTATGGTATGTACATTTCGAGTTTTGAGGCGTGAAGAATACTGTAAGTCTACGCCTGTAACTTTCCGAACAAAGAGAGGGATGGAAGGGTACAATTAAATCTTGATTCCATCCTGGTATTTGAACTCTAGATTTCATGAAAAGTTTTGTTGCCACATGCCCGGTATACTTTTGAGATTCCTTTGCATTTTGGTTTAAATTATGATTTAGGATTGAGAAATCCATGCAGCTTCTTGTACCAATGATATTGAAATGTATTGGTTTAAAACTGTGAGATTACTACACCACGGTACATGAGTAATGATGCCGTCAGACCCCTGGTATGACGATGCCCCGGGTGTCGAGTTGCCTGGAGGATCGTGGTGGCGATGCCTCCGGAAGTCTAAGGACTGGTGAGCCCTAGAGGTTCCCCAGAAGGTGTGATGCCTAGAAATGTGACGTAACATGTTCCGGATGCCTGGGACATCATTGACATGATGAGCCCCGGAGGTTCCTCGTGTTGCCAAGTGGAGTGTGGGATGCCTAGGGGTGTGACGTTACACGCTTCAGATGCTCAATGGCTGAAATATGGAACCAGTGCCAGGTAGGGTGCGATATGCCTGGAGAGATGCATACACTGGTCCTTCGGAAGATGGTGGTAGTGGATTTGAATGAAATAAGTTTCTAAATTCTCATTGATTCCGATATGCCGTTTTATCATGATGTTCTTTTGAATTGATGCATATCTAGTAGTACTACAATTGTTGCTTTGATTTGGATTGCGTAGAATTGGATGGCGATAGACATACGTAATATAGTTTAATTGATGCATATCTATTACTACAGTTGTTGCTTTGATTTGGATTGCGTAGAATTGGATGGCGATAGACATACGTAATATAATTTAGTAGATCTTTAACTGCTAAGTAGTTGTACTCACCCCTCGTGGGGCTAACATATTATAGAATGATAAAGATGCCGCTACTGCTTGCATCTTCCGGTACCTTTTATGGCATTCCCATCGACTTGTGTTGGGAACAGACAGAGCACCCCGACCCTGACCTGCCAGGACTCACCTTCATCCAAATACGGGTGATTCTGATGGTTGACACCGGACTCCCCTCGGGTCCTGTGTACTTGGAGTTTGTAGTCTTGTACGTTCGACAAAATGGGCGTACCACGGGACCGTTGCCACCGCCGCCAAAGGATGATGATGGGGGCTCGAGCGGGGTAGAGTAGCTGAGGATAGGAGGACAGCAGAATTTTTTTTGGGATACCAGCACTTGAAGACGAACGATGTTGTGAATAGTTAACGGAAGAGTCGGTCTAACTTTTGGTATAGCCAAATATATAAAATTTTGGCTTTTGTGTACCGATGAACATCGTCTAACAAAAATATATGTAAATAAAAGTGCATGGTTGATATGTATATATTGTGTACATCATTTTAGGTTTTAGAAAGGAGTTGACGTGTCCGCTTCCGCAGTAGAGATTGCGCAGGGACCAATGAATAGTGTGACAAGCCCTAAAATCGTGGATCGCCACAATTTAATGGTATCAAAACAAAGGACATCTAAGATAAGGAAATGGCGTGATGACCCCAATGTGGTATGCAAATTACTTCATGGAACTCCATGTCACTTCAAAAGTGACATGAAATATGATCACAAACCCAACACATAATTATGTGACGAACTTTTATTTGGGAAATCAAACGTGCACGAATTGTGTGACCAAATTAACATTATGCAGTGGAATTGATCTAAACTAACATGCAAATCTAAAATATCAAAAACGTGATAATGTAGTCAAACAATAATCTCATCAAATATCAACATTGAAATAAGTTAAAACGATGCAAGTTACAATGTCAATTGCGATATATTCATGAGAGGACGATAAACCAAAATTAAACATGAAGGGAGTTGGTTCGGATCAAATCAATTTTGAGATGAGTTGCTCTGCATTTTTGGTTCAGTTGCTGAATGCACTCGGGGACAAATATCTAGACAGGATCAAAGTAGAACAGCTCACATAATTTGAATTAATCAAAGATTGGAAACCAGGAGTTTATACTTTTTTTACCTTGAAACCACAACCAACGCTGGAAAGCCGTCCAACTCGGTTCTTCAATTCTTCACGATCTCCTTTTCAAGCGGTGCCTCTAGGTATTGAGCTCCAATGTGTAGCCGGATATATTTTGGATATATTTGCTCAATCGTGTGCACTTTTCAGCCGGCACTTACTTCTAGAAGGAATTATGGTGTTCTTCTTGATTTGTAGGATTGGTTAGCTTCAGCGTTATTTCACAGCGTGATGTAAGCCGACCAAAGAAGCCGTTGCCTGTGTACCGGGTAAATCAACAACAAACTGTAAAGGATGTTAGAGATTTACATGGATTGTTGCAAGTGTTAGCACTTTCTTTATAAAAAGAATCAAATATAAAGGGTTCACTATTAAGTGAAAGTTATAGAGTTAAATCAATATCTCAATCCTCACTTGTTCCCCAAGCTCCAACACACAAATTGCTACAAGCTCTTGTATTTATCTCACCATATTTTGCTAGAAAACCCTGCAAGAAACATTAAGGGCGTGCATGGAAACGTTTCGGAACACTTCTGTACGGAAAGTGTTCCCGGGAACAAAAAAGGAACAGAAACGCGTTTGGTTTGGTTTCTGTTCTTTTTTTGTTTTTTTGTTTCCGAACAAAATGAGAACAGAAAGAAACATAAAAGTTGTTCTTTTAAAAAGAAACACTTCTTGGAAGGAACAAAAGAACAAAAACCAAAAAGAACAAAAAGAACAAAATCGGAACAAAGGCGAAGCTCTTCTCCTTCGTGCGTGCTCGTCGCTCCTCTCGTCGGCTGAAGCTTCGTTCTTCCTTTTCCGGCGTCTCTCCCATCTCTCCGGCGGCTCCCACTCGGCTGACTCTCCGGCGACTCCTCACCCGGCGACTCCAGGTACGTTTATGGTGCTCCTCCTTCTCCGGTCAGCGTCGCTCCCCGTTCGGCGCTCCTCCTCCGGTCAGCGTCGGTCCCCCTTCGGCGCTCCTTCTCCGGTCAGCACTGCCCCCTTCGGCGCAACAGATCTGGGACGGCTCGCTCGGATTGCTCGCCCAGATCTGCCGTGCCGAAGGGGGAGCAACGCTCGCTCGAGAGCGAGCTGCAGCTCGATCTGCAGCTGCTCGAGCAGCAGCTCGAGCTCGAGCCGCAGCTCGCTCGAGCAGCATCTCGAGCGAGGCTCGAGCGAGCTGCTCGAGCAGGTCGCTGGAGCTGCTTGAGCTGCAGCTCCAGCGAGCTGCAGCTGCTCGAGCAGCAGCTCCAGCAGCAGCAGCTCGCTCGAGCAATTGCTTCCTTTCGTCCACTCTCAGGCGTGCACATTCGTTCTCCTACTCTGTTCATTCTTCTTTCCCCTGTTCCGATGTTTTCTTTGATCGATTCGATGATGTGCCAGTACCTTCAGATTGAATTTTCATTTTGAAAGTTTTTGTGGGTTTATGTACGTCGGGGTGAAGTATCGCTGTCGAACTTTACGCCCAAAGCGCATGGATCGATTGGAGATTTTTTAGGGATGAATGGAAACTCGACATATGTCGGTTAGGGCTCAAGAAATCAGGAGGAGCAAGTCTTTGCAAATGGCTTTGTTCCGGGTCTGATTCGCTGATTCGCGCTACGAATGCTGATACGATCCCCATTCGTTTGGGGGATCATGACGTATTTTTTTGGCAATCTGCACCTTGTTATGTGCTGTACGTGTGCGAATGGAGTCTGGCTTTGTACTGTGAATTTTGCTCCAGTCAAGAAAGTTCCGACTTCAGACTTCATATTGGGTTTCATCAATTGAAAAGCAGGGAAAGCTAGCCATAAAGGGCAGCATGCTATCGCCTTTATGATTTTCTTTTAGCTATCTTTAAAGATCAAGGATAGGATGATGGCAAGTTATCTTTCAATCTTGCAATCTGAAATGTAATTTGTTCGGAGGGAATAATTGCTAAATATGTCATCTCCTGTTTTCGATCTTTTATCAGTCACATGGTTGTTCTGTGCTTTTCCTGTTAATATTCTCTTTCTTTTTCCTCTGTTGCATAGTTTTGAATGCGGCACTGAATTTTACGTTGAAGGCGAAAGCCGGAACTAGTTAACCAAGAACTGTTGCATCGGTTGATGGGGATATCCCGAAACGGAAAACATGATCATTAGCTATGGAAATGGTGAAGGGAGGCTGATACAATGGAGCTTGAGTGGCGGAAAGTTTCTGCCGTTCATGATTGTCTACCAGGATATTGGACCTTTTGCTCTGAAAATTTCTTTTTAGAACCAGCGGCTGATGCAAGTGATGTCAACAGCATTCGGGAAGGAGGAGAATACAGCCTAGACTGTTCATATGTTCTTGGGAGGTTCTGGAGTTGGAACTGAGCCTCAACCTCTCAAGGCGTCTAATGTCTCTCCTTGCACGAGTAAATGCTTTAGAATCTCAGTCGGGAAAATGGGAGATGGGCTAATGCAGTTGACAGTTTACACTTGGTCAATGAGGACAAAGCAGCAATTAAATCTCTGCGGGCCTGGGATAGTAATGGGACGAGTTGAATTTGCAGAAGCTACAAAGTTTGAGTGCTCTGCTATTGATGCTAGAAGGAGGAGAACCAAAGTGGAGATATTACGCACGCTCCATACTTGGTACAGGAAGCTCGTATGAAAGAGAAGCTAAGTCCATAGAATAGAGATGGCTTGACCTTCAAGCACAGAAAAATTCATATGGCATGTTTATCCACCCTGCAAAGCAAATACTGGGTCCTGTGGAGCACACAATGATGATCTAGATGGCTGGATGCACAGGGAGGCAGAAGGCCAGAAACTCAAGCAAGGTAACCTTGCTCTGAAGAACAGCATATCTGCAAGGAATCTGTGAGGGTGTTCTGGGAGATGAGAGAGAGAACAGAATCTGACTCTGCCGATGCAAGAACATAGATGGGGGGTTATATATATATGACTATATCTGGGGCAGGAAAAGAGCCCACACGGCGTCCTCATACTCAAGTTCGTTTGGATCGGATTCCTGGCCAACTAGACCTTGTTAGCAAAGCAGTGGAACTAGTGTGGAGTGCAGGTGCATCTCTGTTCAGAAGATATTTCACAAGGTAAAGATCTAATTCCTAATCGGCTGTAGACACTATCAACGATGAGAAGCCCGCCATTTAACTACATAACACCGGCGGTATCTATCCTGAATGGTTCCGACCCACCCTGGCGATGATTGTGATTGCTCTGGAGGTTGCTAGGATTCAGGAAATGTCCTTGTATCATCAAGAAAGGGGGGACATCCCAAATGACCACAATGGAGCTTGCGTAGAAGTCGGAGTAATTTAAACTGTGTTATACGAATGGGGGATTTTGATTTCGACATCTACGGACTGTGACGTGATTCTCCACCCGCAGCTGCTCTCCTGACCTTCACCACAAACCCCTCCATTACGATCACGGGAACAAGAGACTGCCACAGTTGGTGTTCTTAGCTGCTGAAAACATTCCACCTCTGCAGGAGTCGACAATCTCGTACCATAACATCAAGACAGCCCGATCAGGTTTGTGATTCCGATGGAAACGCTGAGAATGAAAGTTGCTGCTATTTTGATTCTAGAGCGTCGCGGGTGAATGTGAGAAAAACTGATGGAAGAAGAAACTTTTCACGTCATGGAGAACTAACTTGGTGTTGACCTGGGATGGTTCCCGTCCAAGCTCTGGAAAAGCTTCCCAGGGGCGTGCGCACGCGATTCACATTTCGCGCATGATCCTCGCATGTTGCTTTAGAAAGTCAGTATGATTCCCCAGCTGTTTTACCGTTGTCGTGTTGGATGCACGCGAAAAGGCGACAAGGCATGCGTGATTGCCTTGTGATCACTCTCAAATGACAATCAGTTTGATATCATTTACTGCGGCATGAATTTGTTATTATCATTTTCCCATCTGATGGAGCCTTGAGTTTTGGTTTAATTTTCTCTAGACTTCTTTTTTCTCAATTGATGATTGATCCTCATCTGCATGTAACCAAGTCAACGAATCTTACTCGTGACTGAACCGAATCATAACATCATAATCACATGATAATTGATATTGATGATAACAACCAGTGACCAAATTACATAATACAAACAAGAATCACAGGGATAAAATATCGATATTTAGAATCATGAGTTTAATTGTAAAATATTTGAATAGCTACTCTAGCATTGTATAAAAAAAGAAAATGGATGGGCGCATAAGAGGATGAAATAGCAAGTTTGTAAGAGAAGTGTGAATTAATAATTTCTGCTTTGAAAACTTTGTCCTCTTATACTTTAATAATGTAGGGTATCTTTTTTTTTTTTTTTTTGGTAAAAAAATTGCGGGGTAATTGAAATAGGCTTTAAAAGGGATATAAATCTCACCATTCTATTTGTAGCGTTAAATAAATTAATTAGCAGCACTATTTTTCCAAAAGACACAAGGATCTCATTTCTTAAGCTTAGCAAAAAGAGGAAAAAAATAAATCACGGCAAAACAAAAGCAATGTGCTAAAAATGTTTGTCTTCACTAACCATGAACAAAATAAAATTAATGAGCATTTTATAAGAATGAGAATTCAATATCAATTTTAAACTTTATTAAAAAAATGTTTAAAAAAAAAAAAATTGAAATTTTTTTGTCGCTTACCAAACGCTGTTTTTTTCTTTTTTCTATTCTGGAACAGAAATTGACCGCAGTTACCAAACACGTTTCTGTTCTTTTTTTATTCCAAGAACAGTTTTTTTTTTTACACTTATCAAACGCGTTCTTTGTTCAAAAACTGTTCCCTCGGAATGTAAACATTTTTTTTTTATTTCTGTTCCCAGGAACAAAAAAGAAACATAAGTGTTTCCATGCGCACCCTAAATAGCTTGTGTACGTGTTTTGAGTGAAAGTTATAGAGTTAAATCAATAGCTCAATCCCCCTTGTCCCCCAAACTCCAACACACAAATTCCCACAAGCTCTCGTCTTTTATCTCACCATATTTTGCTAGAAAACCCAGCGGAACACATTAAATTACTTGTGTACGTGTTCTAAACAAAATTCTTAAAAGGAACAAAACCGGTCCAAACACCCCATCTTGACGAGTTAACTTGACAAATTCTAATGAGACTCTAACAATGTCCGAAAATTTTTCCTACTTTCTGGGCTACCAGTCAGTTTACCAAACCAACTCATGATAATCTCCTCTCTCACTCTCATATTAGACCATCTTGGGATTCGATCCAAACTCCAAAATAATAGATTTGGCCAGAGACTAAGCCACAAAACTCCTTGGCTCAATGCTCTTAGGTACAGTGCTCATCATTCATGCCAGCTCTCCCAACGCCTCAATGAGCACTCATCCTCCGTAGACGCCAATCAAGCTACAATAAAGCTTGAGTTGCCAAAGGAATGAGGTTCATCATTATGTTATCAAGTTCTCTGTTGTTGCGATCTTCCTCACAACAACCTTTTTCTTGCAATGACATCTGGGATGAATATTTCTTGATGTTGATATGCTTAGTTAATTTGTGATAAATAAGATTTCTAACCAAATATATCACACCTTTGTTGTCACAATAGTTGATAACACTTTTATTGAGGGTGACAATGCAACCTAGAGGAGGATAAATATGTTGTTTTTAAATGCAGAATTTTTCAAATTGAAATTTGGTAAATGCAGAAACATATTAATATAGTCAGATGCAAGATGCTTCTATCAAACATATATTCCTAACGGTGAAGAGATAAAAAATAATTGCACATAGATATATAGTGATTCAGCTTATACCAAGTCTACGTCTACTCTCCACACAACTAACGTCCATAACAAGGTTGAATTCCACTAGTAATTTAAATTGAGGTTACAAAGTGTCGCTTTAATCTAAAGCTAATAGATAGCTCTAGTACATTGCCATCACACTTGTATACTTCTCTAATTACATATTACAAGCACGAGAGCTCTTGCTTGTGAGAGTTATTGACCTCTGAATTTTGCTGATACATCTTATTTTTAGGAAAATTAATTCACAGATTAGGGATTGTAATATAAATACCTCATGCCCCCAGCCATTTAACAATCAAAATCAATATTCCCTAGGATTTTTTTTTTTTTTTTTTTTTTTTGAAGATTTTTTTAGAAGCTTCAAGAAATCTTGAGATTTCTCTCTCTTATAACAAATTTTCGTTTGCTTTTGGCAATAACTTGGATACACACGCATATTCATGTATATGGGAGTGTAAAAGGAAATTTCTGCTTCCTTCGTCAGAGAGGAAGGTAACTGAGACGTACACACACTCAAGCTGTCAAAATGTTTAGTATAAGGCGCGGTAATGAAATTATACATCAACTTCGACGGACGATAGCTACATTTTTTGAGAAATGAGTATTGACGAAGTTGACCTTCCCACAGTTTCCGTAACTAAGTTCTACGCATTATCTCGATCAGCTTCTCCGCATATCTATTTCTTTGACACCACTCGTACCGCACATGTATACATGTGCATGCTATTTTGGCCCATTCTGAGAAAATTCTGATGTCAAATTAGACAATGTCGACGGCAAGGATCGTGGTAATCATAAAGAGCGTTACCAAAGCATCAGTATTGGACCACATGCTTTCATTTTGAGATTTTCGTTAACTTGACATCGTAGGCAGAGAGAAAGCAAGCACAGTAAACAGTTGGAAGTACTTTCATTACCATATGACAGGACTGAGATTAACTGAGAAGTTGGTGTAGAATAGATCAAAATGAAATGCAAGTTCTATCTCCATAACTCTGAAAACTCACTCATAACCATTCTCTTCAGGGAGCAGGCTATGTTGAATCAGGATCCATAACTAGTCGTGAGCTTCTCAGGGCAGGGGCAACGTGAGCAAATTTCAGACAGATACGCTTGAAGAGTGAAAAAGGGAGGCAAATATTCTTGAGCTCGCCATCTGGGTCTCCTCCACTCGCTTTTGAAAGCCTCCCTCTGCAATTCCAAATCTTTTCAGCAGTGATAACGTCATCCGTCTTAAGTATGGATGATCAGTAGCGCATCTCCTTCAAGCCACTATGATTGTTGCCTCCTCAACGCTGGTGAGAAGCGCAAGTGCACCTTTAACTCTTGTACCCCTCTCACCTAGTACTTGTACTCCCGTATGGAAGATGGATAAGCTTGGGTTAGATGCTTCTTCGGTGCTAATAGATTAGGCAGCCAGCTAGGAGGACCAGCAGCGCCTTGACTCGACAGACCCTGGACTGGCGCGTATTCACTGAATGATTTATGGAGAAATGCTCTTCCATTTTCAGGGAGGGCGCTGGGGCCAACTAAATTAACATGTTAATCAAGGCTAGAAATAAAGGAAAAGAAGAGGATTGTTTAGATCTTAAAGACACAATGAGAAAGTCTATTAACAAAAACGAAGAATCTGATATTTTTACTAAGGTAGAACTCTAAAGGTTTGGTCAACTTTTAGCATGGTTATAGATTGAACAGCTTCCACTTTTTAGAGAAAATTACTCAAGAGATTATTTAAAAAAATTCAAAGAACTTAAAAAAAAAAATTTCGAATTTTTTGGAATTTCCTAAATTTTTATGAATTTCTGAATTTTTAAAATATTTATTATGCATTTTCTGAATTTTCTAAATTTTTTTATGAATTTTTGAGTTTTTTTAAAAAAAAATTATCTTTTGAAACTCCCAAACAAAGACATTGCGACAAATTTATCCTAAATTATTTTTTTTTACTATGAAAAATCTTAAACTGGTACATTTGTAATAAATTTACCCAAATTGAGCATACAAAATTTTAAACTAAGATATTTGACAAATTTACTATTCAACTATCAAAAACCCAAAACTCGTACACTTTCGCGATAAATATATATTCCACGTTAAATTGATAATTATCACAAAAAAATCACAAATTTTTTTATAATTGTGATAAATGAAGAGTAAAATTCCAAAACCGTCATGTGTCATTTAATTTAATAATTTGACAGCAAAATTTAAAGAAACTAACAAATGGTAAATTTGTTATAAGTATACCAATTCGTGGTAAATTTGTTAAAGGCATACATGTTTAGTGTATTAGTTTGGGGTAAACTTGTCACAAGTGTATTAGTTTAGAGTTTTACAATATATTAATCCATTTTTTTTTACATTTTTTTCTGATTTTTTAAAATTTTATGAAAATTTTTGAAAATTTTTGGAAATTTTTGAATTTTTTGAATTATATATATATATATATATTTGAATTATAATTTGCAATTTTTTTTATTAATATTATATTCGGGAAAGAGAGTTTGAATTTGGTAATTCTGGTCCGACTTGCTAATCCGATCCACCTACCCGGATCCGATCCGCTCCGATCTTAAATCTATTTTTTAAAATTTTTATTATTATTTTAATTAATTTTTCTTTTTAATTTGTCTTTTTCTCTTTCTTTTTATTTTTTTCTTTCCTTCGGTCTTCTTCTTCTTCACGCCTCTCCTATCCCGAAGCCACCCTCTCCCCTGCAACACCTTCACCAAAGCCGCACCACCGCCCCCATGAGCCTCGCCGGCACTCAGGTCGCCGTCGGCCACCTACTCCGGTGTCTACTAAGGTACTTTACGGTGTGAAGAAAAACCCCCGCTGACCCGACAATGAATGACTAATCCACGAAAACACGCTGAACACATTGAACGCAAGAAAAGCAAACATGGTGTCACGGATACAGCAGCCGACGCGAATCAATCTCGAGTTAAAACGTGAACTGGCTTTCGGCCCTCTCTGAGGTATTTTATCGAACAAATGCATTGGCTAAAAGGAGTAATCTAGGCTCATTCAGGGCTCGGGTTCAGGCAAAGATCAGTCATACTAGATACAAGCAACATTCGAGACTAACTTAGGACAAATCATCAGCACTTAGCACCGGTAATATTAAAAACTACATATCTCAGCCAAAACAAACCACATGAACCCAGATCTCACTTGGACATTCTAATAAGCACTTGACGTACACTACTGCAACGAGGGACTTCGCACTCGATAGGGACTCGAGCACGGACCTAGCTTCCTAGAATGCACGCTAGAACACACAGCAGCTTTCAATGAGGACCGACTGGACCGAAACTAGCGTGAATTGGTCGGCCACGAACTTCGGCCCGACGCTCCCAAAAACAGAGCATGAGGGCCCGGGGAAGACCTACCTGGTTGGGGCAAGGCACTGCGGCGGATGGCAACTAACGGGCTGGTGGTCTCTGGCAATGGCGCGTCGCTCTCTCGAGCTCACTCTCCCGCTCCTTCTCTCTCGGCCCCCTCTCTCTCGAGCAGCTCTCCCTCTAGGCTCTGACTCACTCTCGGGTCTCACTCCCCTCCTCTCTCTCTCGAACTCCTTCGTTTTTCAGCCGAAAGAAGGAGAAGAAGTCCCCCACTCCCCTCTCTCGAGCTCTCTCTTAAGCTCACCTCAGCCCCTCTCTCCAAGGACGATGCCAGTTGTGTTGCCAGCGCCCATTGTCCTGGCCGAGCGTCTCGCGGCAACATTTCTCGTCCATCGTTGGTTCTGCCGTTCGTCCTGTGTTGTCCTTCGTCCAGCTACAGTCCAAACGAGCAAAGCGGGAGAGAAGAAGAAGAAGAAGAGAAGCGGGTCGGGCTAAGGAAGAAAGAAGATGGGCCGCGCGGGGGAAAGGAGAAAAAGAAGAAAAAGAAAAGGGGCCGGGCGGGGGAGAGGAGTGGGCTGGCCTCGAGCGGGGAAAAAGAGAGGGTCGGGCAGGCCCAGCCCTGGCCCGGCCCTATTAGATTTTTTTACAATAATAATTTTTAATATTATTTTGGAAAATTATTTTTGAAAATTTTAATAATTAATATTAGTAATGCAAATATTTCTAATGTCTATATGAGATGCAATTTAATGGAAATTATTTTTTGCTTAGGAGTTAAAAATTAATCCCTAATTTTCTATGCAATTAAGTCCTATATAAACAAGTAAAATTTGAGTGTCAACAATATGGACCATTGTCAACCATCTCAGCCCCATGAAGTAAGCAGATGATCTGTCCTTTTCTTTTTTTTTGAGCAAAAGATGATCTGTCCTTGGAGCTATACTTTTTTTGCCTGAATGATACACCACAAATATTGTGAATAATCGTGATTGCGTACCTAGTCTAAACAAACATGAAGATAGTTGATTTCCTCAAACTATGTTCAATTAGGAAGAAGATGGTTTTATAGGTGAAGTTCCAGAGGCATCAGAATTAATGGAAAGTGGAAAGCCCAAAGCTGGTCGTGGCCATAGGATTCTGATATGTGCAGATATGTTGTCATGAGTTGACTTCCATTGTCTACTTCGTCAATAAGTTAAAAAAGTGCAGGTGCATTGGACGAGCTTGGAAGACCAGGACTCCAGTTACTACAACAATTCAGGCTTTCGGTTCATAAATTTTGTGGATCATTGAAGGGGCATCAACCCAAAAGCCCTAAAGACAGTTGGGGGTAAAAACAAAGAGTACAAAAAGCCTATTGTAAGGAGTTCTTACGGATCAGTTTATGAATGTTCGAACAATACCTCTAAACCATTCCCAAGGTCCTTAGATCCCTTGGGAGGATTCGTGACAAGTATGACCACACTAAACACATCGAGGTAGATCGATATTTTGTCAAAAAAATCCCTAATGCCAAGATGGTTTGATTTCCATTTGTTAATATAGACCAACAGGTGAATGTACACGAAGGAAGGGAAGCTATAAGGGAGTTCTTGATGGACAAGAAGGTGGAACACTAGCCATGATGCTGTAAATAAGGGATGGCAATTTACTCAGCTTTGATTGGGAGATATATAGTTATGGCTTTTTGGTTGAAGAGTCAAGGTAGTGAGTAATAAAGCTAGTAAGAACACCTAGGAGGGATGAATATGTGTTTAAATAAAATCTTGACAAATAAATACATGATAAAATAAGTTCCTATCCGAAGTTTAAATAAAGACCTGTTATGCACTTCGGATTGATTATAAAGATTTGGGTTTTTTCCAAGATTTAAAAAAGTGGGGGATAGAATTGAGATTAAAACTAAAGTTGAGGGCTTTTTAGAGAATTAGGCATAATGGAAGGAGAAAAGTATTTGTCCATCATTAACATCCTATATCCACAATCTAGTTCAAAAATAAACTTTTTGTCTAATAAGTCAATAACGAATCTCGACATTATCTTAATGTACTTCGACGTCGTACACCATCAGTTGGAAACTCGACCTCGAGTTTCAATATGTTGGATTATTGGATCAAACCAACATCTGTCAATCTACGTAGGCTTTGGATCAACACCTTCAAAGGCACAGCAGCTTTTCATTGCTTTAGAAAGCATTCCACCGAAACTCAGCTAAGTGAATACTCTAACTTAATCTTCATATTTTTCTAGTATAACAGATGCTTGCTTCTCTTCTGCAACTTCTGACAGAATACCAAACTCCTTAAATCCGAAACCATCTATTTTTTCCGAGTGGAAATTCGAAGCCATCGACTTTTTGCTATCAAGGCTCGTAAACAACACTATAAAGTATGAAGTTTAAAACCATCGGCTTTTGACAAGTTATTTTTTAGAACATCTAGCACGTGCACGGACTTGCTTGATCCTCGAATTTGTCGTGAAATATTACAGTCCACAGGTCTTGTATGCCCAAATGCTCTTTCGCTGCCGTAAAGACGTTTGATTATAGAGTGCCAATGCAAAATATGTTCTCCTTAACACGAAAACTCTAGGATGAGCATTGGGTCCAGTTTGATTCCAACACTTGCCTGGTCAATTCGATCCCCAACCAATTTTGGGGAGAATTGGACAAGGATCGATCGGATTCCCATATTAAGGCTGTTTAGGCCTAAACAGTCGATTCCATAAACCAGTTTTAAACCTGTAAATACTTTTGCAACCATCAAGATTTGAACTATGATTTCAGTTCGATCAAATAACCACAAAACCAAGGATGTTCTTGGAATGAAATAATGCAACTTTAAAAAAAAAAAAATCATAAAAGATCGGATTTTTACCCAAAACATATTAAAAAGTTGGTTTCTGAGGTACCCAAAAACAGGCCTGGAACCCAATCGTTCTCAATTTTTTGAACTGAGGGTCACTGGTTCAGGAACCGACACACCTAGAAAAATCAAATCACTTCAGTGAGCCAGTCCATGATGTCTACTGGTTCAGGAACCGACACACCGCCATTCCTTTGATCATCATCAAAATCGTAATGACGATCCCAGTAACGATGATCCCACTGGCCGTTGGGGTTGTCATAATTACCCCATCCTCCCATTCGCGATTCCACCGACCGCCATCCCCACCATGACGATCTCTACCTGGCCATGCACTATACACATTCCGATCGAGGGTTTCATCAAGATACTCATCTCCGTCTTGGCCATAGCTGCGACCTTTGTATTGAATTCCAGATCGTCTCTATCCCCATATAAATCGAGATAGGAAAGTAGCAACTCATAAATTATCTTTCCCTAAAAATTGTGTTATTAAGTATCAATACATGTTTAACAAAGTTGAAGGCCAATTTGTTCAATTAATATAGGATGGGTGTGTTTTAGCTAAAAACGTTTTGGAAATAGCACTCCATTCTTATCACTTAGAAAAATTATTCAATTGAAAAATATGTTTATTATCAACAACAATATATGTCTAGGTATTTTCGTTTGATGATGAAAATATTTTTCATTAATTTACTTTGTAAGCGATACAAACAATTATTATTAGGAATGTGTTTTTCAAATTATTGATTTAACCGAATCAAACATACCCTAAGACCCTAAGACTCTATTTGTTTTGCGGAAAGCAATTATAGATAAACGTTTTTTAAATTTTCCGACATTTGTTTCACGGAAAATGATTGATTGGCAAAAATATTTTCCATCAATGGAAAAAATTCTTCTAAAATGGGGGGAAAATATTTTACGCTTTTCAAGTAGGAGAAAACATTTTCCTCTCTTACTCTCTCTTGTCTCACACCCCTATCCTCTTCTTTCCTTTTTCCTTTTCAAAAGATTATAATATTTTATGATTTTTCTATTTATTTTTTTCTTTTTCTCTGGAAAATATTTTGAAGCTCAATTTCAAGTTTCAAGTGAATACCAAAAAATATTATCATTATTATGAAAAATGACTTCCTGAAAAATAATTTTCAGAAACCCAATATTTTTCACGAAATGAATGGAGCATGAAAAGACCATATACTTGATCCTACTTAATCCAAGGTGATTAATGGTTATGAATTAGATTGGCTAGCTGGTGAGTATATCCCCTTTCCACTTTATTTTATTTTTGAAAAAATCTTGATGTTGCCTTTTCTTTGTCAGGTCAACTTCATAAGATTGAGAAATGTCGGACTGAGGCACACATGATAACGTTAGTGTTGATGCAAAACTTGTTAGCTCACTTTATTTTATTTTTGAAATTTTTTTGATGTTGCTTCTTCTTTGTCAGGTCAACTTCATTAGAGATGAAGATTTTTGACACATAGGATAGATTTATGTGGCTGTGAATAATAAGCATTGGATTGGTTAAGAATTTTTGACATGGATTGGTTAGAAATTTTCGACAAACAAGACAAATTTATTTATGTGGTTGTAAATAATAAGCATTGGATTGGTTAGAAATTTTCGACATGGATTGGTTAGAAATTTTCGACACACAGGACAGATTTATTTATGTGGCTATAAATAATAGGCATTGGATTGGCTAGAAATTTTTGTCATACTAGACAGATTTATTTATGTGGTTGTAAATAATAGTCCTTGGATTGGTTAGAAATTTTCGATACACAAGACAGATATATATGGCTGTAAATAACCGGCATTGGATTGGTTAGCTTTCTTAACTGGGTATCTTAGACACTGGTTACGCTCTCTTCATTGTGCTATCTCCATCGTGCTATCTCCATCTAAAATGTGAAAGCGTACCTTTTTGAAAACCCGTTTTTTTTTTCTATGTCAGGTCAAAAAGCTTTTTGACATGACATGCAAATAACGACAAGACTTACGTACTAGCCACACCCTCTTCTATCGTTACTAATAACTCATGCTGATCCACCGTTTCAGAAATTTATGAAGAGCCATATATGCTCGAGGCTTTGATGATTAATCTCTGTCCACGTCGAAAGTGTTGTAGCATATATATTAATGCAGAAGTTACTCAAGATCATGTATGTCAGCGCAAAAGAGCCAAAAAATAAATAATAAATAATAAAGGACGTAAAGAATTTACATCATTCATATTACTAAGTATCGGTACTTATGCGGAGAGTCAATAGTGAATAATCTATTAATAATCAAAGAAGTCAAGTTATAATCCCTTGCGCACTCGAGTATTTCCCATATTTAAATCAAATCCAAATTCAAAATGTTTGTAAATAAACAATGCAAATTGATTTAATACTCAAGGCACAATTCCGTTGGATGTTCAGGCTCTGGCCACGGCCACAAACGTGCTATCTCCGGGCGGCCATTTCTTGGCGGCGTGGCTCCCAAGGAACATAGTGTGTGGCCATCACATCCCTTGTTAATGTGCGGCTCCGACTCCCGCTGGAGGAGTCCTCTTGCGGCTGGACTTCAAGGAGAAAGGGACGACCTGGAGATTCAGCCAAAAACAAGACCTATGTATGTTTCACTTTGTTTTTGTCTTCTCTCATAAAGACCTTTTCACCCCCAGGTGAGTCCAACCCTTGAATTTTATTGTGAAGTCAAACTTGACATTTATCCAACCGGGTCAAGTTACATAAACGGTAAGACATGATTTAATAAAATAAATCAATTATTATTGCCGCAATTTACTTAATGTATGTGTGAACTATAGGCGCAATATACTAGGATACCTGGTATGAATGAATTTAAACCGTTTGATTGTAGGAATGAAAAATAAGAATAATAAAAGAAATCTGAATAAAAAAAGTAAGGAAAGGAAATAGTAATGAATCTCTAATTCTAGCCTTTAGTATCACTTTGAGGCTGAAATTATGATTCACAATTTTAGATGTGTAAATTATTATAAGACTTGCCAAATTACACACACACACACACACACACACACACACACATATATATATATATATATATATATATTATATATAAGAAATGCATATCCCATCATATCAAATTTTCTTCTCTGAAAAAAAAAAAAAAAACCTCAATCGTTTGTCTGTTTATTAGGTTACCACGTGTAACGTCTACTCAACCATTTCTATAACCATCTTTCATTTTCACCTAACTCCTCATGAAAAGAAAATATACTATGACAGTTTTATTTCAAACTTTGATATCCTTTCTCTGCATTCCATGCTGCCGAACACGATAAATTAAAGTAATAACAGCTCTATTCTCATTAGAAAAACTAGGTTTACTATAGCTGAAAATTAATTTATTAAATAATATGTCACATTATTTATTTGTTGTTTGAGGCCCATTTGTTTAAAGGGTCACTTATAATCCTACACATTTTGTAATAAATTAATTTTATAACATTTTTTTAATAAATCTAGCATTCTTTTTCCATTGAAACCCGGTCACAGTTCGGAATACCAAACAAGGCTTAAATTGTTCTCTATGGCACCCACTTCTTATGCTTTCAACACGGCTCCAAAAAACTCTCTTGGATTCCGACAAGTTACGTACAAATAGACTTCAAAATTGATTGTTAATAAGTGCTAACTTGAGTTGCTTGGTTTGCCCAAGTGCTAAGCAGGCCATCTTCTTGCATTCTCCGACAGTCCGTCTCTACCTTCAAGTCTCCACAAACACCTAGAACATCACAATAATCATAAACTTGTGCCTATATCAAATTCAACGGGAAACTTCGAGCAATAATCAAATAGTTTGTTTATTTGCATTTTATTTTTCCTTCTCAAAAGCCATTCTGCTATTAAGACCAAATGCAAGGCAGACAAGAGAGGGTAGATTCGACCCTTGTGGTTTGGTTTAGACAACGAGGGGAATATGCCCTTATGGAAAAATTTCCAATTAGAATCTTATTTCCTTGCGGTTAAAAGCGTGGTGGAGGATAGAAGCTTTCTGTTTGCAAACTCCTTGATCGTCTGATCTAGTGATTATTTAAGGAAGGTAAATGAGGCATCTCGGCATTTTAGCAGCAAATCAGTAGCCATGTTGGCGTGTCCGTTGATTTTTCCTAGCTGCAGGATCAATTTAAACGAAAAGGTATATAGTCCAGAAATTCAATTAAAAGAAAATGAAATTCCAAAAGGGGATTACTTTTGCAAAAGTTTGAGGAGTACTGGTGCACAGTTTGAGGACTGGTGCAAAAGCATATAGTCTTGGAATACAATGGGACAAAATAGAAGTTTCAAAAGTTGATTACTTTTGCAAAAGTTTGAGGAGTACTGGTGCCTCCATCAGTTTTTACTGCTTCTCCGTTTGCCGGTGCAATCTAATAAACGTAAAAATTTTCATGTTATTCACTTGGAACGTAAATCAGTTTATTTTCCTCCATTACTAAACCTCTTGTTGATGAGTTATACAAATGGCAATCTCTTACATTATCTTTTACTTAAATTTGCATGTAGGTGATGTTCATGTTAACATAATCTACCAATATGATATTTGGTTCGAGGACAAGGAAATAACAACCCATTTTATGTTGGTATTGTAAGAGTTTTCTTTATGTGGGCTACATTAATTGAGATTGTAATTACCGTTTTATGGAGTTGGTCTAATAAGGTAAGGCATAAAGTTTCTTAAAAGTTAATACTAGCCCTGGGCGAGTTGGGCCAGCGGCGCGTGACGTGATGAGAGTGCCCATCCAAAACTCTATAAATAGTACTAAGGTCCCTCCTCTAGCTCTCACTCTTCCAAAATTCTCTCTCAACTCACATAAGGTTAGCTATGAGTGGCGATCTCATCAAGCCAGGAACCGAGGGTCATAGATGAGAAGATCTTTAGCATCAAAGGCTAGGATTGCTGTCGTTTTGCTCCAAGAACTATGAATTCAAAATCAGGTACACAAATATTTGTCCTCCCCTTCAGGATGTTCAATTTTCTAGCTATGTTGATCTTGGGAAGCCGTTTAGACAGCCTACATTTGGTATCAGAGCCTGCATAAACTAGAACTCAAACATAGGGAGCTGTTTTGAAGAATTTATCCACATGAAATTAGATTTTGACCATATAATCAGATTACTCTTGTTGAGCTGAGTGTTTTCATGTGTAGCATGCCTCTAACAAAGGCGAAATCAGCTGCCTATACCAATTTTGGACTTGACTCAAGCTCGGATCCGTTTGCTTGTTTTTCATGAATTTTGGTCCGATGAAAGCCATTTTTTATTGCATATATATCTTCTCATCAATACGAGCATTTTGGTGGGTAGAACACCTCTAGACGACACCGGAAATGACCGCACGCGCCTTCACGCGCCGAGACGGAGCTCGGACACGGTCACCCGTGCCGCCGCGTCGCGTCGCCTCACGCGCGATGACACGTGACTCACGCTCCTGCACGCGTGCGGACCACCTCAGCGGTTTTGCCACCGCCGACATGTGTCGGTGATGACATCATCATGATGTCACATAAGCCGCCTTACGTGCGACCGCCACGTGGCATGTGACATCACCGATGACGTCAACACAGACTCGACCGGTTGTTGACCGGGTCGACCTGACCCGAGTTGACCATTGACTGGTTTGACCCGTTGACCGGTCGGATCGGTTGACCATTGACTAGTCGGATCGGTAAACCGACTTTCGGACCGGATCGGTACGCCATCACGTGTTGCTCACGCGTTGCACACTCTAGCGGCGCGTGAGGGCGTGTGTGACCTCCGTTGGGCGCGTGGTTGATGTCGGCGTGCTCGTATGTGAATTTCCTATCTTGTGGTGTGCTTATTTGCATTTTTTTGATGCCTTTAAGGATATGAAAATGCATGTGAAACACTAAGGTACGTGATTTTGGGGTAATTTTGGTGTATTTTCATGTATTTCTCTATGGTTTTGGAAATACAAATGCATGTATATGATTATATCATCACTTGAGGAATATGTGCAGTGTTGATTTATTAGTAGTATGTATTAGTGGATGGAGCAATGCAATTAGCATGACTTGTGATTTTTAGTGACAAATAGCCCCTGTCATCAAGTATAAAATCACATGTGAAAGGTAAATGTGAGTCATAAAGTTATATCCCTAATATGAGAGAATTTTGATAATTCAGTTGGGTTGTGACCGCCAAAGTGGCACGCTTGATTGGATTTAAGAAATATCGGTCTCATATCATAAAGGGATGTCTCATGATCTGATGCGTGATTATACTCCCAAAGGAGGTGATTGTGCATTAATTTATGGAGGGATACATGTACAGCATATGGTTGAAAATTGACTAACCCTAGTGGTTCATACACCCAAAGGTGGTGAATTCGCTAAATGTTAGAATATATTTTCATGGACCGTTGTCATGTGAAGAGTATACAACTGCATGTCATGTATTCTGCCCAAAGGTGTTTATATGATGATGTATGTAGCTCTTGAGATGTGTGTTTAGCACTCACATGATGCTAATTATATGTATTGTTTGTATAATCAGTCACCTTCTCTGTAAATGGCAATTCCATTGCGATTGAGGTTCTTACTAGATCAAATTTCAAGAAATGGAAAGAGGATTTTCTGTTTGGGATGGAGTTGGCAAATGTTCACATTGCTCTTATTGAGGATAGGCTGGCAGACCTTACTGATGCCAGTACAGAAGTCCAGAAAGTACGTTTTGCTGCATGGGAAAAGAGTAATAGAATTTGCTTGCTCATTATGAAATGGTCAATTCAGGAACATTTGATGAGTGGCTTGCCAACTGACTGTACTGTTAAGGAAATGATGGAAGCTTTGGAGGCTAGGTATCGTATCTCTTCCAATGTTGAGATAGGTACACTTATGCAATCACTTTTTAATATGAAGTATGATGGTTTGACTGGAGTTAGAGATTATGTGCTTAGGATGGTAGATCTTCAGACAAAACTCCAAATTCTTCAGGTTGATATCCCTGAAGCTTGTATTGTGCATCAAGCATTAAATACTCTTCCTCCTAACTTTGGAATTATCAAGACAAACTATAGTTCGCAAAATGAGACTTGGTCAATCAATGACCTTATAGTTAGAGTGGTGGCAGAGGAAGAGAAACTGAAGAAAGAAAGATGGCATCTTGCCTTGTATGCCTTTAGTTTTGCCAGTAGGAAGGGTAAATTGATTGCACATCATAGAGAAAATCCTAAAGCCATAGGGACTTCTAACTATATAGCTCCTAAGAGGGGAAATCCTGAAGCTGCTGGCCCCTCCACCACTATGGCTCCTAGAAAGGCACCTTTTAAGAGGGAGGGTGTCCTTTGCTACTTTTGTAGGAAAATGGGACACATAAAGAAATACTACGGTAGCTATAAAGCTTGGTTGTCTAAAAATGAGCATAAAGGTAATGATTCTTTGGCACTTGTCTGTGAATCCAACCTATCTAAAGCCCCATCTAGTTCTTGGTGGCTAGATAGTGGTGCGACTAATCATGTTGCATTTACCATACAGGGATTCACAAACATAAAGATGCCAAATCATGATGAATCAAAGCTCACTGTGGGAAATAACGACAAGATCGACGTTGAGTTCATGGGAGATGTCATTTTGATTTTAGATACTAGTTTTAATATGATATCAAGAAACACTTTATATGTACCTTCCTTTAGACGGAACTTAGTTTCCGTATCATGTTTGGACATGTGTGGTTACTCTTTAGAAATAAAGAACAATACGGTATCTATGTTCTTTAGTTCAAACAAGGTTGGATGCTGTAACATGTTCAATGGATTGTACGGATTGTGTTTATCTCCCAATGATATATGCGTCGCTAATACAGTTGAAAGTGTCGTTCCCAAAAGACCTCTACCTAAGGAACGGTCTTATGCGTTATGGCATAAATGACTAGGTCGTATATCCAAAGAAAGAGTAGAAAAGCTAATAAAGACACACATCCTGCCTACTCTTAAAGGTGACCTAGAGACTTGCATAGACTGTTGTAGAGGAAAGATGCCTAAGATAAAGAAGAAAACCGCAGTTCGAAGTTCTGATTTACTAGAAGTCATTCACACTGATATCAGTGGACCCTATACTGCAACTTTGTGTAGAAATTTTTATTTCATCACGTTTATCAATGATTATTCTCGGTATGGTTTCCTATTCCTGATTAAGGAAAAGTCTGAATCTCTTGACAAATTTAAGATCTATCGAACTGAAGTTGAGAAATAGTTAGGAAAGGTAATAAATGTGGTTAGATCTGATCGAGGTGGAGAATATTATGGTAGACATGGTAATGTTGGGCAAATTAAAGGACCATTTGCTAAATACTTAGAGGATTCTGGGATAATGGCTCAGTTCACTATGCTTGGAAGTCCTGAACATAATGGAGTGGCTGAAAGGCGCAATCGTACTCTCATGGATATGATAAGGTGTATGATGAGTATGACTAATTTGCCTGATTTTTTGTGGGGTGAGGCTTTAAAAACAGCCCTTTATATATTGAATCGTGTTTCTACCAAAGCTGTTACATCGACTCCTTTTGAGTTATGAACTAGACGCAAACCAAGTTTGAATCATTTCAAGGTCTGGGGATGTCCTGCAGAAGTAAGATTGAATAATCCAACAATAGGTAAGTTAGAGGCTAAAACCACTCGATGCTACTTTGTATCTTACTCAGAATATTCAAAGGGATATCGGTTTTATAATCCAAGTGGATGAACAAGGATTGTAGAATCACAAACGGCCAAGTTTCTAGAATTTGATGTAGCCGAAAAGCATGATTGCTCACAAATTAGTGAACATGACAACATGATGAGACCTGCTATGTCTTTCTCCTTACCTATGCAGACGATTATAGAGCCTATTGTGCCACAAACTAAACCTGTTAATATTGAGAATCCTATTGATGAAACGGCCACAGATGAAGTTCTTCAAGTTCCTCAGACTCAAAATGAAGTTACAGTGGCTCCATTTAGAAGGTCTACTAGGGAAAGGCGTTCAGCTATACCACTGGACTATATAGTCTATTTAGGAGAACATGATTACGATATAGGCTACATTATAGATCCAGTGACTTATATAGATGCCGTTTCCTGTCCTCAATCAAGTTTGTGGTTGGATGCAATGAGAGATGAGATGCAATCTATGAAATATAATGGCGTTTGGGAGCTTGTTGAATTACCGGAAGGTTGTAAGCCCATAGGCTGCAAGTGGGTTTATAAGACTAAAAGAGATTCAAAAGGAAAGACTGAGAAATTTAAAGCCAGACTTGTGGCCAAGGGCTTCACTCAAAGAGAAGGGATAGACTATGAAGCAACTTTTTCTCCAGTTTCTTCTAAAGACTCCTTTAGAGTGATCATGGCGTTAGTAGCTCATTTTGACATGGAATTACATCATATGGACGTTAAAACTGCTTTTCTAAATGGAGACCTTGATGAGGAGGTTTATATGGTGCAACCTGAAGGTTTTACAGCAAATGATCCAAGTAAGTTTGTGTGTAAACTAAAGAAGGCTATTTATGGTCTCAAACAAGCTTCCAAACAGTGGTACTTGAAATTTCACAATGTTGTTACTTCTTTTGGTTTTGTTGAGAACAAAGTAGATCAATGCATATACTGCAAGGTTAGTGGGAGGAAATTTATTTTTCTTATACTTTATGTGGATGATATTTTGCTTGCAAGTAGCGATGTTGGATTGCTGCGTGAAACAAAACAAATGTTGTCAAAGAATTTTGACATGAAAGACCTTGGTGAGGCATCGTTCGTTCTTGGTATTGAAATCCATAGGGATAATTGTCATCGTATGTTAGGTTTATCTCAAAAGGCATATGTTGATCGTATTTTGGAGAGATTCAACATGCAGGATTGCAAACCAGGAAATGTTCTTGTCATTAAGGGTGATAAGTTAAGTCTCTCACAATGTCTTCAATCAGATTTTGAGAAAAACCAAATGAATGATGTGCCTTATGCTAATGCACTTGGAAGTATTATGTATGCTCAAGTTTGCACTAGACCAGACATTGCCTTTGTAATAGGGCTTTTAGGCAGACATCAGTCGAATCCAGGACATGATCATTGGGTTGCTGCCAAAAAGGTCTTGAGATACTTAAAAAGAACAAGAGATTATATGCTGATGTATAGATATGTCAATGATTTGCAATTGTTGGCATATTCAGATGCATACTTTGCTGGTTATAAGGATGATAGGAAGTCGACAACAGGATATATATTTATGTTAGCAGGATGTGCAGTATCATTGAAAAGTGAGAAACAAAAATCTATATCTTCTTCTACCATGCAAGCAGAGTTTATAGCATGTTTTTCAGCTGCTACTCAAGCAATTTGGCTTCGGAACCTCATTAAGAAATTGACTATATTTGATTTTGTGGATAGACTCATACAATTATATTGTGATAACAATTCTACTATGTTGTTTGTTAATAACAATAGAAGTCTCAAAGGGTCTAAGCATATTGAGGTCAAATTTTTTACCATAAAAGAAATGGTACAGAATGGTGACATTATAGTAGAGCATGTTCTCACGGACGATATGTTGGCAGATCCACTAACTAAAGGCCTACGCCCTTGTGTATTTGAGCAATATATCATCAACACGGGCTTAGGAGAATCGGTGGATACTGTTGTTTAGTGGGAGCTATTTCAGGTTTGCTCTAATGAAGTTTACTTCTATATTTTGTTACTTTTTGCAACGTTTCGATATATGTCAGCTCCTTCTGTATAAGTTGTTATTGAGTTGTGTACATATATCTAAGGAAATCTCAAGGTACTGTGTAAATCTTGAGTAAAGGCTAGGGGCATCCAGTTATTAGCTTTATACATATGTCTCAGTTACACATAAAGAAAGGTTAACCATACAGATAAGACATATGTGGGTTCATTAGAATCATAAAGATATTCTCTAGTGCCACATTCGGTTTTCTGTGACACTTAAAGGTAAGAGAATAGTGACCAATAAGGGAGATAACACATAAGGTAAAACTCTTTATGAGGTGTTATCCGTTTGCAACACAACCATATTGAATCCATATCAATAAAGTTGAAAGCATTCGTGACCATGGAAGGCTCTGTATGCATACATGCAGTTACCGCCATGATTCGGTGTTGGAGACTTTATGGGATATGATTGACTATTAAGGATTGCCACTAGACTAACATAAATGTGCACACATAAAGTACAGTCTCAATTAAATAGCTCAAGTGGGAGAATGTAAGAGTTTTCTTTATGTGGGCTACATTAATTGAGATTGTAATTACTGTTTTACAGAGTTGGTCTAATAAGGTAAGGCATAAAGTTTCTTAACAATCGAATATGGGCCTGGCTTGTGTGGGCCAAGTTGGGCCTGGCCCATAATGAGAGGGCCCGTCCAAAACTCTATAAATAGTGCTAAGGTCCCTCCTCTAGCCCTCACTCTTCCAAAATTCTCTCTCAACTCACATAAGGTTAGCTATGAGTGGCGATCTTATCAAGCCAGGAACCGAGGGTCATAGAGGAGAAGATCTTTAGCATCAAAGGCTAGGATTGCTGTCGTTTTGCTCCAAGAACTATGAATTCAAAATCAGGTACACAAATCTTCGTCCTCCCCTTCAGGATGTTCGATTTTCTAGCTATGTTGATCTTGGGAAGCCGTTTAGACGGCCTACAGGTATTTCAAGAAGGACCAAAACAATCCATCCAAATTGTCGTGTAGGTGCTTTTAGAATTAAGCAAAAATTCGGATATGTTGCTAATGTAAAGGTAACTTTAAATAAGCAATTTCAATCATCCTTGAACTGAGAGTTTTAGCTTCTCATATCATCAAATCAAGAATGGATAATACTATTTTTAGAAAATTTAAATTGGTTATGCATTGTATAACTACTCCAAAATTAAGCAATGATTATGATTGGTTTGCTAAAGTAATTTACTTCAGGAGTTCCTAATTCTCGACACTCGGCCAAATTTGCATCAGTAATAGGGGACCTCAGAGCATCACCTTTATGGTGTCACCACACATTCATTCCCCCTTCATACTCTAATAAGTATAAAAGATCTAGCATCGGTGCACCATTTTCTCGGCTCTCTCTCTCTCTCTCTCTCTCTCTCTCTCTCTCTCTCTCTCTCTCTCTCTCTCTCTCTCTCGTTGATGATCATGGCCGAATCCATGTTCTTCAGCTCCAGATAGTCGGACAAGCGGAGGAAGCGCTGCAGCCAAGCGGACAAGTTCGAAAGTCGATGGATCCGCCTGCTAAGAATTCAGGCTTTGCTAGCCATCACTGCTTCAATGTTAGTCTTTCTTGGGGTCTTCGGGTTGTTTAGAAGACGCTGTGGCAACCGTGCATTAGCATTGGTTGCAATCGGGGCTTATGCCCTTTCACCCGCCATCCTCACGTACACGCCTGGCCTTATCCAAAGCACTCCTTTGTGCGGTTCGCGTTTCTCCGTGTAGGCGGCTTATCTAATGGTGAAAGTCATTTAATGACTCCGCTGCTAAATGTTTCATGACAAGTCGGATGATCGCTTCATACGTGACCCAGTCATAGTCAACATTGTGCAAAGTGTTTCTTTCCATCATTCTAATCGTGAAAGTGACAAAGGAGCACGAACTTTAATGTTGGCAAGCAATTCTGTGATGGAGAAGAAATACAAGTCAATAGCAGACTACGTGAGCATTGAGCACCACATAGCGATTCAAGCGAGATCCTAACCCACATAGTGGCATCTTTTTTCCAATAATTTAGGATATGTTGCGAGCACATTGCTCGAAAGATCCAATCGTTCAATGTTGGATAAAATTTCAGGTAGCCAATAGGGAACTTCATCTGAGATGCTAGCATTTGTCATATACAATATCGAAATGTTCCTTTGAGTTTGACGCCAACTTGGGAATCTAGGTCCCACTTTGCAATTGGATGTGAAAAGCACTTGAATTTGGAAAGGAGGAACTGTACAAAATAAACATCAACATAGGGTTATAATAACTAGTAAGTTCAAAATCAAGCCCACATCGGGGTGGGCCCTGACCAAGATAGGTAGATTATATCAGTTTGGTTATTTTCTTTTCTTCTTTTTTTCCCTTCTCAAAAGCCATTTTGCTATGAAGACTAAAGTTAAGGCAGACGAGAAAGGTAATTTAAACACTCATTGTTTGGTTTAGAAACTGTCTAAATAGTATCTTTTGTCCTTTCGCTTAAAGAGAGTTGGAGGAAAGAAGCTCCCTTTTTGCAAACTCCTCAATCGTCTAATCTAGTGGTAAGTTAGATAAATGAGGCGTCTGATCTAGTGGTAAGTTAGAGAAATGAGCCATGAGACATAACTGTCACTTCGACGTAGGATGCTAGCATGGCACTTAACATCATATTAATAGCCGTTTATTTTTCAAACGGTAGGATCAATATGAAAGTAAAAAAAATGTAAAGCCGAGGAAAATAAATAAAGAATAATAAAGAACGTCAAGAATTTAATGAAAATGGAAGAATTCAAATTACAATCCTTGGTAAACTCGAGATATTTTTTCACACTTACATCAAATCCAAATCCAAATCCAAAATATTCATAATTAAATAATTCAAATGGATATAATACTCAAGGCATAATTCCGTCGGATGTTCAGGCTCGCCACAGCCACGTACGTGCTATCTCCGTGCGGCCATTTCTTGGCGGCGTGTCTCTCAAGGAACTTTAATGTGTGGTCATCACATCCCTTGTTAATGTGTGGCTCCGACTCCCGCTGGAGGAGCCCACTTGCTGCTGGACTTCAAGGAGAAAGGGACGACCTGGAGATTCAGCCGAAAACAAGACCTATGTTTGTTTCACTTTGTTTGTCTTCTCTTATAAAGACCTTTTTCACCCCCAGGTGAGTCCAACTCTTGAATTTTATTGTGCTGTCAAACTTGACATTTACCTAACCGGGTCAAGTTACATAAACAGTTCAAATTCAAGACATGATTTAATAAAAAAATAAATTATTACTGCCGCAATTTAGTTAATGTATGTGTGAACTATAGGCGTAGTATAAGCATAGTAAATGAATTCTCCTCAGTCCATCATTGGCTTAATCATATTAGGAATTGGTCAAAAAACCTGGGCGAAAAGATCTTGAAATGTCAATCAGGTTTACAGTGAATCAATTAGACTACCGGTCGAGGACTCCTTGTAGGCCCGTTTTGTTCCCACTTCAATAGACATATAAACAATCCGCAATTAGTAAAGACTTTGAAATTTTGAATCCGATGTGCGAATTGACCCGGTAAAAATAACACATAACATCAATATGATAAATAACGAGCACCCAAATGTCAAACTAAATTAAATATAGAAATTGACAATTTCGCCGTTTTCATAATACTTGGTAAAAATAATCGTGTGTGGGTACACGGTAGGCCTCAGCCAAAAATATAATATCTTTATTTAATAAAATCCCACTAATTATATAGTCGATAAAAAAAATTTTGGCACTGTAAACTGATGCTCGGTAATTTTCTAACTAAATACTGAAATTATTAAATTTTGGGACAAATACCCAAAATTACAATCAATACTAAATTTGCACAATTTAGCACTCAATTAAATAAACCAATTATAACATTGCGATCAGCACGAAATTCGGTCACCGTCTATCCCAGTATAATTTTTGGAAAATAATAATTAATTAAATAATTACCAAAATTGATTAAATGAATACCATAAATGCAAACTTAGGCCGGAAAAGCCTAATTAAATACCAAAACGGGCCCGAAAAATTTCCGAACCTATCTAGATAAATAATACAACCTATCTAGTTGCTAATTACGCTACTCTAACCACTTAACATGCATAAACGAGTAATTAAATTGTTAATCCATTCTAACTAACCACCTAATCCCTAATTAGTCTAAAATAATCAACCATTAAGCATCATTAAATCCCTAAGCAAAGCTTAGTGAGTAAACTCACCGGTTTTGAAATTCGATGAGTTCACGGCGACGATAAGGCGGAGACAGGCAACAAACTCCGAAGCGGCAGCACCTTACGAGGCCCGAAAGCGGTCCAAAGAGGGCCAAACAGTACACGGCTAGGCTAAGGGGGCTCAATTCTGGTCTTAGGCTGAAGGAGGTGGCGCGGGGTTGGAAATGGCGAGGTTGGCGGACCAGTGGCTAGGCGGGCGAGTAGGCGGGTAGGCGGTGGCGACGGGTGATCGAACGGCAACATACGACGGCTGGACGAGCTTGAAACGACGAGCTAGAGGTAGACGGAGCTGGCTCAACTCGTGGGATGGGCGGAATTGGTGCGGGACGCGCAGGGCTTGCACGGGGGCATGACGTGACGCAGCGGGCTCCGGTGGCTCAGCGACGGCTTGCGACGGTGGAGGGGGGGCCTGCTCGGCTTCTCTCGGTTCTTGGGAGCTTCAAGCTATCCAACAATGGAGAAAGCAAGTGTAGAGAGGAACCGTTGATCAAGGAGGGGGCCACCAAAATATCCTATACACTCATTGGCATGCCCCCACCACTTGGGCTGTCTTCCTCATCCATTTGCAGCTGCCAAGGCTTCCTTGGCAAGCGTCCTAAGGGTCCAAAAGTTGCACACCATGGGGCTACGAATTTGTGCCTTGTCCACTCAATTTGGACTCAATTCCCCACCAATTATCCTTCAAACTAACTCAATTCAAAGTCCATAAATCCCACCAAGGTGTCCACAATCAAATTGACATTTTTCATTGCCCATAAAATCAACTTGCATCCAAAAAATGCGATAAAAAACAGTCCCCTGAATTTTCCGATCGAAAACGGCAATACTTTGACTTTTCACCAAAAATCTCGGTTTGCAGAAAAATCTTTGGAAGATGAGTCGATGTTCCTAAAATGACTTGTGACATGATAGAACTTTCAATTTCTGAAATTGGATTCAAATTAGCGGTTAATTTCAATCTGGCACGATTTTAGCGTGACCTAACCTACCGGGTAGCTTTTGGAAATTTTTGGTGCAATTAACCCGTGATCGATTTATTTCGAGTCACAATGTACCTCTTCGACACATTGGCGACTCTTAGTTGTCGTGAAAATCTCGAGATTTCAAATACGGACATAGGGTACCAAAACGACAGAAATATCAGTCTAGTGCCGATCGACGAGAATTTTGCGATCTAGTGGCATCACCCACACTTTGATTATCTACCTCAATTGAAATGACCTATCTTTGATCTCTAATTGATTTTTAACTGTGCCGTAATGATTTCAGCAGATAAACATGGTTGAGTAGTCGATTCCTGTATCGAATTCTCAAGTCTATTGCATTAAAATTCCTTAATGGCTTCCCCATATAATCTAGTTATTTCATGAGTAATCAGCTCAGAGAATAGCATTATAGGCCTGCCGATGAAAGGCCCGATTTATTTAATTGAAAACCGTACTAAAATTTCAGGATGTCACAGCACCAATTAGTCCCAGCTCAACAACCCCATCCTGTGACCAACAACCCCATGCCAACAGCCACCGAGTAACCCTCCACTTCCAGCCCCCAGTCAGCCCCACGTCTAGCAACCACGTCTCGACCAGCAGCACCACTTGCCAACCTCAGCCTATGTCCAGCACCTTAGTCGAGCCATGTCCATCTGTGACATCCTGAATTTCCATTTCTGTTTTCAATTGAATGGATCGGGCTTTTCATCGACGCGCCTATAGTTCTTTTCTCTGAGTTGGCTACTCACGAGATAACTAGTCTATCATGTAAAGTTGTTAAGAAATCTAAACGCAATAGACTAGAGGATTCGACTAGGAATCGACTGTTTGACCATGCTAATCTGCAAGGGTCATTACGGCACTGTCAAAATCAATCAAAGACCGGAGATAGGTCGATTCAACAGAGGTATGTGATTGGTGTATTGGTGATTCCACTTAATTGCAAAATTTCCGTCGAACAACACTAAACCGATTTTTCTGTCATTTCTGTATTATGTGTTCGTATTTGAAACCCCGGAATTTTCATGACAATCGAAAGTCGCCAATGTGTCGAAGATGTACAACGTGGCTAAAAAATAACCAACCACTAGTCAATTTCACTAAAAATTCCTAAAAGCTACCCGGTAGGTTAGGTCACGCTAAAATCGCGCCAGATTGAAATTAACCGCGAATTTGAACCCAATTTCAGAAATTGAAAGTTATGTCATGTCACAATTCATTTTAGGTACGTCGACTCATCCTCTGAAGATTTTTCTGCAAACCGAGATTTTTGGTGAAATTACAAAATAGAGCCATTTTTTTATCGAAAAATTCAGGGGACCATTTTTAATCGTGTTTTTGGGATGCAAGTTGGTTCTATTGGCGATGAAAAATGTGAATTGAAGTGTGGGCACCTTAGTGGTATTTATGGGGGCCAAATTGAATAAATTTAAGAAGGAATTGAAGTGGGATTTGGGGGAATTTGTGTCAAATTCGTAGGCCTTGATCTCCACCACTTTTGGACCACTTCATTGGCTTGTTGAGAAAGCCTAGTGAGCTGCCAAGGGGCTGAGGATGACAGCCAAGGTGGTGGGGGCATGTGATGAGTGATTTTGGATAGAATGGTGGACTTTAAAGGCAAGTGGTGGCCCCTCTTCAGCAGCCACTTTCTTCTTCCTCTTCAACCTTGCTTTCTCCATCATTGTTGAGTCTTGAGAGCTTGAGAGAACCAGCAGAAGCTGGCCAACCTTCCTCCTTGCCCGTTCGACTGTCACCGTGCCTCGTCCGAGCAGCTTAAGCAACCTGATCGTTCGTTGCTTGCCCTCTCGCCCGTGCATGTCGTCCACTGCCCAGCTGCATCCCGAGCCCCTGTCCATCACCGTCTCTGGTCGTCCAACCACGCCATCGTTGTCATTCGCCGCCCCCAAGCTGCCATAGCACTGCTGCTGCCATCCGCCTCCCGTCTTTGCTGTTTCAGCCCCCAACCAGCCGCCAGTTCAGCCCCTGCAGTCCAAGAGCAGAAGCCGAAGAGCTCAGCCCAGCTGAGACTTCGTGTGGCTTTTCTGAGCCTTTCCGGACCCCGCTTGGTGTTGCTGCAGGGTGTTTTGTCGCTCGTCTCCACGTCATCGTCGTCGTGGACTCACCGAAACGCTAAACTGGTGAGTTTACTCGCTAAAATCTACTTAGGGAGTTAATTATGCTTAAGGGGTGTTTAGTTTAAGTTAATTAGGGATTAGGTTGTTAGTTAGATTAGATTAGCGATTAATGATTCAATTATGCATGTTAGGTGGTTATATTAGATTAATTAATGACTAAATATGATGTACTATTTATCTAAATAGGTTTGAAAATTTTCCGGGCCCGTTTATGCGGTTAATTAAGCATTTTCGGCCCAAATTAGCATTTTTGGTATTTAAATTGAATTATTTAATTAATTTTGGTAATTATTTAATTATTTAATATTTTTCAAAAATTATACCGGGATAGCTGGTGACCAGAATTTCGTGCTGATTGTAATGGTATGCTTGGTTTATCTAGTTGAGTGTTAAATTGTGCACATTGAGCGGTGATTGTAATTTTGAGTATTCAATTCAAAATTTGGGAATTTTGGTAATTATTTAGAAATTACCGAGTGTCGGGTTTTGACATCGAAAATGGTTTTAAAGACTATATCAAACCGTGGGATTTAAAAAAAAAAAAAAAAAAAAAAGGGTATCGATTTTTCTGGTCCCAATTGACCGTATACCCATATATGACTATTTTACTGTGTATTTTTAATATGAAGAAAATAGGCCAGGTTCACCATTTTAATTGAGGCATTTGAGTGCAATGCACGATATCCTAGGCCGAAGTTGAATGGTCGTGTGTTGGTTAAGTGAACTCGTCCCCGAGATGAGTCGGGTGGACATGCCCCTATATGGGATGCCCTTGGACAACGGAAACCGGTCACAGTAGATTCTAGACCTATGCTCATTCGAGAAAGTCGTCTAGTAGAGACGTTGCCGTGCTCAATGGGGTGAGACGACGCCTGGATACGCCAGAAAACCACCGAACATCGAGTAGGCCATGCCCGTGGGGCCGAGATCAAAAATTAGGAATGCATGATAAGTTGAGTTGAACGTGTCAGATTATGGGACAAAATTGTGTGGTACGGTATGTGACGTGTCATAACGATTTGGCCTTATAATCAGGACCCCTGTGCTTGATTAAAATTGAGTGTGGCGTTCCAGTTGATGAGCTTATTTGCTGCTCATGTTTTTGTGGCTATCTGTGATATTTATTGTGCTGACCTGCAGGGAGGATTTGAGACGAGGTAAGTCTCTGTGGTTGTATGATTGTGTGGTTAGGACGCCTCAAGGCGTATTACCCTCCTAATCGGGGTTTAGAGCGTGAACTTGCTGAGATTTATATCTCACCCCGTCGTGGGCTCAATTCTTTTCAGGACCGTAGAATGAAGGATCTGGAGCCGAACTGAGGGGGTCTGAAGTGTAGGTCAGTTAAGACAACTTCTTTTTGAGAGCCGATCTTTTGTAGAGTTTTGGTCGTTGACTTTTGTATATGACTTAGTGTGTATATAAAAGTGTGTTTTGTTTGTGAATCTATTTTCCGGCTTTTCTATCCCATGCTGTTATTGTCAGGGGATATTTATTCGCTTCCGCATGTGTAATAAAATGAATGGGTTGGCGATGTGTCCTGGGAAGTTGCAAATTTTATCGACTATCAAGAGATGGGCATGCGCTCGAGGTTCGGGGTGTGACACTGTCACCGACCAGCCCAAGTCGAAGTTGAGGCCAGTCCTTCCATAGAATGTCCAGCTAAGCCGTGGGCCTTGTAAGGCTTTTCAGCCTTGGCCGAGCCTCCATTGGAGATTCGGTAGTTACGCGATCTCACCGCGGTCGCGCTGCCGTTGCCGTGAACCCGTTTCCTCGTTAATCCGGTGAGTTAACTCCATAATCCTTGATTATGTTGTTAATTACGCTTAGGGGGTTAGTTTAGTGTTAATTACCTAAGTTAGATTAGTACTAAGTGAGATTAGTCTTAAGATGGATTAGTGCTAATATAGAATGATTATATTAGCCTTAGTATGGATTAGTGTTGATCTAATTGGTGAAATTAGCACTAATGAGGAAGGATTAGTCCAATTCAGTGGATTTTTCTCAGATCTAATTTCTGGACCCTCGCCATTTGTCATTTTTGTGGATCGAAATGGGTTACCATTTTGAGGTTAATTCATTCTTGAGAAATTTTTAAGACATCTTTAGCTATAACATATATTTTACTCAAGATTTTTAGAGATTTAAAAGAATGATATTTCAGTTTCGTCATTTGCAAACAAAATCTCGGACTGTGCTGGAATCTGTGACCTTTTGGGATTCTAAGGATTTTTATTAACTCTTAGGATTCGAATTTCGAAATGGTTTCTTCACAAAAGTTGTTCATCATATCTTTTAGTGTAACATAGTCAAATTTCAGCTCAAACGGACATGTTTCAGAGCTCGAACCAAACTGATATAGAAAAATAAACTTTCTAGAAACGGACCCAGTTTTTGTACTGGATTGAGCGATTTACTGGACTTAATCTAGAAAGATCTGGGTTAATTTGTCTCATGAAAAATGTTCATTTATATGTCATTTACAACATATTCAAATTTGGGAATTTTCCGAACTTGTTTGGTTAGGTTTTCGGATTTAAACTTGGAGACGTGCGAATGGCCCGGTTTCTGCCGGTTATGACCGGTTGTGATTTTGTTGTTGTTCTTGGTGTAGTGCTTGCCGAATCATGTGTATTTGGTGATGTGGTTGACTTTTGGCTTGCTTAGGACTTACGTGTGAGGTTATACGAATGGTTGTTCTATGTTGGTAGTTTATTACTATTGCAAAAAGTGACCTCTTGGACTATTAAATAGAAAATAAATGAGGTGTCGGGTCCGGACACCAACACTTATTTGTCCAATAAAACGATGAGGTTTTAAATTAGGTGTGTGCAAAGTTTGGCGGGCTAATTTCAAGTACGTGACCCCGTACGAATTTATTTCGGAAAGTTTGAACAAAAAAAAAAAAAAAGGAGAGTTACTAAGGTTATTTTAAAAGGGGATTTTGGTGTTTTGGTTATATGTTGGAAGCTAAGAGTTAGCTCGGTTGATGAGGCGCCTACATGGTTAGGTTAATTAAGTAGTTCAATTTAATTAATCGCAATTTATTTATTTATTTGATTGCATTTATTTAATTATTTCTTATTTTCCGGAAATTATACTAGGATAGCCGGTTGTTAAAATTTCGTGATGATTGTCGTGGTGCAATTAGTTTGTGCATTTGATGGTTAATTTGTGCATATTTGGTGATGTGGTTGCTTTGTGATATGCTTAGAAGTTATGCGTGATGAGGCGCGAATGGTTGTGCCATGATTGTGGTTTATTGTTATTGCTTTACGTAGCAACTATTGAAAGATGGTGAGATGTGTTGAGAAAATCGATTGGTTGTTAGGAGGTAGAGGACTAAGTGTGCACGATAGCAAAGCATCGTATGAGCCACCTTTAGATCTTGTACCATTGCTTATGATAGTCAAGAACTAAGTACTACACGATACCTCTAGTAACTTGAGCTATTGCTTATTGTGGTCAGGGACTAAGTGCCACATGATATTGGAACTTCATGTCAGGAGGCACCTCTAGAACCTTGAGTATTGAGTATTGAGATTGAGATTAAGATTGAGTATTGAGTATTGAGTATTGAGTATTGAATTTGAATATTGAGAGTGAATATCGGGTGTGGATTGAACCACCGATATGAGTTACTTGCGCTTGATTATGGGATGAAATTGTGTGACATGGAATGGGACGTGTCATAACGATTTGGCCTTATAATCGGGACTCTTGTGAATTGTTTGTACTATTGTTTACGCATGCTGCGTTTATGAGTGCATATGAGATGTACTAATGTGCAGGGACGCGCCCAAGCGAGGTAAGGTCAGGATAGTGCATGTTTAGGACGCCTTTGAGTGAATTCTCACCTTAGTTGGGACTTAGGGTTTAACTCGCTGAGATTTTTATCTCATCCCGTTGTGGGTTACCATTTTCAGGGTCGTGGCATGGAGGATCCAGAGCCCGAGGCTGAAGGGTCTAGAGTGTAGATGGCCTAATGGTTTCTTTTGAGTCAGACCTTTCTATATGAACCTATAGGTTTAACTCGGTCTATTTATAAAGTGTGTTTTGAGAAAAATTGGTTGTCCTGCTTTTACTATCACATGTTTGATTGCTGTCCGGGGTTTGTTTAATTTGCTTCCACATGTCTATAAAATAAAAAGGGTCTATGACGCGTTCTGGGACGTCGCAATTTAGTCAACCGCCGAGGGATGTGCGCGTGCCTGTGGATTGGGGCGTGACATGGCTGGCAGCTCGGACGGTGGCGCTAGATCGCGGAGGGTGGACAACTATTCGGTGGCTGGGCTGAGCTGGTGTTTGCGACAACAGCGAGGAAGAAGATGGAGTGAAGAAGAAGAAGAAGAAGATAGCAGGGGCTGGTCTGCAGGGCTGGTTTGCGCAAAAGAGGAAGAAAAAGCAAGGAGAAGGAAGAGAGAAGGGGGACAAGGGGCCATGTAAGTCTTGCATGCAGCCAATAGCCATCAACATGAAATATCAAGCACTTGAGTGGCTTTTGCCACAAAGTCTTCTGCCCATGGAAGTCAAGGCAGCCACCAATGGCTAATTTCCATCATTTCTTCACCATTTCACTTCATTTTGATGGCCAAAAATGTCAAGGGGGCAGTCCATACTTATTTCCATCTAATTCTCCACAAATTAATCCAATTTGACAGCTCAAAATTCCTCTAATTCAGCCCACAAAGTCCACGCATCAACCAATGAAGAATTAAGCTTCAAATTCTCCCAATTAAACCCTTTTGGTAGCCCAAAAATGCCTCCCAAGCTGCCCATCCGAATTTCACAAATTTTGATTTGCCGAAATTGATTTTTCTGCAAATTTTCGGGCTCGACAGAATTTTTCCAAAAGATGGGACAAGGTCCTAAAAATAAATCGTGATACGGTCGAACGTTCGATTCTCGAAATCGAATTCAATTTCGTGGTTAAAATCAACCGAACGCAATTTTAGTACAATCTAATCTACCGGGTAGCTTTTAGGGATTTTAGCGCGCTTGTATCCCTTAACGGCTTCACCTAATAGGTTAGTTAACTCGTGAGTAATTAGCTCAGAGAAAAAAGACCATAGGTGCGTCGGTGAAAAACCCATTTCATTTTATCGAGACGGGATAAAAAATTTAGGATGTCACAAGAAAGATGTGATAACTTTGCACAACATGAAAAAAAAATTGCCTAAATCTCGCTTATTCACCTCTATTGCTCGACTGGAAAATTTTGCATCTTGTTGAAATGAACTTGAGGTGCATGTCCTACTCCTACTTGTCATTGCAAGATTCAGCTTTTGATTTTGGCCCAAATTGCCAGGTCTGAATTAGGGTTTGAAGAAGAGGGGAAATGGCTTGATTTTTTTTTATTAGAGGCAAACATATTGAACAACATTGTTTATGGCTATTAATGTTGAATTGGAGCATCGGTGCGCCACATCAATAAAAAAATGATAAAATATTGTCATATCGGATTTTCAACATTCCAAATGAGAGATGACACTTAAGTAAGAGATTTTTTCTTTTACAAAAGTTGCATCAAAATGATCCAGTGAGAATTTTTGGTATTAAAGGAAATGTCGTATGAAAATTATAACACTTTTAGTATTATTTTTCCAAGAATACTATTGGACAAAAAAAAGAAACTCAATAAGATTCCACTTTTGCAAAAGTTCATAGAGTAATGTTTTTTTTATCATTTTCTTTTACGTTGATAGCTCCATTTGCAAGTGCAATCGAATAAATGAAATTTTTTTGAAGGAATTCATTTCGTAAATAAATTATTTTGGGTCATATTTTCCTCCATTACTAGACCTCTGATTGATGAGTTATAAATGTGGACTCTCTTTTTGCTTTTTCTCATTAAATTTATCTGGGTGATGTTTATGTTTATATAACCTATTAGTCAGAGGTTTGATTTGAGGACAAGGAAAATGGCCCATTCTTTCTTGGTATTTCAAGAATTATCACAAACAATCGGTCCCAATTTTTGTGAATGTGCGTAAGCAAAATAAGGGATCTTTTTTTTTTTTTTTTTTTTTTTTTGGGGGTTTTGTCCTATCCTATATTTATCTTACAGGCCACAGTGTGTGCTATATATTATAAGTAGGTTGCGAAACTCTGCTCCCTCGCTCATGTGTTCTCCCCTAAGTCTCCTCGAGAAGGTGGGGAGTCAAACTCCCTATCTCCCTCTTCCTGAGTAGAAGGGTGGCCACTTGGGAGAAAAACAAATTGTATACCCAGCTATTCTATATTTACACTAAAATAAATTAATGACTGTGATTGCTTAGTTAAAGTAACTTACTTTCTCGGCGCTCAGCCAAAGCTGCATCAGTTGAAAGGGACCTTAGAGCATAATCATTATGGTTTTGCAGCACATTCGTCCCCTCTTCATGATAAAAGAAGTATAAAGATCCTTCCTCTTCTTCATCAACGCGTTCATGTTGTTAGCAGAAGGTCATAAAATAGAAAAGAAACAAAAAACAGAGATGGAAAATCTTGTTTACAGCTTCAAGGAGAAGCAGCGTAGCAAGCGCTGCGGTCGGTTGACTGGCGAAGATAGGGAGATCCATTTGGTAATAATTGATGCACTTGTAGCCATCACTGCTGCAATCTTAGTCTTTCTTGGGGTCTCTGGGTCATTCAGGCGATGCTGCAGCAACCGCACATTCACGATGGTCACATTTGCGGCCCATACCCTTACGCCCGCTGTCATTGCGTACATACTTGGCCTTATCCAAAACGCTCAATTCTGTAGTCTGCGTTTGCCTATCTGGGCAACTTATCTGGTGGTGTTTCTCGGAAAAGTGGATTCCTACACTGCTCACAGCATGGAGGACATTGAACGGTGGAAGTCATTTAAAGTCGACTCTGCTGCTAAATGCATCATGACAAGTTGGATAATCATTTCATATGTGTTCCTGGAAGATGTGACCCTGTTCGGTGTTTTCGGGTATGGGCCAATAATGTGCATTCTTTTCATCATTCTATTCATGCAATTCGATGGAAGAGCAAAAGCTTTGAAATTGGCAAGCAATTCTATGATGCAGAAGAACGACAGGTACATAGCAGACTACATGAGCACCGAGCACCGGAGAGATTCAATGGACGGGGATATAGATAATCCTGCTTCAATGCAAGGGTATAGGTACTTGGTGAGCGGGGCAGAAGAGGCAAAAGTGCACTCATGGTGCTCAATAGCGAGATGGAGGCGAAAGGCAGTTCCATGGCGTGATGAGGAGGCACCTCACTATCGACACCGGTTGGAGGTGATGGATGAAGTTATCACCGTTGAGAAGGTTTGGCATTGCGAAGGTAGACTTTTAAGTCGAAACGGAGGAGACCTGGATGGCCAACTCAAGGATCTTTGCCTGTCTTTTTCGCTCTTCAAGCTCATTCACCTAAGATTCACTGGCTATTCGTTGCCCCAAGAAGCTCACAACAAGTTACGGGGGTTGATTGAACATATGCTTTCTAAAGAGAAGGGTTATGAGCGAGTTTTCCGAGTCATCGAAGTAGAACTTGCATTTCTATTCGATATGTTCTTCACCAAATACCCAGTGAAACTCCATATGCGTCATTCAGTGCATAGATTGCTTCTACTCCCCATTTTGGTTGCGGTTCCACTGTTTGTTCTCTTGTATGCGCTTGACAAGGGGTTCATGCGTACTACTTTTGTAAGCTTCATGTTAATAACGTCAATCCTCGTTGTTGAGCTTACACAGTTTGCCATAATGATTTTCTCGGAATGGGCAAAGGTGACATACATATGCAAGTATGTGCGCAACAAGCGGTGGCAAAGGTGCAGATGTGCCGGGATGTTGATTGGAATTATGTGCCGAATTTGGTTAGTGAAGCCTTGGGGAAGACAACTGCGTCAATACTCGCTCCTCAAATCGTGTAGCTATTCTCCATCGAAGTGGATATATAATAGACTCACTGCTTCGTATCTCGACCAGAAAAGGAAGGGTGAGAAACAACTTGCTTCCACCAATTTGTCTAAGGAAGTGAAAAGGGCGATCGCTCGGTCTCTAGGAAAGTATTTGGAGAAGGGGCAAGCGTCTTTGAGGCTCAGCAACTTGTCTGATGAATTCTCATGGGCATGTAATCTTGAGACAACTACTCATGTTATAATGGTCTGGCACATAGCAACCACTTTCTGTGAGCATGAAGTACCTCGCGCTCAACCTTCCACAGAACAAGGAGACAACTTTGACATAGCGACTAAGCTATCCCAATATCTTGCTTATTTGGTCGTTTTTGCCCCGAAGTTGCTTCCCGGTCACCCTTGCAGGACCGAATACATATTTAGTCGTGCTGTCAGCGAAGCCAGAGAAAAATTGGGAACTTCCTCAGTTTCAATGGAAGAGAGGATTCAAAAGCTAAAGATGGGCATTGACGACGAACAATGCAAGGAAATGATTGTAGCTCGAGGCAAGCGGCTAGGAATTCAGCTTGTGAATGGAGTAGCGGATGAGGGGCAAATTTGGAAGGTCTTGGCTGAATTCTGGGCAGACATGATGCTGTATGTGGCTCCTTCGAATGATACAGGGGCTCACGCTAAGTATCTCACCACTGGGGGCGAGTTTTTGACTCACGTTTGGGTTTTGGTCTCTCACGTGGGCATTACGAGAGAACCACATGATGGTGAGTAACATGATGATCCAAAGAGGAGCTGAACTTGGCCTCATTTTATGATATCATGCTTAATCAACTATGTAAAATGGTGATATGGTTGTGTTGTTTGCGGCAGTCCCATTATCTTGCATCGATCCTTGGTCAGACTCTAGAAAACTTTCTTGTGCATGATGCATGACCTCTTCTTTTATGCGGTGTAATGTGTTGCTCTATCAAGGGTCTATTGCTGAAGACTCGAACTGGTTGTGCATTTCTAAAATTGTATTATGTTGAGCATGGGCAATATGTAATTTTTTTTTTGTCTGTTCACACTTTTACATATTAGAGTATATGTAAAAGTGTGGTGCATTCCGAGTAAAATTGAGCGTGGTGCATTCCTAGTAAAATTGAATGAATCACGCATCCACATCCCAGAATCTCACGCTTTGGGTCCTCTTCTACTGTTTAAGCTTGTCTAGAGCAAGCACTGTGGAGGAGAGTCTTATTGGCCAAAGATTCGGCCTGGCCATTTCCAGTTCTTTTTTATAATCTTTTGTCCTGTTCTTTTTTTTCCCCCCGACAATCTAGCATATTTTTTTTCCCGGTTTTGTGAAAGGCAATAGGTTTCTTTGAAGATTGGATCTATATTATTTTAAGTGTATTTCGAAGAGACCTTGTTACTTCGGTAAATGGCAAACCGTGAAACCCTGCTGCTGATTACTAGAAGCTGAAGATAACACAGGGATCCTCTAGGGGGTAAAGTCCTCAGTACCTCCAATACCATACCATCTTGGTACAAGTTCGGTTTGATTCCACTTTCCTTCGAACCGCACCGTGCTCATTGTCATGATCCTTCCAAGTTGGAGTTTGGTGGATTGCTAAATAGGCGCAAATGATTTCTCTCACGATGTGGCGCTTACACCTAGCACGGGTTCTCCGAACTGTATGGATCACGAATTTGTTTATTGATTAATTAATAATATCATTTGGTTTTATTTTAGGATCTGCCACTAATCTATTCAGAGCAGATTGAGGGCCAAGTAAGGTGCAAGAGCTCATCTTACTCTTATGAACGAAAGATTCATGGGTACGAGACTTAATTGTGCACTTTTCAGCGAACACTTTCTTCTAGAAGGAATTATGGTGGTGTTTTTTATTTGCAGGATTTGTTAGCTTAAACGTTATTTCACAGCATGGGGTAAGCCAACCAAAGAAGTCGTTGCCTATCTAGATAATTGGACCATAACAGATAAATTAACAAAGAACCATAAAAGACATTAGAGATTTACATGGATCGGTACAAGTGTCAGTACCTACTTCACGAAAAGAGTTAGATGCCTCCTATTACCTTCTATCGATTATGCATTTATAAATACACAAAATTTTGGGATTTAATTGCAAGTTTTGCTAGACTTAATTGCAAATAATTTGGATAAGTTCTGAGTTGTATCTAAAATTGTTTCGGTTTTGACAATTTTCCTTAGATGGAATTTTCTGAAAAAATCTGTTAGGAATTATTAGAAACTCAAAACTAAAAGTTTGTTTGCTGATTCCCTTCTCTAGCTGTTAAAAAATTTCGCATCATTTCAGAGTCACTTACTATTTTTTTCCAAATTTTCCAAAACCCAGACCTGTATCGGGTCGAGTCATGGACCTTTCATGGTAATTCGCAATTTTCGGGTCAAACGGAAAAGAATTGGGCCTAATGGTATTCTTGAGATTTAATCCACACAATTCAGCTTTCTAAAGGCATATGAATTGTATTAATCGGAGTTCATTCTTGGTCAATTGATTTTTGTTGGAATTCAAGTCGGCGGAAGACGACTTACCTTTATCCGATGCGCAAACAACAATTAACCCCGGAACGAATGCTGAATTGCGGATGAATCACGAACAATAATACTTCACGTTGGTCTGAATGTAATCACAAGGAAAACACCCGATTTCCACGGAGTAAATGCAAACTGTTCTTGTAAAAAGAAATGGAATGCTTTTTCTTTTTCTTTGATGGAAAGGGGACAAGAAATGAGAGAATTCTGAGCGTACGTTCTACCAACCATTCCAACGGTTGTCATCCCGGAGTCTTTTATATGACTCACTCACATCCTTTCAAAAGGGTGTCTTCCCATCGTAACGTATCAAGACGATACGGTGCGTCCTCATCGCACCCCATTATGGACGTACTAGCTAAAGTACAACATCTCCCACTCGGACATGATGGGCTTGATAGCGCTCTATCAAGAATATAAGACATTCAACATTCATCAACTTTACAAAACAATTCATACTGGCAAGTAAGCCATGCGACTAGTGAGTACACCTGCACTTGGGAGCTCAAATTATGCACCTGTTAAGGATGATATAATGGCTACAACCCCGAAAAGAAATAAACAATCGATGTCTCACAGTGCCCCAGACATATTTTGTTACATCAATCTAAATATACCTATCCCTTAAAGGCTATACTTGACTATTCTCAAAAACACCATGTATTTACAATTATATCCGCAATCACAAAGGGCGATATAATTGGTGGACCAGTAAATACATGTGATAGATGTAAAACAACAATAGTTTTCCTTCGCACTCATGCCTCTCTCCAATTCAGAAGAATTGCTTTCCTAGACACATCCCATAATGCCATATCCATTCATGATTGCCGATAACATGCTAAAGTAGCAACATTGATCTTTCACTTCGAGAACATAGTCAGAAGTAACATAGGGCACAAAATGAGGTAAATTATAAATTACCTCAAGGGCTCACACGATGAGTAAATATGGATAATTTTACTCACATTCCCTTGTTGGTCGTACAATGCACATGTAGTATGAATTACATGCTATAGTGGATTTCTCTTTCTATAAGAGCGTATGTCATTTATTAAATATATCCACTATACGGATCTTAGCCTAAACATAGTCACGTACTCCTCACATACTCATGTTTAGCTCGAGTGCTATATCAGCTCGTTTTCTATAGCGCACAATTAAGTACTCGCATCCGGCATTTTTCAGGCATACATGATTATGGGATTATCATGTTCAGTCTTATTATAAACAAATTACAGACCTCATCTTGACTCCAATCAAGGCGATGTCTTATTTTATGTACTAAACTTGCTCTTCAGCATTCATTTGTACATAACGTCTCATCTCAACGTGCTAACTATAGCACTTGAGGTGATTGCTCGTATGGGTGAGCCAATCATTGCCTGCTGACATACTTTTTCAATAATGTATGTGTGTATGTGCTAGTCTCATAATGTATTTGTACTTATTGATAAAACATCAAGTCATTAATAAATAAACAAGTACAATACATATGTCCACATATACATAAATCAATGATCCTCTACAATAACACATATCACATTCTACGTAATCCTAGTGATATCCTATGGATCAAGAATATGTCTCTAGGAATAGCCTTCGTAAATGGATCAGCAACCATTCTATTGGTTGAAATGTATTGTAGAATCACTTCTTTCTGCGCTATAATATCTCTGATGAAGTTGTTCTTTATGTCAATATGCTTCGTCCTTCCATGATACTTGGGATCTTTCACATAGGCAATGGCTGCTTAACTATCGCAATAAACTGTCACCGGTCTTGAAACCTCAGTGACAGTGGCTAAATTTTCCAAGAAACATTTTAGCCATACTGCATCTTGTACTGCGGCAAAACATGCAATAAATTCTGCCTCCATTGTAGACAAGGCCGCGCATGTCTGTTTCTTGCTATTCCAAGAAATTGCACCTCCATTGAGCAATAACGCATATCCAGAAGTAGATTTATGCTCATCCAGATCTCCACCCCAATCAGCATCTGAATAGCCTAAAAGGTGTAAATGATTCCCTTGGTAACAAAGTCGATAGTTTATGGTGCCCTTCAAGTATCTCAGGATCCTCTTCACTGCTTTTTAGTGTGCTTGACCGGAATTTGATTGATATTGGCTCACCAATCCCATGGCATAACATATGTCGGGTCGAGTACACATCATAGCATATATCAAACTTCCGACCGCACTAACGTAAGGAACAGTTTCCATCACTTTAATTTCTTCTGGAGTCTTAGGACACATTTCAAAACTTAGGCATTCACCTTGCATGATAGGGGTGTCAATGGGATTACAGTGCTGCATATTGAAACGTTCAAGAATCTTCATAATATAAGACTCTTGTGATAAAGTAAGGAGTTTCCTTAATTGATCTCTTTCGATCTTAACTCCTAATATATAAGCAGCTTCTCCCATGTCTTTCATTTCAAAATTAGAGGACAACTATTCTTTTATGGCGATAACCAAAACCTTGTCATTTCCAGCCAATAGAATATCGTCCACATAAAATGATAAAATCACAAATTTATTTTTAGACCGCTTGACATATACACAGTGATCTTCTTCGATCATCGTGAAACCAAAAGTTGTTATGGCTCGATGAAAACGAAGATACCACTGTCTAGATGATTGCTTAAGGCCATATATTGAGCGATGAAGTTTGCAAACTTTATGCTCTTGACCTTTAGCTATGAAGCCTATTGGTCATTTCCTATAGATTTCCTCATCTAGTTCTTCATTGAGAAATGCCGTCTTTACATCCATTTGATGTAATTTAAGGTCCAAATGTGCAACGATGGCTAGAATAAGGCGTATTGAGGTAAACCTTACAATTGGTGAAAAGGTTTCCTCATAGTCTATACCCTCTTATTGAGTATAACCTTTCGCCACAAGACGAGCCTTATACTTTTCAATGGATCCATCCGCCTTTCGTTTAATCTTAAAAACCCATTTGTTTCCAGTGGCCTTGCGATTGGGTGGTAGATCAACCAAGTCCCATACATGATTTGCTCTCATTGACTCCATCTCATCTTCCAAAGCTTTTCTCCATTCTTCCTTATCAAAGGATGAGAGAGCCTCTTGAATAGTCTTAGGCTCAGCATTGTATTTCTGAGCAATCATAAATGCTTCCCCTTAAATCTCAAAACGACGACGAGGAATGCTTTTACGATTACTTTTACGCAACTGAATTTCTCTTGAATTCAATTCGTCAGGCGATGCTACACTCCCACTAGGTTTTGTGTGTTAAGGTAAATCTTCATTTCTCTCTACAACATTACTGAGTGTGTTATCAGAATCTTCCATCTCATATAATTAGAAGTCCTTATTAATCTCACATCTACTAGGAAAATCGTTCTCCAAGAACGTGACATCTCGTGACTCCATTTCAGTAACATTTCCATTAGCTTGTTCATCTATGAACACGTACCCTTTAGAGTGTTCAGAATATCTTATAAAGATACATTTCTTCCCTCTAGGACCTAATTTGCCATATTTATGGGAAGAATCATGAACATAAGCTGCACATCCTCATGGACGTAGATTACTTAACTCTGGTTTTCTACCAGTCTATAATTCATAAGGGGTGGAAGTGATCGGTTTTGAGGGCACTTGGCTAAGTATAATGCATCTCCCCAATAGAAGATATGTAAATTTGCTTGCGCCATCTAGACCTAATCATTTCCAATAGGATTTTATTCATTCTCTCAGCTACCCCCATTTTGTTGTGGAGTACCATGAATAGTCAATTGTCGTACAATTCCCTTTTCATCACAAAGAGCCTTAAATTGCTCTGATAGATACTCACATCCGCGATCGGTTCTCGATGCCTTTATTGTTTTGTTCAACTGATTCTCTACCATCGTTATATATAGTCTAAAGCAGTCTAATGCTTCTGACTTATATGAGATCAGAAAAACATAACCAAAACGCATGAAGTCATCTATGAAAGTGATGAAATATGAGGCTTCATGCCTCGCCCTCACATTCAAAAGACCACAAATGTCAGAATGTATGAGTTGCAATGGAAACTCGGCTCAGTCCCTTTATCGAATGGTTTTTTAGTTACTTTTCCTGCTAGACAATGTTCACATATAGGTAGATCAACATTAGTGAGTGACCCTAAAAAGCATTCTCTAGCTAATCTTTGCAACCCAATGTGACATAATCTAGCATGCCATGTACTTGCATCAATCTCAACATTACTAGAAGATGCAATTAAAGAAAAGTAACTATCGACATTAATATTGTACTGATCATAGTCAATGTCTAACACCATAAACCATTCGATACATGACCTGAACCACAATAAATTGTTCCATATAAAATGTCAACACAATCACCACGGAAATTCAATACATAACCTAAGCTAAGAAGAACAGCTACTGAGACCAAGTTTCGTCGAATATCCGGAGCATAGAGGACATCATGTAGGAATAGGCTTCGACCACCACGTAAAATTAATTTACATGTGCCGATACCCTTCACTTCAACTCTTGAGTTATTCCCAACATATATCCATCTTCTTCCAGGCTGTATCCGATGATACTCCACAAATGCTTCTCGGTCTCTAGCTATATGGTCTGTTGCTCCTGAGTCTACAGTCCATATTGGATGAGATTCAACAAGCATTATAGTACTAGAAACAAAAACATTACTTAAAGTAATGGAGTAATATGGTACCTCTTTCGGCTCAGTGCATTCACGAGCAAAGTGACCCATCTTGCCACAATTGTAGCACTTCATCTTGGCCTTGTCCTTCTTCCCACCACGCTTCTTGCGTTGGAAGGTCTTAGCCCTCTTAGGTGCCTGATCAGTCTTCTTCCCTTTGTTGTTGAATTGAGAATTCCTTTTGCGCTTGAAGCCCAAAGCTTTACGCAAACTTGATTAAGCAACATAAGCATGGGTAGAGGATCTTGCAGCCTCTAGGCGCTCATCCTCTAATTCCAAATGACGCGCTATATCATCAAAAGTGACAATATTCTCATTATGCGTCATATTGATCTTCATATGCTCCCAATTGTTAGGAAGAGACCTTATAATAGCCTGAACTTGATGTTCATCAGTAAGGGAGTGACTTGCAGACTTCAGCTCACAAATCATGTTTGACATCTCCCGAAGATGCTGCCTCATCGTTACATTTGGGTGCTTTCGGTATGTGTCAAACTTGATGGTGAGTCTCCTCAGCTTAGTGGCAGATGTACCCTCAAACTTATCTTTCAAGGCAACCCACATAGCTTGAGCTTTATCATAACTTTCAAACTCACACATGAGATCATCTTACATACAGCTCAGCAACGTAATGCGAGTAATACTATTTTTCTTTTTCCAAGCTTGATAAGTTTCATGATCTCTCCTGTGTTGAGTTGAAGTTCTATGCTCAGGTTCATTCATGGTATGGTTGAGGGTTTCCAAAACCTCTTGCTCCTTAAGGATGTACTGAACCTTTTGGTGCCAAATATCATAATTGTCACCGTTCAGCTTCTCACCCTTATTGAGGTCAGCCACAATGGTCTTGGATGCTGAAGCCATAATCAATTGCTATAACACATTGACATAATAAACACAAAATCAATACTAGCACACTTTTCAGAGTAACACACATTTAATTTGCAGCAAAAACAAACTAAATTAATGATAATTCAACAAAAGACACAGAAACGAAAGTTCACTATGTTCCCAATCAGCTCCTATGTACGATTGTTCTATTATCATTAATTAGTTTAATTTGCACAAGTTTTAAGTTTTAGGTGAGAACTCCTTCAAATTCTACCAACCCACGAACTCCCACTAAGAAAAATAATTACATGACCTTATGTAATTTCGACATTTTTCCATTAACACAAAAACGTAGCATGATGTAAACCAACGTACAAAAATCAATCATGCTATAACTACAATCAAAATCCGCAATTCAACATGTAATGGAAAACAAGGATTTCCTACCATTGTTCGAATTTTCTTTGAACTAGAAAATTGCAAGTATATTAAACTATATACATGCTACCATCGAACCAAGCTCTACACAACATATATGACATCATTTTCATATAGGTTAGCTACTGTATTTCCTAAAATATAAGAACATACTAGCTACAAATGAATAAATTGTGCATTAATACCTTAAAAATACGTGTACTTAGGGTTCCATACACAATTTTATACATTTATAAAATTCAAAAATGAAAAATAACTATACCACAGTATAGGGGACATCCATACGAACCAAACACCGCTGACCACGCTCCAATCGGAGATCGCACACGCCCCCACGTGCCGCCTGAGTACGCGGCGCGTGTGGTGCACGAGCCAGCAAGTCCAAAGGACTCCTGGCCGGTCCAACCCATTGATCGGTCAACGGTTGGGTCGGGTTGCGGGTCAACCTTGGGTTGGGTCAGGTCACCGGCCGGTCTTTGGCCGGTCTAGTTGCCGGTCTTGGGTGACATCATCGATGACGTCATCCCAGCGGTTATCAACCGTTGGATGATGTCATCCGTGACGTCAGCACATGTCGCTTCGCTGACGTGCACGTGATGCTCATGTGTCAGTTTGCCAATCGGCGCGTGTTGCACACGCACTGGCATTCCCAGTGCGTTAAGCACGTGACTCCCACGTGCATCAGCTTCTGGCCGTGCGTGTGGGCGCGTCCGACGTCCTCCGACAGCGCTCTACCCATCGTCGGACTCGACTCGACGATTACTTTCACTCTGTATATTTAAAAATTGATTTTGACCGAAAAATATTTCGAAAAATGGCCAAAACCGTACGGGTGTACCCGACCCCGAACCCGTTCTTTGATTCGGTTCGTTTTTGACGATTCAGATCCCAATTCTGAGCATTAAACATCCAAATAGTGTAGATTTCATACTCTTGATCTCGATATCAATTAGTAAACGAGAAAATTCGATGAAAGAACAAGGCAGAAATCACGACCAGGCTCTGATACCAATGTTGGAATTCAAGTCGGCGGAAGACGACTTACCTTTATCCGATGCACAAACAACAATTAACCTTGGAACGAACGCTGAATTGTGGATGAATCACGAACAATAATACTTCACGTTGGTCTGAATGTAATTACAAGGAAAACACCCGTTTTCCACGGCGTAAATGCAAACTGTTCTTGTAAAGGCGAAATGGAATGCTTTCTTTTTCTCTCGATGGAAAGGGGACAAGACAATGAGAGAATTCTGAGCGTACATTCTGTCAACCATTCCAACGGTTGTCATCCCGGAGTCTTTTATATGACTCACTCACACCCTTTCAAAGGGTGTCTTTCCATCGTAACGTATCAAGACGATACGGTGCGTCCTCATCGCAACCCATCATGGACGTACTAGCTAAAGTACAACAATTTCAAAACTAAATGACCCGAATTCTAGAATTAATAAACAAGTGATCCTACTGGGGCTCACTCTCATTGCTTGGTTCCTTGGGAAATAAGACCATTTGGTCTGAATGCATGCTTAACTTCTTGTATATGTGCTTGCTAGATGCATGCATAGGACAGATGCATGTACGTGGGGAGGGAATAATGGAAATTGACCATCGTTTGTGAACACAAAGGATGACCAATAATCATTAATCACATTTTAATCAATTTTAGTGGCCTTCGGACGGGACAATACATGTGCACATCCAAAGGCCGACGTTGAGGTCCATTCCAAATTTGTGACTTGTTTGTGATTGTTTTGGTATGAAATGTGCATTTGTATGCCATGGATTTTATTTTAAATAGTCTAAATATCAACAAGTCTCGAGAATGAGGTGGCTGAAATACCCATATGATGAAGATGGCACCACCGATGTCCTATCCGGTCCATTTTGTTTTATCATTTACCCCAACCATGTCTTGGGTTTTCATTCAAGATTGTATTAAACGCCCAACAAGTTGCAGATTTTTCTTTCATGCACATAGAATAGCTTGTCTTTTACTTTATGTGGGTGTTTACTTCTTACAACGCAATTTCATTAATCGTGCGCTTTATTTTTATAGCATGTTAAATTGCTCGAAAGAACCATCTACATGTGGTCACCTAATGATGCTTTTGCCAAAAATTACACAAAAATGTAAGAACAAATGGATAATCACTTTAGGTAACAATCAATCCAATTAGTTACCGAAAGGGCATTAGTCGAAATGGTTAGCGTAACCCAAGGCCTTGAACTTTCGATCTCTGGTTCTATAGAAATCAAGGGAGCACTTTCGACTCTCGATTGGGTAATCTAGCCGACCCCCGAAAACAAGGCTAGTGGTGACTCATAGTTCAATATTTAAGGTGCTTAAAGAACTTTAGAACAAACTCTTCTCACACGAGATATGGGTTTCAGAGGACCCACGTTTAAGATTGCTAGTCTGTTTTGCGGCGTTAGCAAATAATGGTCCATTTGAGACCATTGTTTGTATGAACCATTCAGACTGTCTCTTGGAATATTACCTCTAAACTCATCATTCCCCTTGTTCAACCAAGGCTGCGAGGTCAGGTTGCGACAAAGATCACTCTCTCTAGTGTACTGACATGACCTAGTTATCAATAAAGTTATCATTTCCTTATGTCTTTTTGCTTATGACAAACAGGGGGAGAGATGCTGATATGAAAATGATGTTGATATGCATTGACACTTCTACAACGTATCAAAATAGGGGGAGTACTACATGAGCTTTGTGTGATATGTTTACTATGGAAAATAGATATATTGTTGATATTTGTAATAAAAAAAGGAACTAACTCTATCATTTTTATTATGATAAGTTCTCATTATCGATAAGTTATCATTATCATGAGTTTTAGTAATTATAGTTATAAAATAAAGTAGAACACTTGTTTATATTTATTATAATGAATAATCATAACATAAGCCGTCTCTTGAATTGCCAAATATTCCAATTTTCCATTATTCCAATCAAATCGATTCTAAAAATTAGAAATCAACAAACAAAATAAAAAGTAAGTAGACCTAGCCCATTGAATCATGACTATATCCACGGAACAATGTCATCATTGCTCTTAAGGATTTATGATAATCTATGTTTTTCACTCTTATCCTACAAAAGATCATTGTTGACACCTAATCAAAAATCAAAAATATAAAATATAAAAAAATTAATTAAAAAAAAGGGTTGGGTTGGGCCGGATCCGCCCGGCCCGGCCCGTCTCTCTTTCCTGCCCATCTCTCGCGTGGCCCAACTTCCTCTCCCCCTTCGGCTCGGCCCACGCTGAGCCCCTCTCCCTCTTTCAGCCATCCTCTGCGCGGGGAACAAGCAAAAGCAAAAAGCAGAGTCGCCTGGGGGCAGAAAGGAGCAGCAACAGAGGATAGTGGAATTGGGCGGCAGGTAGGCGGGCGGTGCAATCTGCGGAGTTAGAGTAGGCCGGTAGAGAGCTGGTTGGGGAGCTGAGGAAAAAGAAGGCACGGGCAGAATAGAAGGGTAGAGAGAAAAAAAAAAAAAGAGAATAGAGAAGAGAGGGAGAGTGAGAGGAGAGGAAGGGAGAAGAATCGAAGAAGGAAGAAGAGGGGCAGAGAGGAGGAGCATGGGGTAGAGGCGAGAACTGGCCACCACCGCTGACGTGTCTCCGAGCCTCCATTCCCGCCAAAACCCAGGTAAACTTTTTATCGAACACTTGGCGTGCAGCTTTTGAATCGAAGAAGGAAGAAGAGGGGAGAGAGGAGGAGCATGGGGTAGAGGCGAGAACTGGCCACCACCGCTGACGTGTCTCCGAGCCTCCATTCCCGCCAAAACCCAGGTAAACTTTTTATCGAACACTTGGCGTGCAGCTTTTGAATTCGAGCTGGCTAGAGCTCGTTCCGTCCATTTCGGGCGAGCTCCAGCCATCGCTAGTCCTCCATGATTGTCTTTGATGTTCTGGCGTATTTCCCCGAGGTTTGTGACCGATGCTTGGGCCTCAACCGAGTCAAAACTCCCCCGATTCGCGCGCACATGCCACCTGCTTGATGAATTGCCCAAGTGAGCTTCGCCTCCCTGACTCTTCCATGTAGAGCCCAGCTAGGATTTTTGGCCACGGAAGGTCGCCGTCGTTTGCCCGAAAGCCGGACTACGCCTCACTAGACAGAGGCGACGCCGTCGCAGCTCCATCCGATGGCCGCCTATGCCCTTCGCATCTGTCTTCTCCTCCGTTGCAGCCGAACAGCCGCTGAATGGGGTCGCGGGCCGGTGGAGCCTTCGACCGGCACCTCGCCGCTTCCGACGGAGCCTTCAACCGACGCCGCCGCCTTCCTCGGAGGACCTCTGCTGGCAGCATGCCGTCAACGACCTCCCCGGGTCGTGATCGAGCGATGCGTTGCCGGGGGGCCACAAGTCGAGCTAGGCCAAATTGCCCACTCGGCCTCCTCTGCCCCGTAGGCCAACAACTCGGGGTCAATTTGGGCCGTGGGCTTGCGAGGGGGAGTCTTTTCTGCGAAGGGGGTCGAGCCCAACCCCATTTGAGAGATGGCCCGGCCACCTCTGGCCAAGCCTAGTCCGGTCCGGCCCGCCCCGCCCGGACCCGACTGCGCCGGCCGGGCCGAACCCGAGTCGACGACCCGACCCAACTCAGTCTTACAAAAGAAAAATATTAAAAAAATTAAAAATTGTAGGGTTTTGTTAGGAATTGCCATGTCTTGCCTTTTAGTGTACTTAGGCTTTTATTTGCTCGTATATTAATTATATTGCATGTTTAACTGGCATATTTAATTATGTTTAATTGTACATGTTCAATTTTACTGCAATTAGGACATTGATAGCTATGATTGTTATTATAATGATTGCGCACCCGCATAATCACATCACATGTTAGTGGATATGTGTAAAATCAATTCAAACTGCTTGACATAAATCCTTTATTTTAAAATGAACAAGATTAGGTACCGAAATGGCACTAATTGGTAAATTAGTGTAATCAAGTCCCCAACCCTAGATTCTTTAGTTGCATAAGAAGTGAGATATACTCCCATACCTCACTTGATTTTTAGCCGACTCCAATAGGCTAGTGGCAACTCATTTTTTGTGAAATTCTTTAGAATACCCCAATGTCATGCGAGGTATGGGCTTGGGAGAGCCTGCGCCTAATCATGGGCCTTAGGTCTGTCCTTTAGGCAATACCCCTAAACCTATGCTCCTTCCTCCGAGGGGTAGGTCGCGACAGCTTGGCGACTCCACTAGGGACTTTGTTTTAAACCTTAAAGGACTTAGGCCAAAATTAATCTTGTTCAAAAACATTTTTATTTAGCAGTGAGGATATCAGATACGTCCCTAACGTGTTAGGTGTTAAATGTTTTTGCAGTTGGGAGTTATAAGGGAATGAGTGATTGTTAACTCCTTGTCTTGCAGGTGTGGAGTTGGGAATGGATGTTTATGTTTTGAATTTATGAAGTGCTGCTTGCCTATAAATTGTCATGCCTACGTCTCCTGCATTGCACTACACCATGGCACACACTACCTGCCACTGGACCTAGGCCGCATAGGATCACTTAGGATGGTGTTGAGATGGATACTACTCCGACTACAACCATGTAGTACGAGTCGCCCATCTCAACCCCGAAATTTCTTTCTTGATGTCAAAGGTCCCTACCTTGGTCTACAACTGCACGACACAGGTTGGTTCTTTGACGAAGCCGTAGTCATGGGTAACACAACCTAACTGCGATCTTGTTGGTTCGGTCCTGTGATCCCATGGCTCCATTTTGAGCCATATAGAGTAGAAATCGAACCAACGCCCATGCGCATGTCTATGTCATTGGCATTACTACTCATGAGTAGGGTAAGTTTTTCGAATTCTTTTCTTCGCATTTTACTTATTTTGCCTTCTTGTTTTGGTTGGTCCATGATGAATTAGGTTGGTCGTAACTTTGGTTAGCATACAATGGGGGTACCGAGTTTCGCATCATTTACACCCCTAAAGGAGAGCCTCCGCCCGAAGATTCCTAAAGTGCCATTGAAGATCTCCCACCGAGCCGAGATCAAGCGCCTTAAAAGGGAGCTTGAGGAAGCCGAGGAGCATGCCTCGAAGTTGACCTGAGTTAGTGGGGGTGCCACAAGTGAAAGCTGTCCTCATTAGTTAGATTGAGTCAAGTGTGATATGTAGTGGGACTGCGCCTACATATGTTACAATGTTAAGGAGTTTGACTCAAGTCTTAATGTTGGGAGTTAAGAGAGTGTCTTTCCATCTTCAAAATAGCTTCGTCATTTAGGGGTTCTCCCTCATATCTTTTCCCGCATTATGTAGCAACTTTGCTTTCAATGAAACAAACGAATTTGGGCGATTAGATCTCTGTCATGAGCTGACCACCTATTTATTTCTTGTGCTTATATATGCTTATTTACCCTTTCATCAGGTACTAGCAGATCGATTGTCTTCTGCCAATCGTCGACACGCCAAGCGGAGATCCTTGATTTGCACGCGTGCGAAAGTCAGAATGGAGAACGAGGACACCAACATGCGCATAGCCAAGATGGAGGACTAGTTGGCCCAACTCACCGCAATGATGCTTGAAATAAGCCAGAAGCTTAAGGAGCCCCTCGCTGTAGCTGTCATTGGAACATCCACTCCTACGTCATTAGGACATGCTCCCCCATCAACGAGAGGCACGCACATTGCTGATCTCCCTGGGAAAGAAACTGCCGGAGAGGCTCCTTCTATCACGCCAATCATCGTCAATTTGGATCCTCCTCCGAAGGAAAACCCAACACCCCGCCTAAGTGAATAGAGTGAAAAACGTTTGGCAAAGATGGAGGAGCGACTCTGTAACTTGCAAGGTTACAAGCTAAAAGGAGCCGATAGATTGTCTTCATACACCAAGACGAACTTCCTTGAGAATTTCCAAGAGCCTGAGTTCACAAGAAAGTATGATGGAATGGGATGCCCCAAGACCCACCTTAGGTATTACCTGAGGAAAATGGCTCACTACGCTGACAATGTGCCGTTCCTCATACACACATTCCAAGATAGCTTGGAAGGCATTGCCCTGACGTGGTTCATCGCACTGGACATTGAAAAATTCACTAGTTGGGAATATTTAACCAATGAGTTCTTGCAGCAATACCGGTTTAATACTCAACTCGCCCCCACGAGGGAAGAGTTGACCCGCATTGAGAAGAAGAGGAATGAGTTATTTAAGGCCTTCGCGCAAAGATGGAGGACTATGGCCTCACAAGTGAAGCTGGCCTTGAATGAGAGGGACATGAAGCAACTATTCCTCAAGACATTGCCCCCTAAATACTTCCAAGGGTTAGTATTCTCGGGTTGCCAAACGTTTTACAACTAGTTGAGGTAGGTGAAGGAGTCGAATGGGCAATTGTTGAGGGAAAGATATCTACCGGAAGCACTAAGAGATTCCCGGCAAAGGGAGATAAGGAAACTACGGTCGAAGTAGCACTGGTGCAAGAGCCATTTCTCTCTAGGCCACCTTTAACACCCACACATAAGCCTGTAATGGCTCGAGGGAGCTCATCCCGGGCATATAACAAGAAGCCTATCCGAAAGGGATTCCCTCCACTATCGCACCCATTGTCAAAGCTGCTACCCATGCTTCTCGAGCAGATGATGGTTGCGAAGGATGTACCTAGAGACAACCCCCCGAAATTTGCTGGATTTGATATGACTAAAGCATGCGAGTACCACATGGGAGAAAAGGGGCACGGCGTAGATAATTGTTATGTGTTGAAATACAAAGTCCAACAGTTGCTAGATAAGGGCATCTTGACTTTCAGGGAAGCTCAACCTAACGTGCAACAGAACCCCTTACCAAATCATGCAGAGGGAGTGAACTCAATTTTCGAGGAGGATGTCATATGCACCATCCTGACGTGCAAGGAAGCTGAGTCCTCCAAAGTCGTAGTTGTCCCTCCAGAGTAGGGCAATTCTCGTTCAGCTTTGTCTTTTGTCTTATGTTCGATTCCCTGTGTGGGATCTTGTTGTTATTTCTTTTTTGTCTATGTCGTTTGTAGTGTGAACGATAGTCAGCCCCGATCTTGAGTCGTTGGTCGAGGGTGGTGTGTGTTTGAATACGGCCTTATATTTCCTCATTCAATAAAGTAGACGTACGTTTTATTAAGGACATGTGGAAGCATATCAAACTAGTCCTATGATGGTAGCTGAGGCCTCGGCCTCCACATGCTCCTAAGTTTGACTGTTTTGCAAGGACGAGGTAATCCGAGAATATGAGGATGAGTTCTTGAAATTTACAAAAAAATGAACCTTTGGCGCTTTCTTAGAGACAAGCACGAAAATGAATAATTAAAAAAAAATTCTACAAACTTTTTGAACATCCTTTTTATTCCAAATTTTTTTTCTTGTTTTGTGATTATTCATTTTGAATCAAAAATCTTTATGGAGATTGATCTACTCAGATGACCTCGGCAGAGTGAAAGGTAAAACGTTAATTATGCCAAACAAGAAGTGCTTAAGATGAAGAAAGGTAAGCTATTTCCAAACACGTCCTTCAAACACTTTTGAGAGTTGAGTGAAAAGCGACCTTTTCTTAGGACGAAGGATTCATTCGCATTGAGCACAAAGATCGAAATGATAAAGGCATTTCATTCATCAATCTCAGGCATTGCACGATCTCTTGCCAACATTTTAGGCCGAATAAAGATGATCCTTCAAAGTACCCTTGTTGAGAACGACCCTACATTGGGGCAACATAGGAGGTTTCGGTCGTATTGTAGAGTGAAAGATTGACAAAGATTCCATTACTTTCACTTGCATCAATCTTCTAGTGATAACTCCAAAGGAATTCTCCTCGAGCTTGACTCATCCAAGGTGAAGAAGAGCATTTCCTTATATACCCAAACATTGATACCCGTTGCTTTAACTAATTTGGGCCTGATTGTTCATTTCTGAATCCCGAGCGGTGATCATCTCCCTTCACTAGAGCAAGGCATAAGGATTGACTACATACAATTGACATTTATGAGAAAACATGAAAATCATCTCGAAAGTCATAAGAGCTCCAAAAGTTCAAAGAGCAAAAGGTCTGACAAAATTAAGAGGCATGAAAAAAGTAGTGTGCCTGGTAAAAGCAAGGCAATGCCCGTCAAGAAAAAAAACAGCCAAAAGGCTACACCTTATGTGAAAGAAAAATTATTAAAGTCCAAGTGCTTGCATAAAAAAAATCATCGCAAGTGCAAAGGAAATTAGAGAAGGAAACAAAGCTCCCATGCAGAAATGATTAGTCAAGGAACTTTTGAGATGTGCTGTATTTCAAAAGCCGAATGATTTCGAAAGGTCGAGTGACTTGGTCACGACGTCGTGATGATCACCAGCTTTTTAAAAACCCCCTTGAAAATTTTAAGCCTTTTGAGCCTCTCCCAAGCCAACATTACAACCCACTTCTGAAGTCTCTTCTGATTGGGATGGTTTGAGTGAAAACGAGAATGCCACAAAGAAGCTACTACTTGAAGGAGTGGAGGTAATTCTATATTGTCTTATCTTCCAAGTTCTCGACTTGTAAACCCGATGAAGATAGTGACAAATGTTCATTTATTGGCCTCAAAGCAATAATTCCTTTGTGTAAGCCCTAACCAAGCCTATATTGCGGTTCTTTCAAAAGACCTTTTTGATTGATTAGATTGTGCTCATTGCGAATGTTTCTGAAAGCCTTTGACATGGATTATGTGAGATACCCTCAGCAATCAGTTACTTCCCATGTGAATGGATGTGATCAAGCAGCCATTTTATCGAAAGTGTGTGAGAAACCCTTTCTGACTAAGAAGCTCTAGTTTGGCATGCCTAATGAGCTTTTTTAATGAGTTGTAACCGTTATGATAAGAACTTGTCTCCCAGAGAATTTGATGATTAATAATACATCCCCAAGCAAAATGACAATTTTGCGCCACATTATACTGATTGACATCGAATTTTTTATTTTTTTTAAGCAGTCGGACTTAGTTTGATTAGCTTGTTCAACCAATATGTCTCTTGATGACGTCCCTAATGACATTTGTTCAAGTTGAGTTTGACATGATTCATCAGTGAAACCATCCAGTTTTCAAGGGGTTAGCGGGTGATTCCCCAAAAAAACACAAGGTTCGTGGGTCTATCCTTAAGCCACAAGGTTCGTGGGTCTATCCTTAAACCACAAGGTTCGTGGGTCTATCCTTAAACCACACGGTTCGTGGGTCTATCCTTAAACCATAAGGTTCGTGGGTCTATCCTTAAATCACACGGTCCGTGGGTTTATCCTTAAACCACACGGTTCGTGGGTCTATCCTTAAACCACAAGATTCGTGGGTCTATCCTTAAACCACACGGTTCGTGAGTTTATCCTTAAACCACGCTTTTAAAATGTTCACGAGTCTATCTTTAAGCTTCGATTTTCAAAGGTTCATTGGTTTTCCTCAAATCATGCATTTTCCACCCGGTCGAAACCCGTTGTTACACGGTGAGACTTCATCTCTCTTTCTTCTTATGATACGGTGAGCTTCGGTAACCCGGAGTACTTCTCTTTCTTCTTATGACACGACGAGCTTCTGTAGCCCGGAGTCCTTCTCTTTCTTCTTATGACACAGCATGCTTTTGTAGCCCGGGGTCCTTCCTTCTTCTTGTTGATAAGATGCACTTTCATAGCTCTGAGTCCTTTCCGTCAACCTGGTGCGCCTATGCACCTGAGATCTTTCTTTGGCCAAAATAATTTAAGTGTCTTCTGTCTTTGAATGTGACCTTTTCGAGGCTACATTCAAAGAGGGGCAGCTGTTGACACCTAATAAAAAAATATTAAAAAATTAATTAATTAAAAAAAAGGGTTGGGTCGGGCCCGATCTGGCTCCGGCCCAGCCCGGCCCGTCTCTCTTTCCTGCCCATCCCTCGCGCGGCCCAACTTCCTCTCCCCCTTCGGCTCGGCCCGCGCTCAGCCCCACTCCCTCCTTCAGCCATCCTCTGCATGGGGAACAAGCAAAAGGAAAAAGTAGAGCCGCTTGGGGGCAGAAAGGAGTGGCAGCAGGGGACAGTGGAATCGGGTGGCAGGCAGGTAGGCAGCACGATTTGCGGAGTCAAAGTAGGCCGGTAGAGAGCTGGTTGAGGAGCCGAGGTGACGCGTGCAAGCTGAGGAAAAAGAAGGCACGAGCAGAATAGAAGGGCAAAGAGAAAAAAAAAAAAAAAAGGGATCAGAGAGGGAGAGGGAGAGGAGAGGGGGAGAAGAATCGAAGAAGGAAAAAGAGGGGCGAGAGGAGAAGCGGGGGTAGAGGCGAGCGGCCATCGCTACCAACGCGTCTTCAAGCCTCCATTCCCGACAAAACCCAGGTAAACCTTTTATCGAACACTTGGCGTGCAGCTTTTGAAGTCGAGCTGGCCGGAGCTCATTCCGTCCATTTCGGGCAAGCTCCGGCCACCGCTAGTCCTCCATGATTGTCTTTGATGTTCTGGCATATTTCCCTGAGGTTTATGACCGGTGCTTGGGCCTCGACCGAGCCGAAACTCCATCGATTCGTGCACACATGCCACCTACTCGACAAATTGCCCGAGTGAGCTTCGCCTCCCCGACTCCTCCGTGTAGAGCCCAACTAGGATTTTTGGCCACGGAAAGCCACTGTCATTTGCTTAGAAGCCGGACTACGTCCCACCAAACCGAGACGACGCCGTCGCGACTCCATCCGGTGGCTGCCTGTGCCCTTCGCATCTGCCTTCTCCTCCGTTGCAGCCAAACAGCCGCTGAATGGGGTCGTGGGCCGGCGAAGCCTTCGATCAGCGCCTCGCTGCTTCCAACGGAACCTCAACCGGTGTTGCCGCCTTCCTCGAAGGACCTCTGCTGGTAGCACGCATTCACGACCTCCCTGGTTGTGATTGAGCGGTCCGCCCGGGGGCTTGTTGGCCGAGCCGGGCCAAATCGGCGATCCGGCACGCTCGGCCTCCTCCGCCCCGCAGGCCAATAGCTCGGGGTCAATCTGGGCCGTGGGCCTACAAGAGGGAGTCTCTTCTATGAAGGGGGTCGGGCCCAACCCCATTTGAGAGATGGCTCAACCACCTTTGGCCAAGCCTTGTCTCTTCTCGGGGCGGGCCAACCAGCCCGCCCCCAGTCGGACCGAACTCGGGTCCCATCTTCGACCGGACCTGACCCGCACCGACCAGGCCGAACCCGGGTTAGGCGACCCAACTTGACTCGACCCGATCCTTCTAAATTTAAAAAAAAAAAACTAAAAATATTTAATTCAAAAAAATTCAAAAAAACATTAATTTAAAAAATCGAAATTTAAAAATGTAGGGTTTGGTTAGGAATTGCCATGTCTTGCCTTTTTTAGTGTAATTAGAATTTTATTTGATCGTATATTAATTATATTACATGTTTAACTGGCATATTTAATTATATTTAATTGCACGTGTTCAATTTTACTGCAATTAGGACATTGGTAGCTATGATTGTTATTATAATGATTGCGCACCCACATGATCAGCTCACATATTAGTAGATAGGTATAAAATCAATCCAAACTGCCTGACATAAATCCTTTATTTTAAAATGAATAAGATTAGGTACCGAAATGGCACTAATTGGTCAATTAGTGCAATTAAGTCCCCGACCTTAGATTCTCTGGTTGTGTAGGAAGTGATATATACTCCCATATCTCACTTGGTTTTTAGCCAACCCCAATAGGCTAGTGGCGACTCATTTTTTTGTGAAATTCTTTAGAATACTCCAATGTCACGCACGGTATGGGCTTGGGAGAGCCTGCGCCTAATCATGGGCCTTAGGTCCGTCCTTTAGGCAATACCCATAAACCTATGCTCCTTCCCCCAAGGGGTAGGTCGCGATAATCATCTAGACTAAATCTCCAGTTTATATGAATATCTTATGGAGATCTTGTCATCTATTTATGATGCACATTCCTTGAAAAAGATTAGCACACAAACAGATCGTTTACTTTTACTGCAAGTTTTATCAAGAATTATCTTTCACATTTGCGGGATAGTTTTGTCATGATAAATAAATGGAGATTGTTGAAAAAACATCTCTAAGTGACCAAACGATCCTTAGTATAATATTTACTATGATAAATACAGATGTTTGTGACAATTATTGAAGACTACATGATGTCCATGGTGTGCTCCAAGTGGTAAAAGATTGTGATATGTCTTAATATGATTTTTCAATAAACAACACTAACATATCTAAAGATCAACTGATGTCGATGTTTATATTCAAGGTTGTGCATATTAGGTAACTGGTACCATGGCAACAACGTTCATCTTACGATATTCGATGGTTCAGCAAATTAGCTATTGTGGAAGTAGATATGTGTAGTAGCAAAATCCAGGTGATAACAAAAATCGAGAAGTTGCGCTATCTAACAGGTCTATCTCAAGCTGCAGTGAAGGGATAGTAGCAGAAGCTATTTTTAGGTAGTTTGCAAATGTTCAAGAAAAGGATTGTATGGACAGTTTTATCTTTGGACAATAGCATCAACGGTAACTTCAATGACTATGTGGTTCTCCAATCCACATCCAATGGATAGATTGAAGATGGGTATAGAGAGAAGATCTTAGAAGCCAAAGAAGAGATATATGCAAGTACAAAAGATTGAAAACATGCCATATGTTGTGTCTCAAGCAAAATGCTCTCTTTTCGATTATTTCTCTGGGTGTTATGTTGTTGTTATCTGAGTAATTGTGCTAAAGATTAAGTATACAAGAGTAAGAGCAGCAACCAAGTTTTGATAGTATAATCTATCATGTGAAAGGACAAATGCTTGCCGATTGTAACTTTCTGAGCAGATTAATAATGTAATCCAGCTCAACTTGTGGCCATTAGTCTGAGAATGAATGTAGGCTTGGAGTTAAAGCATAACCACTATACATCATTGTGTGCTATTACTTTTCTCTATTATTTCTTCCACAAGCACACAATACACTCACGGGTTTTGAAACATCACTTTTACTAGATCTTTACTTAGCGTAAGCTATTTTTTGCAAAAGTAGTCAAAATTTCCAAAACAACCTATTCACCCATCATCTAGGTTGTATTGTTTAGCCCTAACAAGCTTTTTGCAGCCTTAAACCATTTTTCCTTCACACAACGAGCTTTAGTAGCCCAAAATGACCTTTTTCATTAGGCATGCAAGCATAGCCTTGGAATTTTAGTTGCACGATGAGCTTTTGTAGCTTGGAGCACCCCCATTAATTTGGCGAGCTTTCATAGCCTAGGGTCTCTTTCTTCACACGACGAGCTTCAATAGCCTAGAGTGACCTATTTCCGTTAGGTGTGCAAACGCATCATCAAAACTTTATTTGCACAATGAGCTTTTACAGCCCGGAGCGCCCCTTTGACTTGGCAAGCTTTCGTAACTTAGAGTTTTATTCTTTGCACAATGAGTTTTTGCAGCCTAGAGTGCCCCTTTGGCAGGCTTTCGTAGCCTAGAATCTCATTTGTTTTTCTTGCAAATATCATGTAAGTATTCTTACTCACCTTAGTTTTCAACCAAAATAGATATGCCATTAACCAAGCTCTTTACACTTGCGTTTTCATTACTTGTAAGCAAAATTTAGATGTCGCATTGTCTTTGAAAGAAACCTCTTTGAAAGATTCTTTCAAAGAGAAAAAACTGTCAACACCTTACTTTTTCTTAAATAGAAAACAAATAAAAATAAAAAAAATGGTAAAAACAACAACAAAAATATAGTATTAAAAAATAAAAAGGAAGGAAAAAATATAAAAATAGACGAGCATGGATAAATTGAGCCATAAGAATAAAAAGAGTAGAGAAATTTTAGCCAAGTTCCTGGCTATTCTCCTTTTCCCGACACTTTTTGTTTCTTTCTAAGCCCAACTTTCTTTTAGTCCACGATTTAGCCCATGATAAACCCAACTTTTTTTTTCCTTTTTTAGGCTCTGTTTGTTTCGCGGAAAATGTGGTGCTTCTGGAAAATATTTTCTAGAAAGCCCCTTTCAGAAAAATGTAATTATTTTTTAGTGTTCGGCATTCTTCCTCTTTTAGGCTCTGTTCATTTCACAAAAAAATGTGACATTTATGGTAAATATTTTCAGAAAGCCATTTTCAAGGAAAATGTAATTATTTTTTAATGTTTGACCAAAACCTGAAAAAAAAGCGAAAATTGTTTTCCACTGTTTGTTAAGGAAATTTTATTTATGCACTCTTTTCAATATTTTTATTATTTTATTTTTTAAAATATAATTTAATTATTTTTTATATTTATATAATTGATTTTTAAGTTTATATTTTTCTTTTTTTTGTCTTTGTTTTTGTCTTCCTTTTCTTTGGCCGATCGCCATCCACGGTGACGGTCAACAACCGGCCGAAGGTGAGCTCGAGTTTGCTTGACTTTGGCGAGCGAGCTCAAGCTCGCCGCTCGCTAAAGGCTCGCACTCGTTGATCTCTGCAAGCTCAAGCTCGCTGCTCGCTTGACTCACCGATCTAGCGAGCGGCGAGCTCAAGCTTTCCAAGATCTACGAGCCAGGCGAGCGGGCTCACCAAGGCCTCAAGCTTGCCTAGAGCCCCAGTTTGGAATTGATAGGGCGAGCTCGAGCTTGCCAAGATCAGTGAGCCAAGCGAGTAGACTTGCCAAGGCGTCAAGCTCGCCGCTCGCTAGGTTGGTGAGCGTGAAGCCCTAGTTTGCCATTGATCGGGCGAGCGGCGAACTAGGGCTCGAGCCTCTAGCTAGCTTGGCTCGCCGCCAATTAAGCGAGTGGCAAGCCTCAAGCGCGCCCTTGGCTGGTTGCTGGTGGTCGTCCTCACTTGCAACTAGCCAAGAGAGAACCAGAAAAAAAAAAAAAAAAAAAAAAAAAAAAAAAAAGGAGGAAGAAAGGAAAAAAGAAAAAGAAGAAGAATTAAAAATTTGAATATTTAAAAAATGAAAGGAAAAAAAAAAAAAAGAAATAAAAAGATTAACATGAGCGTGATATAAGAAAAAAAGTGAGTAGGGAAATATTTTCCTTTTTCTCAAAAGGGGAAAACATTTTCTATTGTTTTAAAAGATTTTTTTCTTTATGAAAAAAATTTCCGCAATTAATTTATTTTCCGTGAAATGAACACCAAAGAATCGGAAAACGTTTTCTTAAAAAAGAAAATTGCGAAACGATCAGACTCTTACACTAAGTTTTATTTCCTTTTCACCCAATGAAGTAAAAAGAATGGAGGCCCGGCCCTTGTCTTTCTTTGGCATTCTTCAGAGATTATTCGAAGTTCACTGCTTCTTTTTGGTCGCGGATCATAATTTCCTCACCGCGGGGCACCGATCTTTGTCACGGCCCATTGGGGAAGGTGACGCTATAACGGCTCGCCGCCGGGAAAAGAGAAGACCGCGGACTTCCTGCAGCATTTCCGAGCTTCGTCAGTGCCGATTCCTGTGACTCCATCTCACCGAGCGAATCAGGTATGCATTCTCTTCAAACACCCTCTTCTTCCCCGCTATTCGGTAATCGAGAGCGTTGAGCTCCGGTGATGCGCTTGTTGCTGATGGAGTTGGCTTCGGTGAAGGAGAAGCAGGGTCGGAGAAGGCTTGGGAAGAAGAAGACGTAGAAAGAAGAGAAATTAGGAATTAAAAAAAGAAAAAGAAAATAAAACAGAAAGTTAAAAAATATAAAAATAGAAAAAGTAAAGGTAAAAAAAAATCAGAAAATAAAAATAAAGGGTTCGATTATAATAAAGGTGAATTGCTTCGGATCCAATTAGCCTAGTCGGGTTGGGTTGGATGGTCGAGTCATATCGAAAGTAATTGAGTCGGGTAGGGTTAAATGAATGGGCCAATATTGAGCTCGGATTAGGTCAGATTTATTAGAGGCCAGATATTTAGGAGTTGGGCTCGAGCTGTTGCAAAGGCTCAAGCCCCAGATTGATGTAGTGCTTTTAATAGATTGGGGGCCGGATCCAAAAGTAGGTTATTTCTAGAAAAGTTGGACCGGGCCTAAAGCCCGGCCCAGATTTCAAGCTCCAACCTAGATCCACGGGGTTCAAGTCAGCCGAGTCGGGCCGGGTTCCTCAGCTAGTTCGAAGTCCATCCTCGGAATAAAAAAAAAAAATTAATATATCATAAAAATATTAGAATAATAAAATCAAATAAAAATGAGAAATTTGAAATAAAAAACTGTAGATTCAGGAAAAATGGAAATTTAAATAAAAATGAAAATTTTGAAAAGTGTTTCAAAAATTCAACTTAATTGATTCCAGTGGATATTTAGTCCTTAATCAATTTTAGAATTTTCTTTTTTAAATAGACTTCTCTTAGTGTTGAATAAAATTTGAAAATACTTAAAAAATTGAAACTCGATTAAATAAGCTCTTATAGCTTTACAATAGGGATATGTTTTCTGTTATTTCTTCCTAGAGACAATGTTAGGTCATCACTTGTGCATTTCAATTCCATTATATTTGATTGTGTAATTTACATGCATTGGTTGTTGTTTTCTTTTAGCATGGTTAGTATTTCAATAAAAACATTGTATGAACACTTAGCAGCTTAGCCTTAAAATAGATGAAAAGGCTACATTAAAACACTTTAGTTGACAATATAATCAAGTTTAAGTATCGAAATGGCACTAATTGGATAATTAGTATAATCAAGTTCCCGAATCTGAAATCTCTGATTTCGTAAAAATTGAGACGACACTCCCACATCTCAATTGATGTCTAGCTAACCTTAATTAGCTAGTGACAACTCCTCGCATGGAATTTTGATAGTGTTAATTCGAACATATTATGGAAAATCTAATGTTGCATGAGATATGAACTTCGAAGAGCCCGTGCTTAAAATTGATGGACCGTCTTGAATTACCTATTAGATGATGTGTTCAAGCCATCTTCTAAGGATGCCTATTCGAACCGTCTTTCAAGTAAATACCTCTAAATCTATTCCTTTGAGGGCGACCCCTTGAGAGTAGGTTGTGACAATAATTTTGACGCCTTTTTTGATAATGTTTGAAAGAAATGAGGGAGGGATAAAATGACATATTGACATCTAGGATCAATAATTGAAGAGAAAAACACAAACCTATGATTTGACATCCAAGATGAACGGTTAAATAGGAAACATGAACACATGATTGTGTTGATGTGTTCAAGTTGTCTTTTAAGGATGTCAATTTGGATCATTTTCAAGTAAATATTTCTAAACCTATTTCCCTTAGGGCGGCCCCATGAGGGTAAGTCCCGACAAGAATTTTGGCACCTTTTTTGATAATGTTTAAAGAAATGAGGGAGGACTAAAATGACATATTGACATCAAGGATCAATAATTGAAAAGGAAATATGAACCCATGATTTGACATCCAAGATGAATGACTAAAGGGAAAACATGAAGACATGACTATAGCTGTTGAAAGATACATGTTTCATGTTGGATCCAAATACTGGGCAAGAGGTCCTTTGGTAAGGGATTGGATGGAGTAGCATTGGTGCTGGTGTCAGATCACCTTTTGTACTTATTTATAAATTTGGTCTTGCTTTTTCTTTGTCAAGTCAATTTTATTAAAGATGAGATTTTTCGACATGCAAGCAGATTTAGGTGGTTGTAAATAAAAGGCATTGGACTGATTAGATTTCTTAACTAGGTCCCCTTAAATACTATCTACACCCTGTTATCTCCATCTAAAACGTGTTAGTTTACCCATTTTTTAACAATTATGCCAAGCCAACTTCTTAAAGAAGCTTTCTGACATACAGGACAACAACAAGATTTATGTGGCTGTAAATAAGGGCATTGGATTGATTGGATTCCTCATTTAGGTCCCATTGTACACTAGCTATACCCTCTTCAATATGGTACTAATAATTCATTCTGCTTCATCGTTCTAATAAATTTATAAGGAGTTCTAGCTGATAGAGGCTTGAGGCTTTGATTATTGATGTCCGACCAGGTCGAAAGTACAAGTCAATACTGACGCAATTTAATTAATATATATGCAATCTATGACCACAATATACTAGCTCTTGTTATGCTAGAACACTAGTATGAAAGATTTCAAACCACTTGTTTATAGGAGTGGCACAAAAAGAATAATGAAAGAAATCTGGATAAAAAAAGTAAGGAAAAGAAGTAGTAACGAATCTCTAATTCTAGCGTTTAGTACCACTTTGGGGCTGAATAATATGTTTCATAGTTTTAAATGGGTAAATTACTATATAACTAGGTACTAGGTACCATTATATGAAATTTTCTTCTCCGAACAAAAACTTTAATCGTTTGTCTTTTTTATGAAGTTACCACGTGCTGATTCATTTCCATTGACCATCATTTATTTTCACCTACCCCCTTCATGAAAATAAGCTAACATGGCAGTTTCATTTCATAATTTGATAACTATTCCTCTTCTTTCATGCTACCAAACATGATCAATTAAAGGAATGATGACCTTATTGTCACTAGATAAATGCTAGATTTACTAAGACTGTAAAATTGATTTATTAAATGATGCATCATACTACTATTGGTTGTTGTTTGAGGCCCACTTAACTAAAGAGTAGCTTACAATTTAATATATTCTGTAGTAAATTAATCTTTTAAATCAATTTTAATAAGCCTAACATTTTCTTCCCACTTAATTATAGTCATAGTTCGAATTACAAACAAGGCCGAAATTGTACTCTATGGGTTATCACAGATGACGTACTTTTGTTTCACTCGCAACTATCCATCCCCTTTATTCAAGTACATTTAACAGGAAAAGGTATGCTAACATAACTTATGATAGAGGATGGACAGAGAGTGCAGGTTTTTGGCCTGATATGATGGTTCTGTCGGAATTCATGAAAGGAACGTACATTTAGTGTTTGATTAAATATATGAATGGTCAATACTTGCCCACATGATATTCCTTTCAAAAGTAGATTCCTAACATAACACCATTCTAACAATTTAATTGCATATTTCATTTCGCATCTCTCGTGGTTCTACCAATGTCATTGAGTTATATTTTCGTCCCTTTGTAAGATTGGGAAATGTTGGACCGAGGCACATAGGATAGTATTAGGGCTCCAGGAAAAACGCGTTACCTCACTTTCTTTCTTTTTCTTTTATTTTTCCTTTTATTTCTTTATAAAGTTGGTCTTGCTTATTCTTTGTCAGGTCAACTTCATTTTTTTTGGTAAAGATCAAGATTTTCGACACACAGTATAAATTTATGTGACTATACAAAAAAGGCATTGGATTGATTGGATTCCTTAATTGGTCCCGTTGTATACTAGCTACACATTCCTTCAATGTGTTATTCACATGTTAGCTTATCTTTTCTAAACACTTGGTCTTGCTTTTTCTACGTTGGGTCAACTTCTTGAAGAGGCTTTCTGACATACAGGACAACGACGATATTTATGTGGCTATAAACAAAGGGCAATGGATTGATTGGATTCCTTGTTAAGATCCTCTTGTATGATAGCTATAACCTCTTTGCATAGTGTCTTGTAACCAGAGGCTTGCATAGTCTCTTGTAACTAGAGTTACTGAGTCAACAAGTTGGTTATAAAACATTGTGTGAAGCACAGGCTGCTCCAAGAGGAATCCTTTTGAGTTCCACCATCTCATTACAGGCGTAGGAGGTTAATATACCTATCTTTCCGATAGTAATCAATTTGAAAAAAGTGACAGGGAGTCCATCTTTCCCCCTAACAGGGAATACCCTTAAGTTTTACATCTCAGAGTTTAAGGGCTTGCTTAGATCCTAGATAAATTAATGTGACTGTAAATAAAAGGCATTGGATTGATTGGATTCCTTAACTAGGTCCCGTCATATACTAGCTGCACCCACCTTCAATGTGTTATTTGCGTGTTAGCTTATCTTTTTTAACACTTGGTCATGCTCTTTTTCTTTTTCTTTTTTCTTTTTTTTTTCTTTTTATGTCGGGTCAACTTCTTAAAGAAGCTTTCTGACATAAAGGACAACGATGATATTCATGTGGCTGTAAACAAAGGGCATTAGATTGATTGGATTCCTTATTAAGGTCCTCCTGTATGGTGGCTCCGCCCTCTTCACATAGTGTCATGTAATTAGGGGCACTGAGTCAATAAGTCAATTATAAGACACTATGTGAAGCATAGGGTGATCCAGCAAGAACACTTTTGAGTTCCACCATCTCACTCCAAGCGCAAGAGACTGCTATATCTGCCTACCAACGATAACCAACTTCAAAAAATTGACACAGAGTCTATCTTTCCCCCTGATTATTTTTCTTCCCTACTTAGTAGGAAATGCCCTTGAGTTTCACGTCTTAGGGTTTAGACAAAGTAGTTTAAGGACTTGCTTGGGTCCAAGATAGATTAATGTGACTGTAAATAAAAGGTATTGGATTGATTGGATTCCTTAAGTAGGTCCCATTACATACTAGCTACACCCTCTTTCAATGTGTTATTCATGTGTTGGCTTATCTTTTTTAACACTTGATCTTGTTTTTTCTATGTTGGGTCAACTTCCTAAAGAAGCTTTCTGACAAACAGGCCAACAATGAGATTTATGTGGCTGTTAACAAAGGGCATTGGATTGATTGGATTCCTTATTAAGGTCTCCTCGTGTGATGGCAATGCCCTCTTCCAATGTGTTACTAATAAATCATGTCGGTTCACTGTTGTAGACATTTATTAGGAGCCGTATCTTGTTGAGGCTTGAAGCCTTGATGATTAATCTCCGTCCATATTGAAAGTTCAAGGCATTGTCGGCACAACTTAATTAATATAATATATGTGCCAACTACTAGCACAAAATTCTAGTTCTTGCTATCCTAGAATACCTAGTATGAAAGAATTCGAACCGTTTGATTATAGGAATGACACAAAAAAATTAATAAAAGAAATCTGAATAAAGAAATGAAGGAAAGGAAATAGTGACAAATCTCTAATTCTAGCATTTAGTACCACTTTGGGGCTGAAAATATGATTCGTAATTTTAAATGTATAAACTATTATAAAACTAGTACACATATAGATATATAAGAAGTCATATACCATCACATCAAATTTTCTTCTCTAAATGGAAACCTTAAGCGTTTGTCTGTTTGTAGAGTTACCGTGTGTGTTATGTTACTCATTCATTTCCATTGACCATCATTCTTTTTCATCTGCCCCCTTCATGAAAATAAGCTAACATGACGGTTCATTTCATAATTTGATATCTATTCCTCTTCTTTCATGCTATCAAACATGATCAGTTAAAGGAATGATGACCCTATTCTCACTGGATAAATGCAGGATTTACTACGACTGAAAAATTAATTTATTAAATGATGTGTCATATTGCTATTGGTTGTTTAAGGCCCACTTATTTAAAGAGTGGCTTACAACTTAAAATATTCTTTGGTAAATTAATTTTGTAATTCATTTTTATTAAACCCAACATTTTCTTCGCATTTAATCCTTGTCACGGTTCGAATTACCATACGAGGCCGAAATTGTACCCTACTGGGTTATCACAGGCGACATACTTTTGTTTCGCTCGTAACTATCCACCGACTTTATTCAAACACATTTAACAGGGAAATGTATGCTGACATAACTTATGATGGAGGGCGGACATAGGTTTCTGGTTTTTGGCCCGAGATAATGGTTGTGTTGGAATTCATGAAAAGAGAATACAGTTTGTGTTTGATTAAATGTATGGCTTTCGATTGTGGCTCTTGAAATTTACAACATATGCAATTGAGTCTTTAAATTCTTTTTTTTTTCCTAAATCGAATCCTTGATTCATAAATTCGTGGGTAGCTAGTCATTCCGTTAAATATATTAACGAAAATCGCAAATCATGTCAAAACAAAATTAATGCACGGGCATTTCACATCATCGCCACATTAGCAAACTCTCCCAACTAATTTATGATGTGGAATGAAGGACAAAAAATTTAAAAAAAAAAAAAAAACCCAAAATCAAACAGTGTGTGGATAGGTGAAGGACGGTATGGTACAGCCTTGGTGATGGTGCCACCCAACCACGATGAGGGTTGATGGACATTTGTCTATGTCTAGACTTACCATTACGGATGGGCATGGTTGTAGGATAGAACATGAAACCCGAGAACCGGACTAATGAAAACCTATTTAGTTCCACATTCGGAGATATGCATAGTAGATTTTAGGTGACAAAAATTGGCACAAAAGTTCTAGGTTAATGGAACTTGGAACCTAGAGCCTATAACTTAAAACTTGGAATAAGTTTTTGTGTTTTTCTTAATCTATATCTTCGTGCAATCTTATAATATTCCATGGCTTTTAATAATAAGTGTATAATGTGGAACCACTCGTCTAAACTTCCATTTTATGATTGAGACTTTTACTTTGCAAATGTTTTATATTTTTTTGTGTCTAAAAATAAGTTATGATTAGTGAATTGTAGCAGTAAGTAGTGGTCATTTAATGATAATTCACTACAATCGTTCAATTAAAAATACAAGTGGAATTTGGATAACCCTAAAACCTACTTTGGAATCTGTGATATGATAGGTTCTAGGTTATAGAATATGCAAGATAGGTTTTAAGTTTCAAAAAATAAGGAACCTATTTTTGGGAGTAGGTTCCAAATTCTAAGTGAAACTTGTATGGAATATAGAACCGCTCACCTCTACTTACGGCAGGGGCTCTTTCTCCCCTTCCCCATATCTATAGTTGTTAGGGAAATTTGATTACTTATTAAGATAGAGCAATAGTGATAAATCTTTGATGCGTAATAACGATCATTGTCCTTAAGGTATAATTTGTTCACACTTTTGTTGTTGCCATGTTTTGGACAAATATACCTCCATGATATGCACCAAAACCATAGAGAGAAATGAGTTCAGCAAGTACTCAATTGGTCTAGGGGCCATTCATTTGGCAGTACCCTAATTAAACTTCTTGAGAATCCCTTAGTAAATGGATCTGTCAAGTTATTACTTATTTGATCATAAATTATTGAAATAATTCTACATTGTCTATCTCTAGGTAGTTCCTTGGAAGGTACCATTCCTAGTTGTAAAATCTAGAAAAGGCTTTCTCCTCATTCTAGATTTCGATCTATATTTACATATGTTGCTAGAACCTCCCTTAAAGCTCCTACCTTTGACCATCAAACCCTCTAATGCCACTTTTTTAATAATTGCCCTGCAACTTCTTCTACCATACTTTCGAGAAAAGTGCAGACTTCACTTCCTCCACAGATATGGTCTCACTCCCTTTCATCAACGAATTAGGAAAGTGCCCGTAAGCGTTGGGTAAAGAACAAAGCAGCATCGTAGATTCATAGCCTGGTATTGATCAATACCTTATTCACATTCGTTTGATCATTTATGACCTTATTAAATTCAACCCGATGATCATGAATCAGCATTCCTCATCTAGTATGTAAAGAAAAGTCGGATCAAGCTTCGAGAGCAATTTCAACATATACAACTCTTCAAGTTTTGCCCAAACTACAATTGCACTCTTCTTCTCTGCACTTCATCCAAAACGTCATCCTCCAAGTTCAAGAGGATAATTTTTCGAGTCTTTTTCAAGATATCAGCCTTTCCTTCCGAGTTCATGCTCTAGGGAATTCATCATCTCCCTCCAACGCTAAATCCAAGCATTGTGTCTCAAGCAGCTCCTGCATCTTAATGCACCTGAGCTAACAATAATTCTGCTCGTGAATTTCTCCAACTCAAATTTTCTTGAAATCATAGCCATAATCGCAGAAAGACAAACTCCCAGAGCAGTCAACCAACAATGGCCATAGGCTATGATACAATTCGTTATGAATAGCGGGGAACCGTAAGCAAACAGAATAATTTGAGAAAGAAATAGATTCTAGATTTCAAACCTAAAAAAATAGGGATTTTCGTAGTATGATGGTGTGCCTAATCCATGAGAAAAAACCGATAATATGGTTCCACTGTAATCTAGATGAAGAGGAGTACAATCGCTCGAAGCTCACACTCAAGTGCTTCCCAATCTTAAATAACCCACATGAATCAATCGACAAGTAAGGAGATTTCTCTCGTTCTCAACTTTCTTGGATGACTATTCTCAAAAGCTCTTTGGCTACGTTTGGTCAACTAGAATTCTAGACTGGATAGAAGTGGATATAATAGGATATGAAATCCAAGGACTTTGGTATATTTTATCCACTATTTGATAAATCACAGTAATAAATGCGGATAAATTAACATCATATCATGTTAAATGTTGGGTATAAATGACATATCATGTAAATGAACCATAAATGGAGATGGTAAGAATGTCACACAATGCTTTTGTCGACTTCATTTTTATTTGGTTATTTTTTGTTATTTTTCTCTCTTTTTATTATTTTCTTTTTTATTTCTTTTTCACCTTCATCATTCTCTAATAAATTTTATTAAATAATAAACTCTACTAATTTACCTAAAATATGTACTATATATATAAAATTAATATATATTTATATATTGAATTCATATTAGAAGATAGAAATAATTTTGAATATATTAATAAAAATATGAATACATAAAAATGGAATTTTTATTTCAATTTTATATATTAAAATAAATATTATTTTAATTTTATTAATTTAAGAAGCTTGTTATTAAAGAAAAAAATTTATATAATAGATATTAGAAATCATATCCACATTTATACTATATCTCATGTTGGATAATTTTGTTCATATCATGTCCCACTTATATCCGACTTTATCTTATCTTGAGAGCAGGTAAAAAAACAAGATAGGATAAATCTATCTTGTCCTACATTTTATTTCAACTACCAAATGTAGCCTTTAAGATTTTTGCAAGTTGCATTCAAAATAAACATCAACATAAGGATTATAATAACTACTAAGTGCAGAATCAAGGCCACATTGGGGGTGGGCCTCGACCATAATTGGTAGATTCCATCAGTTTGGTTATTTTCTTTTTCTTTTTTCCCCCTTCTGAAAGGCCATTCTGCTATGAAGACCCCAAAGTCAAGGCGGACGAGAGAGGCAGGTCCAACGCTCGTTGTTTGGTTCAGAAATTGTCTAAAAATAGAATCTCTTTTCTCCCTCTAACGCTTAAAGCGCGTTGGAGTATAGAAGCTCCCTTTTTGCAGACTCCTCGATCGTCTGATCTAAGCGATGAGTTAGGAAAATGAGGCGCAAGGCGTAACTAGCACTTCAACGTAGGATGCCGCCCACGATGCTTGTATGGCACTTGACAGCTTATTAAATGTTTAATATCCGTATATTTTTCTAATGGCAGGATCAACACGAACGAAAAAGTATGTAGTCCAAGTATCCAATCGCACAAAAAAGAAACTCAAGAAGTCGATCGCATATATCACTTTATTTTACATCGATAGCTCCATTTGCAGGGGCAATCAAATAAACGAAAAATTTTGAGGTAATCACTTTGAAAGTAAATCATTTTGGGTCATGTTTTCTCGTTCGCTAGACTTTGATTGACGAGTTATAAATATGGACCTCTCTTACTTTTTTTTTTTTTCCTTTATTTTTGAAGTAAAGTTTGCGTAAGAGCGATGCCTATGTTTATATAACCCATAAGTGTGAGGATTGGTTTGAGAACAAGGAAAATATTACCCATTCTTTTTTGGTATTTGAAGAATTATCACCACAATCGATGCCAATTCTCGTGTAGGTGCTTTAAAATTGAATAAAATTAGTGCACACATGGTCAATGTAAAGATAACTTGAAACAAGGGGTCTCAACCGTCCTTGGTTTGAGAGTATTAATTTCTCACTCTTTTATCAAGTCAAGGATGGATAAGGCTGTTTGTAGGGAAAAAAAATTATACCACCAATGTATTTTCTAACTACACTAAAATTAACAAGTGATTGTGATTGCTTAGCTAAAGCAATGTACTTCAGGAGTTCCTAATTCTTGGCGCTCGGCCAAAGCTGCATCAGTTGAAGGGGACCTTAGAGCATCGCCTCACCGCTGATTCTACCTCTCTTCACTATATAAGTAGCATAAACGATCCTTCTTCATCATTGGCAACGGTGCTCCATTTTTCCGCTCACCTGAGAGTGTTGATGATCATGGAGTTCTCGAAAAAGCAGTGGGATCGCTGCAACCGGGCGGACACATTCGAAAGTCGAATGATCCAACTGGAAAGAATTGAGGCACTGCTGGCCATCACTGCTGCCATCTTAGTCTTTCTTGGGGTCTTCGGGTCGTTCAGGCGACGCTGCGTCAACCGCGCATTAACTTGGTTGCATTTGCGGCCTATTATCTTTCACCCGCCATCATCGCATACACACTTGGCCTCATCCAAAGCGCTCCTTTCTGCAGTTCGCATTTCCCCATCTGGGCGGCTTATCTGGTGGTGGTTCTCGGAAGCGCAGATTCCTACACTGCGCACAGTATTGAGGACATTGAACAGTGGAAGTCATTTAACGTGGACTCCGCTGCTAAATGTTTCATGACAAGTTGGATGATTGCGTCATACGCGACCCCGTCGGTGCCAATATTCTGCACGGTGTTTCTTTTCGTCATTCTATTCGTCAAAGCCGATGAAAGAGCACGAGCTTTGATGTCGGCAAGCAAATCTGTGATGCGGAAGAATTACAAGTCAATAGCAGACTACATGAGCACTGAGCACGACCTATCAGGAGACTGTGATCCCACTGAAATGCGCGGGTACAAGTACATAGTGAGAGGGGCAGAAGAGACAAAGGTGCGCTCACCGTTCTCAATAAGGACGTACATGGGAAAGGCGGAAGAAAGGCAAGTTGTTAAATCATTAAAGCGTATCACCGTCGACGAGGTTTGGGATTGCCCAGGGAGGCTTTTAAAAGGAAGAGACCTGGATGGGCGACTTAAAGGATCTTTGCCTGTCTTTTTCGCTCTTCAAGTTCATCTGCCTGAGATACGCTGGCTATTCGCTGCCCCAGAAAGCGCACGAGAAGTTATGGCGTTTAATTCAACATATGCTTTCTGAACAAAATGGTTATAAGCGAGTTTTCAGAGTCATCGAAGTAGAACTTGTATTTCTTTTCGATTTATTCTACACCAAATACTCGGTCAATCTCAACCCGCGTCGTTCAGTGTATAAATTTATTCAACTTGCCATTGTGGTTGCTGCTGGTCTGATTTCACTCCCCTTGGTGCCTTGGCCCTGGGCAAGGCCCTATGAACATGGATCTCACTACATGAGGTTTTCTGGTGCTTTTATAACCATCTTGTTTATGATGTCAATCTTCATCGTCGAGTTTGCACAGTTTGGCATCATGATTTTCTCGGAATGGGCAAAGGTGAAATACATATGCAAGTACATGCAGTGCAAGTGGTGGCAAAGGAACATTTTTGGTGAGAAGTTGATCGAGATGATGTGCCGAGTTCAATTACTGAAGCCTTGGGGAAGTCAACTCCGTCAATACTCGCTCCTCGAGTCGTATAGCTATTCTCCATGCAAGTGTATATATAATAGATTCACCGCTGCTTATCTCGACCCGAAAAGAAATGGTCAGAAACAAATTGCTCCCATCAATTTGTCTAGGCAAGTGATGGAGGCGATTGCTCTGTCTCTAAGGGAAAATTGCCTTGACAATTCGGGGGAGTGGCAAGCATCTTTGAGGCTCAACAAAGAATCCGACGAGTTCTCATGGGCACGTAATCTTGAGACAACCACTCATGTTATAATGGTTTGGCACATAGCAACCACTTTCTGAGAGCATAAAGAGCCTCCTTCACAAGAACAAAGAGACTACTTTGACATAGCGACTGCATTATCGAAATACCTTGCTTATTTGGTTGCTTTTGCCCCAAGATTGCTCCCCGATCACCCTTGCAGGACCGAATCCATATTTGATCAAGCTGTCAGCGAAGCCAGCAATTTGTTCGGGGGATCCTCGGTTTCAATGGGCAACAGCATTGAAAAGCTAGAGAAGGACATTGACGACAAAACCATCATCGATCAAGGCGCGAAGCTTGGAAGGGAGCTAAAGGGAGCGGCACATAACAAGCAAATTTGGAAGGGCTTGGCCAACTTCTGGTCGGAAAGGGTGTTGTATGTGGCTCCTTCAAATGATGCAAAGGCTCACGCTAAGTACCTCGCCACAGGGGGCAAGTTTCTGACTCATGTTTGGGTTTTGGTCTCTCACGCAGGCATCACGAGAGATCCACTCGGTGGTGATGATCCAGAGAGGAGCTGAACTCGGCCTTACATTATGTTGTTATGCCTAATCATCTTATTAAAATGTCTCTATGATTGTGTGATAATGCTAGTACGAGTACCTAGAGGGGGTGAATAGGTATTATGAATATTTTCTTGCAGTTTGCGTAATACTTAAACAGATGAAGGATTAAAAAATCAATCGTAAGACTGGAGTAAAGGAAAGAGAGAATTAAACACGAGGTTTATAGTGGTTCGGCTTGATTCAAGCCTACGTCCACTCTTCGCAGCGACAGCCGATTGGCTGGATTCCACTATGAACAAAGAGATGTTACGGTGTTGATCTTCCTTGATCTCTCGATGTAGATGATCTACTACACTCGCTCAAGGTATCACCAAGTACAACCACTCTCGAGTATACAATTTCGCTCGAAGCAGTCTCGACTAACAATCAAGGTTCTTCGAGACTCGGAATTTATCTATCGATCACACACTTAAAACAACTAGAACGTCTTCCTTTTTTATACTCCTTTATGCCATCATAGCCGTTGGCACTTACCAAAGGAATTCCTCCAATCTACCCGTTGGACGGAATCAATTAAGAAGATCATCCGAGCTATTTAAGGAATCGATGATAGCCCATCAATCTGTTCGCCCATACAATCAGGATTTTAGTTTCCAAGAATAGAACATTCCAAGAATGTTTCATCGACCATCAGATCTTCAATTGATCTTTGATAAGAATCAAAAGAATCCGAAATGATTATCCAACCAAGGGATCTATTCCAGAGGATTGGATCAAATCCCCAACCATATACTTCGGCCGGATATCCTACATTTTGGATTAGAAAGACTGTCGGTGAGAATAATCTTGAGTCTTGAGACTTGAGTCTTGAGTCTTGAGTCTTGAGACTTTAGATTACAAAGTCTTGAGACTTTAAAACAATGATATCAAGACTAAAGCATTTTGATAGAAATGTTTTGTCGGCTTCAAAATCTTCGGAAAGATTTCTCCAACAATCTCCCCTTTTTGATGGTGACAAAACTTTCTTGTAGATTTGAACAACTTTGACCTGCAAAAATATTTCTCAAGCAATATGGCTAACTCATAAAGATTAATAAACAACCAGACTCTGCATCCACAGCAAAATTGGTTAGTCTTTCATGAGTAATACCATATAACAATACTTAATATAAATGCAACCAGTCAAGCATCAAATTCCACGTCATTCGGTCTCACATCCAAGTTCAAATTCTCAGGTCATACATAAGCCAGTAAAAATCAAAGTTTAAAAAATGTTTGTTCAAATTGGTTCTCCCCCTTTTTGTCATCATTTAAAAGAGGGTGAGAAAGGAGTCATGTCTCCGCAGGAATGCGCACGATCTGGAATTCTCCCATTGACCGGACTACGCCTTCTAGCCTCTTCAAGTCCTCCCTTAGATGAGCTACCTCCTCTCCTTTGGCATTGGCTTGAATTTGCAGAGCAAGGTCTTTCATCTTTTCCTCCAGGTTTTGAAGATGCTTGTCCAGCATTTTTCATGACTTGAATTTCACATTCAGAGCATATATTTGTCCACGCATTTCCAGAAGAATATCCATGATACGACGAAAATCTGCAGAATTCTCATGCAGTATATGCATCAGCTTTTTCAGATGGAGTAAATGTGTACGATGGCGCTTACGCGTACGGTCTTGCAGATTTGGTGTAGATGTATCACCTTCTTGAGCAATTTAGAAACCTGAAATTCTTCCGAGTCTTCGGGAGATTGTCTTGGACCTTCATTATCTGCAGCATGAGGTGTAGACCTTTCATGCTCACCAACTCCCCCTGTCTCAAGTACATCCAAAGGGGAAGAGTGATGATCTTGCTCTAGATTTCCCTTCTCTCAGATTCAGCAGCAGACTTTTCTTTCTCTTCTTCAACTTCTTTCTCTTTCTCTCTCTGTTCTTCTTCTTCTCGCTTCGATTTGCTCTTCTTCTTCTCTCTTGTACTTGATGGCTGAGACACGAGAACGTCTTGTTCTTATCGGAGCGAGGAATAGTAGGATCTTCATCCTCTTCATCTTCATCTTCCAAGATGAGAGATCTTTTCTTCTTTTCAATGGGGCTCCTATGGCCTCCTTTCCTTTTCTCTTTGAAGCAGGCTGAACGAGAAGATTTCACTCTGAATTTCTCCATTGCCTTGGAAAATTCTTTGAGACGCATCTTCGATAACATCTTCAAACCTATCACCATCTTATCACATGGTTGAACACAAAGTGTTGAAGGCAGTTCAATATTCATGTGTCTGAAGATCTTGGTCACCGGACCCAGGATAAGGCAATTGTCCTTTGTCTTTCGACATTGCTCTGTACATATGGAAGAGAATAGTATGCGGGGAGAGAGAACTTTCGTCGAGTTGATTGCATACATCAACTTTGCTTCAGGAGAATGAGACACAGTAGTCTTTGACGTAGACTTTGGTCTAAGACAATTGATTACAATCTTATGAAGCAGAATGTTGATAGCATTCATCCTTGAATAGGTAATTTTCTTCTCTGCGACCCTATCTTTGACAAGTTCCAGAGTAATACGAGCAGGCGAGACTTTGATTGGAAGATAACGTCCTCGTTCAACTCCAACTATATCAGCCAACATATTCACATCTACCACATAGACTTTGTCTAGCACACTAAATGATATTCTATTCGCATCCAGAAAACTGAGATTTGAATAGAAATAAGCGGTCAGATGAGCATACCCGTCTGTTGAGTCAGAGCAAAAATTCTCAAGTTGAAACAAATTCAACTTTTCTCTTAAGTTTATGTTGATGGCGTCCAGGAAGTCAAAATCTACACTTCTAGGGTTTATCACCCCTCTTTTCATCAGCCTTGAATACACTTTTTTCTTGATCCTTGGATTTGAACAAATCCATCTGATTTCCTTTCACCTTTGCTGCCACTCCCATTTTCGGTTGAAAGTCAAGGAACATTCTGTCATCATCGTTCCCTTCAATTAAATTTTGTCCTTTCATAAGAGGATCACTTGGAATGTTCGCAAGTGCTTCCCTCTGTTATTTGTTCCTTTGGGGCAATTCCCAATTCCTCCATTTTCTTCAGAAATCGATACTCATTCCCATAATCTTTGTCCTTAAGGAAGTCATCTATAAACTTCTTGGCGAAGAACTGCGCTTTTCAACGCACGATAAAGTTTATATATAAAGGAGGGCTTTTGGACTCTTCTTGGTGACTTCCTCGATTATCTCTTCTTCCAAAGAATGACTTGCACCTTGTGGGGCAGGAGGCGTCGAATGACGTGGATGAGAGCGAATCGGACTTTGTCGCCTGACTTATTAAGTCTTCTTCCTCGGTGAGATCAAAGTGAGTCGGTCCCTTCTCCATTCTTTGTGGTCCCCCTTGCGATTCTTGATGATTTCCTCGAAGAAGACATTTTTCTTTGTCATTTGGAAGATTCCTTCACTTGCTTTCCCAAGAAAAACGACCACTTTCTCGAAGACGAACAAGCGTAGAACAGATATCGGGAGGAGAGTGCCTTTTAGGGTTTTGAAGATTGAGAAAAGAAAAACTGTATATATATAACTCAGTTTTGAAAAGGGAAGTTCAAACGATGTAAGGAAAGTGAACGATTTATTATTTTTCAAAATCAATAACTGCCAAAATTATTCCTTTAAGCAGATAAGACTTTAAATTTCATGCGGATTATCGAATAACTGAACGAAAGATCGTACCTTTTTGAGTTTAAACGAAAATTTCGTACAACTTACGAGTCTATAGCCACGAGTGTCCGAGTCCGAGGATTTAAAGTCTCAAAGATTAGAGTCTTAGAGTTTGGTAAGTCTCTAGACTTTAACTTCTTCAGGCTTCAAAATGTTGAGTCTTGAACGGATAAGATTGAATTGATTTTTCTCCAAAGGCTTTGTGAATATGTCCGCTAGTTGACTCTTTGAATCAACAAATTGAATCGAGATTGCTCCATTTTGAATATGATCTCGATGAAGTGATGTCGAATCTCAATATGCTTTGCTCTTGAATGAAGGATTGGATTTTTGGTGAGATTGATCGCTTTGGTGTTGTCACATCTGATTTCGTGCATGAGTCTTTAATCCCAAAGTCTTGTAGCTGTTGTTTTATCCGAGAGAATTTGCGAACAGCAGCTTCCAAGAGCTACATACTCGCTTGTTGTTGAGAGAGATACGGTGCTTTGCTTTCTTGAAAACCAAGACACTTTGTCTGTTTCCAAGTATTTGACAAATTCGAGGTGCTTTTTCTATCGACTCGCAACCGGCCAGATCTGCATCCGAGTATCCTAGAAGATTAAAGTCTCCTTCTTGGGATACCGAGACCTATGCTTGAAGATGAGGCAACGTATTTGATAACACGTTTTACCGCACCGAGATGGGATTCTCGGGATCGATTGAAACCTAGCACAAATGCAAACACTCAACAAAATATCAGGTCTAGAAGCAGTAAGATAAAGAAGTGAGCCGATCATGCTCCTGTACAGCTTTTTGATCTACTTTCTTCCCTTCTTCATCCTTGTCTATCTTCTCGAGAACATGACATTGGTATGTCAGTCTTTTGCAGTTATTCAATCCAAACCTTTTGACAAGATCATTCGCATATTTTTCTTGATGAATAAAAGTTCCTTCCTTCATTTGTTTAATTTGAAGTCCAAGAAAGAATGTTAATTCTCCCATCATACTCATTTCAAACTCATCCTGCATAGACTTAGAAAATTTCTCGCATAGTCTTTCATTAGACGATCCAAAAATAATATCATCCACATATATTTGAACAAGTAAAAAGCTTTTGCTTTCCTTTTTAATAAACAAAGTAGTATCTACTTTACCTTTGACAAAACCATTCTTTAATAAGAATTTACTTAGTCTGTCGTACCATGCTCGAGGTGCTTGCTTTAAACCATACAAGGCCTTTTCGGTCTAAAGACTGAATGTAGTTTCTTTGGGTCTTCGAACCCGGGTGGTTGTTCCACATAGACTTCCTCATTGATGAATCCATTTAGGAATGCACTTTTGACGTCCATTTGGAATAACCTGAAATTTTTATAACAAGCAAATGCAAGTAATAGACGAATAGCTTCTAACCTTGCTCTCGGAGCGTAAGTCTCATCATAGTCTATTCCTTCTTCTTGCGTATATCCTTTGGCCACGAGTCTTGCTTTGTTTCGTACGACTTTTCCTTCTTCATTCATCTTGTTCCTCCAATGCTCTGGGTTCTGCTTTCCCAGAATGCATGGAGTGCATGAATCAGACTTTTGGTATGGCAATTTAGGAAGACCTCGAACAAGCTTCTTTGATGAGATTTTGGCTAATTGTTTCATATTGACATGGCCAAGCTTTCTGTGCCATAAGACTGCTTCATCTTGAATTGAAATTAGACATTGTGCTTCATTTGGTTTTACATCAAGAAGATAGATGTTTCCATGTCTTCGACCCATGAAAGGCGAGTTGAGTCTTTGCTAATTCCAGAACACGTGCCTTCTTGAAAGGAGATCTTGAAACCAGTATCACACAATTGGCTAATGCTTAGAAGATTGTAGTTGAGTCCTTCCACTAGAGAGACATTGCTTATTGTGAGATTCCCAATTTTCACAGTTCCAAAACCCACAATGCTTCCTTTTCTTTGTTTCCACCAAATGAAACTTTTCCACCATTTACTTGAACAATCTTTATGAAGCAATTTGAGTCTCTGTCATGTGTCTTGAACATCCTTTGTCAAGATACCACTTAACTTTCTTTTTGACAGAGACCTGCAATCAAAGAAGAGTCTCACGCTTTCTTTGGTACCCAAATTTTCTTGGGTCCTTTGGCGTTAGTTGAAAAAGCATTACTAGGCCATACTTTCTTAAGGCTTCCAAACCATAGGACATTCTTTTTCAAAATGATCTGACTGTTACACTTTGAACACCTTAGAGCACTTCGACCTACGAGACTTTACAAAGACTTTCTTGAAATGATTTTTGTAAGTCTCCTTTGTTGGTCTATTCTTAATTCTTTCTTTTACTTTTGGAAAATCAATTAAAGAAATTGTTTCTGCTGTCATACCCAAACCAGACTTGTTAAAGTAAGGTCTTTGACTGAAAGAACTTTTCAAGTTTTTCAGACCCTATTGAAAATTTCTTTGAAATATTTGATAAGTCAGTTTTTAAGAAAGCATTTTCTTTTGAAAGTTTATCTTCATTCTCCTTAAGAGTAGAAAAATTCAGGTCTAAACTTTTCACTTTTTCTTCTAAAATATTTTCTTTTTGTTTTAAAACTAAGTTTTCCTTTTCAGTTCGGAAATTCTTTTTAGAGAAGTCTTAAGACTAAAACATAATTCATCAATATACTTAGAGACTTTGACAGGAACTTTATAATCACTTACCTCATATTCACTGTCTGAGTTTGATCCAGAGTCTGAGTCTGATTGTGCCATCAGACATAGGTTAGCATATTCCTCATCACTTTCTTCACACTCTGTATCGCTCCAAGTTTCGGCTTTGAGAGCTTTTCGAGACTTTTCAGCTTTTCCTCTTTTCTTCTTCAGGAGAGGACAATTTGGTCTGATGTGTCCCTTTTCTTACATTCGAAGCAAACTACATCTTTGTTTGGTTCCTCATTTTCAACAAACTTGGTTTGCTGTTTCTGAAAGCTTTGTTTCCTTGGGTTGAACCTTCTTCCTTTTCTATTCAACTTTCTGAATCTTCTTATCATAAGAGCAAGCTCCTCATCATCCAGATCTTCTTCAGAGTCTGTATCATCAGAATCATCGTTAGATTTTAATGCAATGGATTTCTTACCTCTTGGATCTTCTTCTTCATTAATTCGTTCCACTTCATAAGATGAAGAGTTCCAATCAGCTCGTCTACGAGATAATGGCATAATTCTTTGCGTCTCTCTTATTGAAGTCTTTATATGATTCCAATCCTTGGAGAGTCCACGCAGTAGCTTGTTCACCTTCATGGGATCAGAAATTTTCTGTCCTTGATTCTCGAGGCCATTGACAATATCTGTAAAACGGCTAAACATGTCAGTTATAGATTCTCCTTGTTTCATTTTGAAGGCTTCATATTGACCAAGGAGAATGTTGATTCTGGTCTCCTTCACTCGGTCTGTCCCTTCATAAGTGATATGTAATCTATCCCAGACTTCTTTTGCTGTATTACAAGAAGATATTCTGTTATATTCAGTTGGTGATAAAGCACAATATAAAGAGTAAATTGCTTTTGCATCGAGTGCTTGTCTCTTGTTTATCTCTTCTTGAGACATTCCGCTGGGTTCAACAATATCTTTCCCTCTTTCGGATACGATGCAGCAATAGGAGTAATTCCTCTTTCCACCACATCCCATTCCGGAGGATCCTTTGATCGTAGAAAAGCTTTCATCTTGTTTTCCAGATGTTGTAATCCTTTCCATCAAAGTAGGGTGGTCTTGTATTGCTTTGCCCTTCCATCAGCCCTGGTGCTAGCATACTAGCCATGGATCTTTTGCGAGAAGTAAAACACTTCAAATAAAGTAAGAACACAGGCTCTGATACCAATTGATAATGCTAGTACGAGTACCTAGAGGGGGGTGAATAGGTATTATGAATATTTTCTTGCAGTTTGCGTAATACTTAAACAGATGAAGGATTAAAAAATCAATCGTAAGAGGCGAGTAAAGGAAAGAGAGAATTAAACACGAGGTTTATAGTGGTTCGGCTTGATTCAAGCCTACGTCCACTCTTTCGCAGCGACAGCCGATTGGCTGGATTCCACTATGAACAAAGAGATGTTACAAGTGTTGATCTTCCTTGATCTCTCGATGTAGATGATCTACTACACTCGCTCAAGGTATCACCAAGTACAACCACTCTCTGAGTATACAATTTCGCTCGAACAGTCTCGACTAACAATCAAGGTTCTTGAGACTACGGAATTTATCTATCGATCACACACTTAAAACAACTAGAACGTCTTCCTTTTATACTCCTTTATGCCATCATAGCCGTTGGCACTTACCAAAGGAATTCCTCCAATCTACCCGTTGGACGGAATCAATTAAGAAGATCATCCGAGCTATTTAAGGAATCGATGATAGCCCATCAATCTGTTCGCCCATACAATCAGGATTTTAGTTTCCAAGAATAGAACATTCCAAGAATGTTTCATCGACCATCAGATCTTCAATTGATCTTTGATAAGAATCAAAAGAATCCGAAATGATTATCCAACCAAGGGATCTATTCAGGATTGGATCAAATCCCCAACCATATACTTCGGCCGGATATCCTACGCAATTTGGATTAGAAAGACTGTCGGTGAGAATAATCTTGAGTCTTGAGACTTGAGTCTTGAGTCTTGAGTCTTGAGACTTTAGATTACAAAGTCTTGAGACTTTAAAACAATGATATCAAGACTAAACTGATAGAAATGTTTTGTCAGCTTCAAAATCTTCTGGAAAGATTTCTCCAACATTGTGTATGTTTGTTGCAGTCTCTTTATCTTGCATCGAGCCTAGGCCAGGCTCTAGGAAACTTTCTCGTGTATGATGCGTGGTCTCTTCTCCTTCGTGGTGTACGTGTTGCTTGGTCCAATATATATTATTGAAGCCTCAAATTGGTTGTGCATTTCTGAGGCTGTTTTATGTTGAACATGGACGATATGCAATGATTTTCTTTTTCTATTCACCCTCTGCATGTTAGAGTATATGTTGGAATATAATACGCGAAAACGACGGATCTTGCAATTTACGTCAACGCAAAATCACCAAAGAAATAAACGATAAATAATAAGGACACTAAAAATTTATGTGGTTCGATTCGAGTATCGGTACCTATGTCCACGAGAAGAGTTAGCAGTAAATAATCCACTATAATCGGATAATCAGAGTTTACGATCATTCACACATTTGAGTGTTTCCAAACCTAGATTTAACCTCAAATTCAAAGTGTTTATAAATAAACAACTCACTTGGACATAAACTCACTGTACAAAATTACCGCGCGTTCAAGGTCAAAATAAAACGCTCTACGTACGCCAAGCTTAGCATTTCTATTCAAGGCTTTGCGCGGATGGATGTCTTTCTCGTGCGGTTTCAGAAAACTCGCGGCTCCTCTCTCTCAGGTGGCGTGCTCTCTGGACGTGCTGTACCTTATTCATCGTAGGGCTTCACTTCCCTTTTAGCTTTTTATATTGTGTGCCCAAAGTCAAGATCTTGACTTTGGGCCCCACGTCTATTTCCTTCTTTAGGAGAGGATTCGTAACTGCAGGGGAAGAAAAAAACCTTTCTTTTTTCTTTTATTCTCTCTTAAAGATAAATAAATAATAAAATATATAGTCTGTCCATTTTTTTTTTCATCTAGTGACAAAACATATCTTCCTTTTTTGTAAACCTTAAGGAAGTTTTTTCATCCAATTTGAAATCTATTTGAGAAATCTTTATCAACAAATTCGATTTAACAAATCATTATTTGAATTCAAATTAGAGACATAATTTAACAATATATGCATTGAAAGGGTCCAAATTTCCCGAAACCACCAGCAAAGTAGACGACAATATTGGGGATGTCATGAAGCCGAACGGAGCACTCAGAACGAGGCCAAGAGTCTAGGCGATGGCAAGGGCCGAAATGGCGTAAGCCATGAATGCTTTGAGCCCAAGATCTCCCTTTCTTGAACGCTACCAGATCGTGCAAAAGATGCTAAGAAAGATGTACAGGCAAGGCTATGAAGGTCAATAGAGCCTTTCCGCAGAACCGTATCAAGACCTTCGAGCGCATTCTGATTAGAATTGCATGAATTATGCATCCTCTTCTCCTGAATCTTAGGCTTTGTTTTCACCTTCTTCTATTTAAGCTTGTCCAAAGCAAGGACTGTGGAGGAGTCTTACTGGATATAGATTCGTTCCTTTGTTCTGTTCCTATTTTCGGGCTACGTTTGGTCATCCGAATTTCTAATCAGGATAGGACTGGATAGGATAGGATATGAAATCCTCAGATTTTTTTATATCCTATCTATTGTTTGGTGAATCGCGGTATTAAAATCGGATATATTCATATCATATCATGTACATTTTTTTTAATATAAACGGCATATTATTATAAATGAACCTAAAAGTTCATAAACGGAAATGGTAAAAATCTCTCGTGACACTATTCCTTAATTTATTTTTATTTTATTTTTAATTTATTTTTCCTCCTTTTTAAATTATTTTCTCTATTATTTCTTTTTTCCCCTTTCATCTTTCTTTAATAAACTTTTATCAAATAGTAAACTGTACTAACATGCCTAAAATACAAAAATACCTAAAATATATAATAAATATAAATATATAATTTATTGATTGAATGTTCTAAAGTCGAATATATAAATTAAAATAAGATTAAATTAAAAATAATTTTTTTATTTTTTAACTTTTAAATTAGAATTCAAATATTATTTATATTGAAATATAATTTTAATTTTGTTAATTTAATAAGTTTTTTATTCAAGAAAAATAACTTTCTTATTATAGACATTATAAATCCTAATATCCTATTCACATTTATCCCACCTCCCCATCAGATAATTTTATCCAGCCTATATCCCCTTATATCCGACTTTATCCTATCATAAGCAAGCACTAAACGTAGGATAAAATTAAATCATATCATATCTGGAATTTTATTTTGACTGCCAAACGCAGTCTTTGTGAATATTCGTGAAAGTAAAGTACTTTCTTCTATCTTCTCCATATGATCATTTCTATTTATATGAAGTTGGAACTAAATTCTTCAAGATTATTTTCTAGTTCATGGAGCTTTAGTTTTGGTAAGCATTTGATGTTTTATCTTACTCTTTTTGTAAGAGTTGAAGGAAATACCATCGTCTATGATAATATACCACAACGAATTCTTGGTTATCATCATGAAATAAGTAGGATTCAATTTCTATTTTGTAAAAAAAAATCACAATATTTTTTTTTCCAAGAATGCATATCTAGGATTCCCTTGATCTATTTTCAGTATAAGAATACTCACAACATATTCTTCTCAAAATTTCGTTTCCAACAGTTGGTTCTTAGTACATTGGGCATTTATTGATTCTTCAAGTAAATTATTTATCCCAACTTTTTATAAATTTAAATAAGTTATATCATAATTGGTTAGTAATTTCTATTTACATTTAGTTTTAATTGGTTATGTACACATTCGTGTTGCAATAATAAGTATCTTTTGTCGCATAAGTAACAGTAGTTCTCACGCTTGCGTCACGAAAGCCCAAATTTTTCTTGAGATGATATTGTAAATCATATTTGCTAAATATATTTATTTATGTCATTGTAGATATAAGATGAAAACCATTGTACGTAAAACTATAGATTAAAATTTACGAGATGATGATAATGTCCCTAAATCATATTGACACTTGTGAAAAGTGAGACAATGGTGATTATATATGCATAGAAAGAAAATTGAGTTTTTACTCAATGAATGGGGGTTACATATGGCAATGGAAATTTTAGAAAGTAAAAATTAAGATAAATAATGATTTTGACTTTAATATATAGATATTGAGAACCGCCAAGAAACAATTTTGTGCACAAAAGCCTGCACGTTGTCACTAGATGTAAGCCCTCATTGCGCAGGTTATTTGTAAGGATCTAAAATATGTTACATCAAAGTGAAATGAGAAATTAAAATCATGTGATATGCAGTTGTATTCATCTATTTGAAGATGAAAGAATAAAATGTTTCCTTTAAACTCTCAGTTAGCATTATTTCCATTATGGAGATTTAGTCCAAGGGAAAGTGAATGTATTGTCTAGTTTAGTGAAAGATTTTTCTTCTTCTACTTTGGTTGGAATAATCCTCGTCAATTAACACAGATAAGACTACTTTCAAATAATGAAAGATAAACTTTAACACCAACCTTTGTCAAGAAAATAAATATCTAAATCTAAAGTATCTCCAGCATCCTCCCCCAACAAAATGATTAATTTGATTAACTTTTATTATGCGTGTGGCAAAATGAAGCCGGAAACGATCCGTCTTAGGGCCTGTTTGATAACCATCCAAACAATGCCTGATTATGATTTTTTGTTCTCGGAACAGTTTGGGAACAGAATCGCGTTTAGTAAAATTTTTGTTCTTGGGAACAAATTTGGAGTAGAATCAAGAATTAAAAAAAAAAAATTGATTCTTGTTTCGGAAAAAAAAAAAGAAAAAAAAAAGTGGAACCCTTTCTTCCTCTCTGCTCGACGTTCTCTCCCATACATTCTCGCCTCTCCTCTGCTCAAACCCTTTCTTTTCTTCTTACATCATAAAAGTCATTCTCTCCTCAAAAACAGCAACGGCGACTGCTGCTTCTTCATTGTTGAAGCTGTTCGTTCAAGGTGAGTTCCCTTCACTCGCAACTATGGGTGGTTGTTGGTTGATCTGGGTGACGGCTTGCTCACCATCACCGTTGTTCGTCTCACCGAGCTTGCCGGGGTCACTGTTAAGTTCAGGTATCGAGAGAGAATGTCTGATAGGAACAGTGTAATTGAATTAATCAAAGATTATTTTCCTCCGGAGAATAGAAATTGAGCTTTTTGCTCGACATTAGAAGCACTTTGATGTCTCTTGCCGCTCATTTGGGCATTGAATTGTTGACCATGTTACCATCCACTTCCATGGTATCTGTTGCTTTTCAGGTGTCGATATTGATGTTGTTCTTTACCTTTTCCTAACGTGCTTGTTTGTTTTTATTTGTTTTTCCCTCCGTCTAAACTGACATAAAGAAAGCTGTTTGGCATTATGTAAACGGAATGTTTTGGTGCTTCTGTTGGCCTATCATCTTTGATCTGTTTGAGGTGGAGTAGACAGCTTAAAATCCACACTTTTTGCAGGAAAACAGCTGCTTCATACAGGGAACTAGAGGCAAGAAAAAGTAGAGTAAATGATTTGGAGAAGATATACATGGAAATGTCGCTGAAGAAGGAATTGCGGGTAGGCTTCACTGACTTTCTACTTGTCGGTTGGTCTGTTTGGATGTTTTCTAATAAAGCATTTTATCCAAAGCAGAAGAAGGGCAAGAAGCGAAAACTTCGTGAAGATGAAATCATCTGCCCCACCTCAAAACCAGTATACAAATGGCGGTCAGAACGGAAGCGATGAATAAAGTTCTTTCTCAGCTTGATGCTTCTCTTTTGCGCAAGCAATGGTTCTCATCTACAGTCAAATCTCTTCTACAAAACTCAACTGTTTGGATGACGATCCAGGTGGCTGACGAACCGATATTAAGCCAAGGTCACAATTTTTTGACACATGATATTTATTGTAAACCTTGAGTTCGAGCTAGTGTACCGTTAGCTTATTTGTTGAACATAATTTGTCAAATCCAAGTTGGTCTATTTTCGACGTCTCTCTTTCATCGTGGGCAGAAAATATGAAGCTGTCATCTTTTAGATTTTATGCCGGTGTAAGCACATCTTTCGCACCTCACCTGTTCCTTCGTTGCTTACTTATTCGACATTAATCATAGTGTATAAACATGAGCTGGGTATATTTGAGATTCTTTCGAGAAGTTCTAGTTCCTACTTATTGACTTCATTTTGTCCTCCTTCTTGTGGCATTTCAAATTTGACCTCTACTCGATGTTGAACATCAGGATTCTTCAAAATATACAAGTGTCATGTGTCTGAGCCATTTGGCAGTGATTATTCCTCTTTGAAACTTAAATCCTTTTCCGGGTTTACAAAATTTTGGAAAGAAAGCAATAGATACTTCTGTTAAACCAAGCAGACATGGATAAGGCATGCGAGTTATAAAGTTCGGTATTCTAGTAGTTCATTCTAGGATCGTTGATGCTTGGTCGTGTTGAAATTGATGGCTTCTTGTTAGACTCTTCTCTCTTTAACTCTAGAACACGATCTATTATAACACACATTGAGCATGGCCCATCCAACATATCCCTTTTCACAAGGGAATCGACCAAGGGATGGAAAGGGCTATATAATCTCTGATAAGCTCGACTAGAGGGATACAAGCTTACCAAATCTACGGATATTCTGATTCTGGAATAGAATTGCGTTTGGTATCGTGCTCATTAATATTTCAAAGTTGAACAATGGACTAAGTTACTTCATTATTCATTTATGGATAAGTTGTAGTGATGAGTTTCTTGTTAAAGCCTTTTCTTTGTTTCAAAGAGTCACGTTGGTTTGAAGATTTATCTTCTTAAACGTTGGGTGTTCGGTTTTGGGGAAGGAGAGAGAGAGAGAGAGAGAGAGAAGAATCTTGGCTAAATTAAAATTAACATCCATCCATATTAAATTCAAAATTGATTAGATATTTAATCATATAAAAGTAAATATTAATTGAAAATGAGAAATCACCATGATAAAAAAAAAAAAAACTCTTATTTAAATATAAATAATATTGATATTCTAATAAGAAGACAAAATTTAAAATAACAACAATTTTCGTTTTTATTTTTATCTATTTTTTATTTCTATATTTTATTTTAAGTTCTTCCTATTTTGAAATATATATTTGCTATATATAGAATACATATTTAATTTTGTATTATAATTTAGTATTTATATTTATTACATATTTTAGGTATATTAGTATAGTTTATACTATGGTTTATTATTTACTATTTAATAAAAATTTGATTAGTTAATATTTTTATTACTTAGTATAAATATAATTAATCAATAGAATTTCTATGATTTGATAGAATTTTAAAATATAATAGAATTCTAAATTCGAATTATTTTGAAATTGAAAATATAATAAAATATAATATGATTTCTTCACTCATAAGAAGATAATTATATTAGTGAGTGGTTTATGAGAATTCAATATCAAATTTACACTCATCTAAAGAGGTAATTAAAAAAGAATTGAAATATAAATTTTATACAAAACCAAACGCATTTATGTTCTTTTTATATTCTAGAATAAGAAATTTTGTACAGTTACCAAACGTGTTCTTTTGCTCAGAATCTGTTCCTGAAACAGAATAAAAAAGAATCATTTCTGATCAGAATTTGCTTCCATGAACAGAATTGTTACCAAACGCACCCTTAAAGCTAATTTCCCCCAAGGTCATAGGTTGCTTAGTTAGACTTTGACCTCACGTTCAACCAGTGGAACTGGGTTAACTTGTGGTTGAGGACAGTGACGAAGGCGCGTCAACCCGGTTGTAGGCATTTAACCCACCCTCACTCACTCTAGGCGCGGGAGGCTACTATACCTGCCTACCCGGTAGTAGCTAGAACCGAAGTCCTAATGTGGTGTCTACCTTCACCACTGTGAGGCCCTATAATTCTCTGTCTATCTTTATCTTCCCGATAGAGAGGGAATATGAGGACAGCGCGGCCTCTCACCCTAGGGCGGTTCTCCTGCCTGTTTCCTCCATGAGCCTTTTAAGGACCTGCTTAGGTCAAAACTTTTCTATCTACGATGTGGGTCCAAGTTGTGTCCTAAATTTCCTAAAGCAAAAAAAGAAAGTGATCTTGATCGTTCGTTTTGTGAAAAATGTGTATTTTTAGAAAATATTTTTCATGAAACCATTTTTCAGGAAGATGTAATTATTTTATGGTATTAAGATAAAACTTGAAAATGAAGTGGAAAATATTTTTTGTTGTTTGGTAAGGAAAATCTTTTCCTACATACACTTCTTTTCATTTATTTTATTTTTTAAATCGATTTTTCATTATTTTTATTTTTAAAAAATCGATTTTTAATTATTTTTTAAATAATCAATTATTAAATTACTTTTTCTTTATCTTTTCTTTGTTTTCCTCCTCTTCTTATTGGTTGGTCGCCGACCATGGCCACGATCAACAATCAACCACGGGCTAGCCTCAAGCTCGTCGACAAACACGAGGCTTGCCACTCGCTAAATCGGCGAGTGCGAGCGTCGAGCTTGAGACTCGTCTATCTGGCAAGGCTCAAGGCCGAGCTTAGAGCTCATCAATTTGGCAAGGGCCGAGGCTAGTGAGTCTCGAGCTTGACGCTCGATGCTTACACTCGCTGATTTAGCGAGTGGTGAGCATGAGCTCACTAGAGATGGGCGAGTCTCATGCTAGCCAGCAAGCTCAAGGCTCTCCGTGGCTGGTTGCCGACTGTCACTTGTAACTAGTGATCAGCTAGTAAAGAAGAAGAGGGCAAACAAAGGAAAGAAAAAGAAAAAAAGAAAAAATAATTTGAATTAAAAAAAGGAGGTGAAGTGGAAAAAAATTTCGCATAGTTAAGAAGGTTATGTTTTCCATAAATAATTCATTTTCCGTGAAATGAATACTGAAAAGTCCAGAAAATGTTTTCCTAAAAATTATTTTTCATGAAACGAACGAAGCCTAATAGTTTGTGAATTTTAGTTCAGTGTAAAATATTGTTTATGAATTTTTAATTTGTTTAATATTATTATTTAACTATTCCTAAACATTCAATCAAGTCCCTTAACTTCCGATAACGAAATCAAATAAGTCATTGGATATACTCACAATTTTTTATAATTATAATATTGTCCAGTGTTGACCTATGAAGCACTAACACTCTTCAAGAGTCTTCGTATCGTGTCGGATACTTTGACACATGTCCGACACTCTCAAACACTCTCTCGACATGATCAACACGTGTCGGAAAATCCGACACCTGGTCAACTTTCCCGACACTTGAGTTGGAATTCTGACATATGAGTTTCCAATACGTGATTCCGATATCGAGGTCAATTTTAAAAATTCAATAAATAAGATATCAAAATATATATGTGAAAAAATAAAACACAATAATAAAAATAATAAATGAAGAAAGAATAAAAAACATAGTTTTCTTTTCTCTTCCAACTCCCACTTCCCGTGATATACAATTCACCCCTTAAGTTTTTTTTCTCCTCTTCCAACATATCTAACATGCGAGTCCAGAATATGGATCACTTGTTTTTCTCCAAATTTTATGAATTATTGAAATATAGTTGAATTTGTCAAATTAAAACAATGAATGATATTAATAAATTGCGAATTAATATTTTTAGTGTAAATTTATTCTAGGCTTTTAATTATTTATTTATTTATGAATTTGATTGAAATAATAAAAAAATGATAATTTATTATGTATATATAAAAATATATATTTAATATACTACGTGTCACAACGTATCGAAATTCTCTATTTTTTTAGAAACGACGTGTCGACGTGTTGTGTCGTGTCATGTCACATGTTGCATGTCGTGTGTCGGTGCTATTTAAGTGTTGACACATAAAATTTGATAACCCATTTAATTATTCATTAATTGCATAGAAAATTAAGGATTAATGTTTAACTACTAACAAAAATAATATCCACTAAAGCATCGCATATAGATATTATGAGTATTTGCATTATTTTGTATTAAAATGTTTTAAAAAATTATTATTATAATTTTTTAAAAGAATTATTAATAAAAAAAAGAAGAAGAGAAGAAGAAGAAGAAGAAGAAGCAACAAAACCAGGCCGGCCTTCTTTCTCTTCCCTTCTTGGTGCGTTTGGATGGGCATTTAGAAAGCCATCCAAGTTCTCCAGTTCCTTTCACCCTAAATAGGGGTGTTTGACAACCATTCCCAAAAGCGCTTTCAGTGAAAGTTTATCCTGGGAATCTTTGAAAAGCTCAAGTGGTGGCTGGTGGCTGGTGGAGACCAGCCTTGAGAGCTTTCAGCATTTTTCGGAATGCTGAAGGCTTCTTTAATGAAAATGGTAAGTTACTTATTTTTTCTCAAAACTTTATGGAAAAACCACTTTTGCCCATTTTAAAACCAAGAAAACCCTAGTTCTCGTTTTTCTTCCCACCCTTCCATCACTCTCTCCCTCGACCGCTTCTACGCTCTTCGCTCGGTGGGACTCCCTCACCTGCTGCCACCGCCGCTCCACTCGATTCCCGCCGCATTGGTCGAGGCCTTCGCCGCCTCTCCCTCTCGAAGGTATGGTCGTTGTCATCGTCGATATCATCGACCACTTGGTCGTTCTGTGCAATGGCGTCCTGAGTGTGCCACGCCGCGCCTTGTCGTTCGAGATTAGGTCTTCGTGTGCCGTTTCGAGTTCGCTCGTTGCGGGAGCGCTTGCGTCCTTGATGTTCTTTTTCTTTTGTATTTGAGGGAAATGGCGGTGGTGCGTGGTGTTTGATTTTTGCTTTGTGGGTGGCTGAATGCTTCCGATTCGTTTGCCTTTTTTTGCTGTGGGGGTGCTTTCGAGATGATGCTGCTGCTCCGAGAAACAGTGGGGGAACTCTAGGTGCTAATGTGACTTGTCTTAGTTAAAGTGGGATGGGTTCTGTTTTAGCTGAGAATTGGAGGAAAGGGGAAGAGACGGATATTCTTGGTTCTTCGTTCCCTTCTGGCTTCTGGCTGTGTCTTGTTACGGTAGGTGAATTGGTATTGAGACGACGCCAGTGCAGTGCCGATACGGTTTTGCTGGATGGAGAGGATGAAGAGAGTAACTGGAAAACGGTGAAGTTGTGGATCATTCACCGTAATTGTAAAATTCATTTTCTTTCATTTAAGTTAGCCTCTGGATGTTCCTTGTCATTTATTACAGTCATCCTACATAGGAAGGAGGCAGGATTATGGAGGCAGGATTATAGCATAATCCTACTCTTAATAATGGACAATGTTGGGTCAAGCCGGGCACGTAGGCTGTTTTGTAGAATTGTGCTAGGAAAGGTTACCTTTTGTTGCTATAGCTGTTGAAATTTTACTTGTATTTGGATAAGTTGACTTCATGTCTCGGATGCTTAAAGTCATTGGTTTGACCCATGTAGAAAAAAATATTGTAAATGTGCTCACTGTTCATTACACCATTGTTATCTAATTTCTCCTCTTCTGCAACTCTTCTGCAACTCTTTAGCTATAGAGTTTGAGGATTTCTGAAATACTTAGCAACTTAAGTATCTTGTCATCAAGTACTTATATCACGTGCAATTTTGATCTGATGTGCCAGTTAAAGACTGTCAATTAAACACATAATCAATGTTCTGTAGATTGCGAAAAAAGTATTTTCCAAAGTTTTTCATTTGCAGAAGTTGGGTAAGCATGGGATTTAAAATTTTACTTTGTTGTCTTAGAGTAGAAGTTGGGCCCTTAGGATTTACTTGTGAATATCGAGGTTAGAATGAAACACTCTTCTGGTCTTTAGCTTGTATGCCAAGCAAGAAAGCAGCAGATTTATTAAATTATTTATTTATTATTATTACTATTATTATTTTAAATTTTTAACAAAAGCAAGGCGCTCTGTAACATTCTAGTAGTCGAACTATTGATCTGCAATTCAGGCCCCTGATCCGCTTAAAGTCTTGCTAAATGTGGAGTGTTTCTAGCCTACATTCTTTAGGAACCAAAAATGCATGGTTGAAATTAATTTCTGCACATTTTACCTTATAGATGTAAAATGATGACTTAAAACAGGCAAATGAAAACATTATGGATATCTGATTGAACAGATAATAATATCTCGGTACTTAATGTGCTTTCTCAATGCAGCTGAAGCTCAATATATTTCATTGCTTGTTTGTTACTTCTCCAGGACAAACTAGAAGATTGGCTACAAAAGGCAAAAAAGCTTCTTCAAGACGAGTTGAAGAACAAAGCTAAAAACTTTGATTTCACTAGCTGTATGTTATAGTGTTATAGTACTCTCTCTCTCTCTCTCTCTCTCTCTCTCTCTCTCTCTCTCTCTCTCTCTCTCAATTTTGTGTTTCTTCTAAGGCCCTTGACTATTGTTGGAATGAACCAATTTTCCTAGGGAATATTCTGTTCATGCACTATTAATTGTGCTAATTGTTGAAAAAGTGACGATTACCTTCAGTTGTTACTTTTAACTTCTCTCAGATGTAGCCCCCCCCCTACGATTCAACTGGGTTGGAGTTATTATTCTGATGACTGATGGAATCATGTGTTGGTTGTTTTTTTCTGGCTTCAGTTTCACTTGATATCTCTAGAAAAGAGACAGCATATCTCATGATGATTCCAGCAATTGCTTAAAACGTGACCATAAATGTTGTATCACTATACGAATTGTTCTTCACATCTTGCAATAAGAAGAGTAGATTTGGATCTCAATTTATATACAACGGATCCTGATAATGTAAATGGGGAGGGTAATGTTTCAAATGATGATGTAACATTTGATATGGCACGTTTACGTGATCAAATAGCTATAAATTTATAAAGTAATTAAGGATATTTGTAATTTTTAAGGATAATGAACTTCTTTCCTCAAAGCATATGTTATCATATTTTTATTGTATTGAAAGTATTTTTATTCTAATTGAGAAAGAGAGTACGTAAATTTTTCTATTTGATGTTTTTTAGCAAAAAAATGAATTTTAATTTTAATAAAATTATTTACACAACATCTTTAAAATTGTTGTCAAATATAAATTAAAAAAGTTGCAAACATTATTTTTTTAATTTTAAGCAAATAAAAATTAAAATATTTAGATTAATCACCAAATGGGCTTTACAAATGTGTTTTCTACCAAACAGCATTTCTCTCAAAGTTGATTTTCAAAGCCGAATTTACCAAACAAGTCTTTGCAGATTCCCTCCAAAGCCTTTTTTTGGCTAAACTGCTTGCGCATTTTCCCAATGGGGCTTTCCAAATCCGAACCAAACTCTTTCTCCTTTGGGCCGAGCCCATTTTTCTCTCTCCTCCTCCCGGCCCAGGCTCGGCCTTCTAATTTTCTCTCTGGCTCCCTTCCATTTGTCATGAACGTTGGCTGAAGAGGGAGGAGACAGAGAGGACGGCACGGACAAAGGAGATGAAGATGCAGAGAGGGCGTCGACTAGGAGGTGGTGGTCGAGGCCGGGCCGGCCAGGGGTGGCTGGCATGTCAGAGGCCATGCGCGCCGGTGCTTAAAAGCGAGAGAGGGAGAGTCGGCCAGGGGGACTCGGAGAACTCGAGACCGAGAGGGGGGAGAGGGAACGGAGAGGGAGAGATGCGAGGGGCTGAGAGTTGAGAGAGGGCAGAGATCGAGACAGAAGCTCAGCCGAGGATCCCGTTTCGACGAAACCAAAGCTGGCCGGGCACAGCTCGATCGGTCTCGGGCCCGCCTGCTAGCCGCCGTCGCCAACCCGGGTAGGTCCCCATCACCCGAGCTCACAAACGCGCTCCGTTTTGCCCTGTTTTTGGGTCTCGCGGTTCGTTGCTTCGCGCGAGTTCCGACCCCGGCGGCGCTGCGATTTGTTGTCTCCGGATGCTGCTTGTTTTTTGAGTTTCGGTCTCAATCGTTGTTTGATGTCCTAGTCGAGCTTTGGTTAGTTCTTCAGTCGACGCACCCCAGGCGTTCGACATTTTGCCTAGGCCAGATCCGCAGTGGCATTTCTCTGGTTTTTTTGTGGTCTGGCCGTGGGCAGTCCGGTGAAAGTGAGAGTTCATGGGGGCGACACAGGTGAACGTTGAAGGATGTTAGCGTTGGGGCCGTGGTTTGGTGGTTTGGGCGTTCGCTGACCGATACTGATGGTCAAACATGGCAGCGAACGGTGGAGGCCTGGTGAACGAGCATATATCGATTGACTGTTAAACATAATGTTCACGGCTGGAGTTTTGGTGTTCTTGAATTAGTGGGCAAATCTTCGGGTGCTCCGGGCGTGCTCGAAGAAGACATGTCGTGGGATTGGAAATTGATGAGGGAGAGTAGTGGACCTTGGGTTCATTTGGGCTTGGTGAGCCTCGGGCTTGAAGTGTTAATTTGGGTGAATTTGGGCTTCGTTTTTTACCATAGGGGTAAGTGAGTAGGCTTTGGGTTTGGTCTTGTAGTGGCCGGATTAGGTTTTATTTCATTGAGCCCATTCCTTTCTTAAGGCCTTTGATGTCCGTGGCCCAGCCTGACTCCCACTCTCAGGTTAAAAAAATATTTAAAATTTCAAAAAATTATTTTTTCTAAAAGCTATGCAAATGCTTAAGAATTAGTTTTTGACTACTTTTCTCTAAAAATGTGTGAAATTCCTTGACAAACAAAAACTTGTGCTTTAAATTGAATAAGCTGTTATAGTATGAGGACTTCACCATAAGATTTAAATATTCTTAGAGACAAATGATAAGTCGTTGTTTGCGCATTTTCAATATGTTAATTGTGGTTTCCTTTTAGTCTAGTTAGGAATAGGAATGACATTTTCAAAATGATAAGTCTTATTTCTCGACACTAAATTCAATTTGTAATTTTCAACTAAAGCCTAGCCATTGCAATCCCTTATGCAATTCTTAATTTTATAAGATTGTTACTTAACAGGAAAATTACCAAAAAAAAAAAGTCCAAAACTTATTATACTTGTACTTATTTAGTCATAAATTTTTCAATTATATCAACTAAGTTTAAATCATTTGATAATTTGTCAATGTAGTTCATCCGATGAATTTTATTTGAAAATCGTGGGCATGAATGTTGGGTGGCACTCACTTAGATAATTTTTATAATTTTTTAATTTCCTAAATTTTAAATATTTTATTACTTATTTTCTTTTATTTTCCCAACTGCTTGCTGGCCACAAGTAAAGTCTAGGTATGGGGCTTGGGTCTCGCCTGTGGGTAGCAATAAAGTTGTAGAAAAAAATGAACAAAGGTAAGAAAAAAAAAAAGGGAAAAAAAAGTTACAGAGTAAAAGTAAAAAAAAAAAATTACAAAATTGTCAACGTTAGTGTGGCTGTTGTTGTGACCTAAATTTCAGGTGCACCACTTAAAGTTTAGACTAATGGACTACTAAATCTTAAATTTAGCATGGGCTTTCCCAAATCCATACCAATTCGCGACTTAGGTTCAAGTTTTTAACATGCAAATGGATTTTATCTACGAGTCGCCACTAATCAGTTTATGGTGCGTTTAGACACATAAGTAAAATAATGAGAGAATTATTTTACTCCTACGAACTAGAGACTTTGGGTATTGGGACTTGGTTACACTAGATTTCTCTAATGCCATTTCGATACCATTCTTTTTATTTTCAAAAAATGTTTTTGTAGTCAGCTTGGATTTATTTTAACCTAAATCACTATCATGTAATAGGGTGATCATACGGGTGCTCAATCATTATTAAACACTCAATTAATCAAACAAATTGCATCAAAAGAATTAAACATACAAAGCAAGTAATTATTTTTTGGGTTTTCTTTTATCTCAAAATTAAAACATGCACTTTAACTACATGACCTAATTTTACTAACAAGCTATTTCTAATTTAATGAACCTAACATGCAAACTATTTGACATGCATCTAATATTTTGATATTTTTTGTTAAATTCGTAATAAAAAGAAAAATAATTAAATTATCTAAAATAAATAATTTTCTAACCTAGTTTAGGGATTAATTTGATTTAAACTGTATCATATCTTAGAAAACTATTTTTTTAAGAAAAATGAAATTATTAAAATGTGCAAAGATTATCTAAGCCCTTATCTAAAAAAATTTATTTAAATCCAATCCTATTCTATTCCAAAAATTATCTAAAAGTGCAATCCTAAAAAAACAATCCCAATTTACTAAACCAACACACTTTGATGCAAGATTTGATTTTTTTTTATAGCATTTTTCAAGACTATCAATTATAAGATAAATATTATATCTAAACTAATCAAGACATTCATCGAATAAAGGATTAAAATAACTGAAAAAAATAATCCGTGGTCTCATGGATTAAATTAACGATTATTTTAACCCTAAATATCACAACATATAATAAAGTTCAAAATAATTAAAAATTTGATCCGAAGTCTTACGGAACAAATTAATAATTATAATGATTTGACAATTAAAATACTATTAAAATGCCCAAAAATTAATATAATAAAAAAATGATCCGACGTCTTATTAATCAAATTAATAATTACAATAATTTTGGGCAAAACCTTAAGGATAATGCCTAAACTATACAAATAATTAACATTCCATGTTCTAACTTAAGCAACAATAACAAAACTTAAATAGATAAATAAAAATAGAATAAAAAATAAAATAAAAATAAACCACCTAAGATGGGGACTCAAGGGAGGACAGTGGCATGACGCGTTGATGGGTGGTTGGACCAGCAGTGGCAACGGGCGACGTTCATGGCGTCGGTGACGCGGGCTGGCGCGAAGGTGCGGCACGGCGACCAGCGTGGGGGAGTGGGGCGGGCGGGGGGGTGGAGAACGGACCACAGAAGCAGCGGCGGTGGGCTGGTTGCTGCGGGCTGCTGGCGGAGGCGCAGCATTGCTGGCAGCTTGGTCGAGCAGGCAGCAAGTCTCTGGTGAGGCGTTGCAACCGGCAGGGGTGATGGGCATCGAGCAGAGTTGCTGGCTGCTGGCGCGGTGGCGGGTTGCTGCAGTTGTCGGCGACGGGTTGCGGGCGGAGGTGCAGCTGTGGAGTTGCAGACGAGTGGGCTGAGGCGCGGTGCTGGGTGCTCGGCAGCGTCAGCCCGGTGCTGGGTGCTCGCGCGGCCAGGCGGAGGCGGTGGTACGAGTTGCGGGCGTCGCTGCCGGACGGAGGAAAGCGGCGGGCGGGCTGCTGCTCGGCAGAGGCGCAGGCAAAGGGAGGCGGAGCAGCGATGGGGGCGTCGGGTGCCGGACGGAGCAGAGGCAGCTGCTGTACGTTGTCTGGATGGCGCTCAGGCGGAGGGCAGCGGAGGTGCAGGGGGTACGAGCGAGCGACGGACGGTCTGAGGTGCGAAGGTGTGGACGTCAGCGGCAGCAGAGGCGAGTTGCAGGTTGATGCTGGTATCCGCGGTTGCTGCTTGCAGAAACAGCGGTGGTAGGCGGCGCCGGGCAGAGGGAGGCGGAGGCGCGGGCGAGCGACGCGGCGGCGACGAGGGGTTGCAATGGCATAGCGGCGAGCGGCGCTCGGGCGGAGGGAAGCCGGTGACGAACAGATGGGCAAAACTCGGGCAGCGCAGAGGAAGGTGCTGAAGAAGAAGAAGTTTTTTTTTTTTTCTTTCTCCCTCCCTCACGTCCACTCACCCTGCTGCTGCTGACTCCTCCTTCTTTTCTTCTGCAACTTGCTGACTCCTCCTTCTTTTCTCTGCAGCCTGTCAGAGAAAGAAGAAAAATGACCCTCTTTTGACCTTTTTGGACCGGGGGGGTTGATTGGGGGGTTGTTTTATTCTGCACTCTCTCTCACATGGTTCTCCTTTCACGCCTTCTTTCTTCGAATTTTTCCTGTCTTTTTTCAATCCTCCGCCCCCTTTTGTCTTTTGAATTGCCGTTCTCTTTATAGCGAAAACCTCTACTTACCTTTAGAAAGTTCAAAGCTACGCTTCCTTGATTGTTGGGATTAACGGATTTCAGCCTCGATTTGCCACCGCAAATTAGAACTTCTTTTCACTCATATTATCATAAATGCATCCAAGTTCATTCTTGATTTTTGTGAACAACTCACCTAATGAGTATCACTCTTCAATACTTTCCTTTTGATTTATTAATTTAGCTGTTATTCTCACCGATTTTGGATCTGATTTCCATTTTGATTTTCTATTCACTTGATTTCTTAATTCTTTGCTGGAAATTTGGCTCCACATTTACCAAGATTGAATATTTGTCAAAGCAGGAATAGCTAGTTAGAATCCCCACCTTTCATGCATAATCAATCATATTGATTTTCTTTTTCTTTTTTCCTTTTATTTGCTCTGATGCAATTTTTTTTAGGGGTTAAAATTAATCCCTAATTTTTATGCAATAAATTAATGACTGGGTCATCAAAATTTAAGTGTCAACAGCCGCCCCCTCTTTGAAGGTGAGCTCGTAGAGGTTGCTTTCAAAAACAAATTAAGACCTAAATTTTGATCATCCACATGCACTGAATGACCTTCAAAGTTTTTTTTTTTTTTTTTTTTTTTTGGAAAATGAATCCCATTTTGAAATGCAATGGAAATGCTAATGCAAATGATAAAGGAACCTACCTGGAATAACTTACCTTCGAAGAGGATAGAGTAATTCAAGGTAATTGGTGTCACATGTCTAGGACCCGTACCTTTTTATGGTAGCCAAAATAATAATGAGGCTTTATAAGGAAACTGCTTTCTTAGGACCCGTACTTTTCTACGGTCGCCCAGTATGGCAGTTTTTGGTTGTCTAGGACCCGAACCTTTCTTCGGTCGACTTGACGAAAAAATTGGTTTCTTAGGGCCCGTACTATTCTACGGTCGCCTAAACAAGGATTCACTTTTCAGGACCCATACCTTTTTACGATCGCCAGAATAGGAAACGGCTTTTCCAGGACCCGTACCTTTCTATGGTCGCCTGTTTGAGTCATAAACATTGTCTAGGACCCGTACCTTTCTACGGTTGCCTAAACGGGAAATCACTTTTTAGGACCCGTACCTTTCTATGGTCGCCTGAATGGGGAGACTGTTTTTCCAAGACCCGTACCTTTCTATGGTCGCCTATTAGAACAACAAATATTGTCAAATATTGTCTAGGACCCGTACTTTTCTACGGTCGCCTAAACGGGAAATAACTATTGTCTAGGACCCGTATCATTTTACGGTCACCTAAACGAGAAATCATTTTTCCAGGACTCGTATCTTTCTATGGTCGCCTGTCAAAGCTACAAATATAATGTTTAGGACCCGTACATTTCTACGGTCGCCTAAATGGGAAAGTACTTGCCAGGACCCGTACCTTTTTACGGTTGCCTAAATAGGAAACATATATTTTCTAAGACCCGTACCATTCTACAGTCGCTTAAACGGGAGATCATTTTTCTAGGACCCATACCTTTTTACGATCACCTGAATGAGATGTCAAGATTTTGGAACTCGAAATACTTACATCCAGACTAAGATATAACAAGAAAGATCGAAAAGCATTCACATTTAGAGTGAAATGTTTAGACGAAAATATTTTGTGACATTTATATCAAAACTGAGATGTCAACAATGGATTGAAAGATTTTGCTGAAATCCACAGACTCTCAATTTCTGAAAAGGAACTCAGGCTATAGAAGCATGCCGAGTCGATGAAAAGAACTCCGGGCTACGGAAGCACGCCGAGTTGATGAAAGGGACTTTAGGCTACGAAAGCATACTAGGTCAATATAAAGGATACTAGGCTACAGAAGCACGCCGGGTCGATGAAAGGGACTCTGGGCTACGAAAGCATGCTAGGTCAATATAAAGAGACAGCTTGACCAAGTCAAGTGTTAAGAATACCCGCACAATGACAAGTATTTAGAGTATGGGTAAGGATATACTTACCTGGTGATATCTCTAATTCTTGGGGATATGTCTTCTGGAACTTAGATATCTTGTGGAGGTCTCTCACTTCCTGGTAGAAATAAACTTTGGAACATCAAGAATGCACCTTGAATGTTCATGATGGTTTCTCATCTCCTAATATCATGAGGCATTCTGAAAGGAACCTGAATGTCAAGAGCTCTTGGGTCTTTGAGAAAACATTACCTGTCAGACATGATTTAGAGCAAAAATGCATTTACCAAAGAAATAAGCAATTAAGGCTATTCTAGAATGCACACTTCAAAATCCACTGAAGTTTTTATCAATTCAATCAAGGTTCATGTATAATGACATTTGCATCACCCAAATTTCCACTGGAGAGAATTATCGTTCAAGATAATTTTCACTCATGACATGGATTTCCTAAGAATACTGAATGAGAGACTTTCAGTTAGAAAGGACTTTCACTCACTCTCATTCAAAAGAGCTGTTTTAAGAGAATCATTCTATTTCATCATATTGACAGGGATCTGAGTATTCTCGCAAGCAGTTCGACCTTACCAATCTGAGGGGTCTTTAACAAGGACCGTAATGTGGGCTTGGTCAATGGCTTAACAAATGGACTCTTTGAGTTAAGGCTATTGAAAGAACAACTCCGCAGTCATTTTCGGGTTTACAAGTCAAGAACCCTGCAAAATGAGAAAGAAATAATTATGCCCGCACTTCTTTGAGCGATGCTTAAGACATGTGAACCTCTACGTTAATTCAAGTGCCCTACTCAAAAGAAACTTTGCAAGGGACATAACGTAGGCTAGGTTCATGGGTTGAGAAATGAAAGATTGTTTGGCTCACTTAGAATCATTTGGTTCGATGCACCATTTGGACTTTTTTTTTAATAGCAATACCTCTAAATCTATTCTTGAGGTCCTTAGGCCCCTTGAGAGGGTTTGTGACAAGTACGATTGTATCAGACACATTGAGGTAGATCGACATCTCATCAAGCAAAATCTTGATTCCAAGATAGTTTGATTTTCATTTATTAAATCTGTAGACCAACTGGTGAATCACTCACGAAGGTTATTTCTAGCAAGATCTTCTACAACTCACTTGGCAAGTTAAGCATTAATGATATCTATGCACCAACTTGAAGGGGAGTGTTGGTGTGATTTGTCAACTGAGACTAATTGGAGAAATTGTAGGGCTGATTAGTTGCTAAATTTGTACTGTTAATGTCCTTATTTTGTGGATCAACCATATTCTTAGCCTAAGATAGTGCATAGTGGTAGTTATTTCTATATACAAATATATATGCTATCGTATTCATCCAGAGAGAGATAATGAAAAGGGACTAATTCCTTAAAATTATCCAACTTGAGGTCCAATCCATATTTTCCTCCCAAGTTTTATTGTCTTGAAAATAAATCCTAAACTTTAGGTCCAGTCCAAATCCATCCCAAACTTTTCTTTGTTTAGAAGAAACCCCCAACTTTAAATTTAGCCCCAAATTTACTCTAGTCCTAAATCATCCTCTATTAACCCTTTGTCCAAAACTCGCCGTTAGTCGTCTCTAATTTTCATATCCTAGAATAATTTCAGTTTAGAAATAATTTTTCATGTCACCTCGTTGATGTGGAAATGCCACGTGAAGTTTGGATTGGAACACAAGGGTAGATTTAAGAACATATTGAAAATTTTGGTGTTCTTTTTTAGAAAAACAAAATTCAGGGTAGATTTGAGAATGGACCTAAAGTTTTGGATTTTTTTTAGACAAAAAGAGATTCAAGGTAGATTTGAGACTGAATATAAAGTTTTGGTTATTTAAGAGATAAAAAAAAGTTGTGGACAAAATTGAGATTGAACTAAAGTTGAGGGCTTTTTAGAGAATTAGACATAATGGAAAGAGAAAAACGTATTTGTTCATCATTAACATCCTATATTCACAAACTAATTCAAAAATCAACTATTTGTCTAATAAATCAGCTACAAGTCTCGACATTATCTTTAATGGACTTCGACGTCGTACACCGTCAGTTGGGAACAAACCTCGACCTCGAGTTTTAAAATGTTCGATTTTCCTATCGCACAAACATCTGTCAATCTACATAGGCTTTGGATCAACGCCTTCAAAGGCAGCGGCTTTTCATAGCTTTAGAAAGCATTCCACCGAAACTCAGCAAGTGAATACTCAATTGGATCTTCATATCTTATTAGCATGACAAATGCTTGCTTCTCTTCTGCAACTTCTAACAGAATATCAAAGTCCTCGAATTCGAAACCATCTATCTTTCCGAGTGGAAATTCGAGGCCCTCGACATTTTGCTGTCAAGGCTCGTGAACAACACTTCAAAGGGGCGAAGTTTAAAACCATCGGCTTTCCACGAAGTTATTGTTGAGAAAATCTGGCCCGTGCATGGACATGCTTGATCCTCGAATTTGTCGTGAAATATTACAGTCCCCAAGGCTCGTATGCCCAAATGCTATTTTGCCGCCGTAAACACGTTTGATTGTATAGTCCCAACGCCAAATATGGTCTCCTTAACAGCCTTCGCTTGTTTTCCCAAAGCCATTGGCAGAGACTCTTCATCTCGGTGACGATCTTCTGACAAACGCTCCTACGAGGCCAAAGTACCACAATTTCATCCTTCCGTTCTTGAGAATCTGTGTACACGAGAAATCTAGGATGAGCATTGGGTCCAGTTTGATTCTAGCACCTGCCTGGTCGATTCGATCCCCAGCTGATTCTCGGGAGAACTGGACAACGACCAATTTGATTTCCATACTAGGGCCAGAACAGCCAGCTCCGGAAATTGGTTTTAAAGCTGTTAATACTTTTGCAACCATCAATATTTTGAATCATGATTTCAGTTTGATCAACTAACCACAAAACCAGGAATCTCCTTGTAATGAAATAATGCAACTTTTATTTTTTATCGTAAAAGTTCGAATTTTTACCCAAAACATAGTGATAAGTTGGTTTCCGGGGTACCCAAGAACCGGACTAGAACCCAATTGTTTTTGGAACTGAGGGTCTACGTGGCTACGACTCTCGCTCAAATTTCTTCACCGCGCTACTTTCAAGGAAGTACCGTGCGGCCATTGAATCACCGTCTCACTGCGTGGCTACGACTCTCGCTCGAGGAGCCCACTTGCGGCCGGACTTGAAAGAGAAAGGGACGACCTGGGGTTTGAGCCAGAAAGAACTTTGCTTTTGTCTTCTATCTCAATTTGTCCTTGAAGGCAACCTCTACTAGCTCGCTTTTAAAAAGAGTAGCTATTGACACATAAATTTTGACAACTCGATTAGTTGTTTATCGTTAATTTTTAACCCTTAAACAAAAATATTAGAATTAAATTGCGTAACATATAATTTTAGTAGCATTTTTAATTGCATTTACATGGGCCGACGGCGGATGGACTTAACTAATTGGCCTTGAATTTTATTGAGCCCATGAATTCAACCAAGTCCATGGATGAGAATCACATTATGCCTTTCACATGATGGCTGAAGCTCATATGATATGAGGAGGATATTGCATCATCAAGAGAATATTGCACTGACTTCAAAAAGGAAAAGATGTGATTGCAAGTGAGGTAATATTCGGCCAAGCAAAAGGGAAGGAAGAGATATATTTGTCCAAAGAAGAATAAGCTTTCTCACATGTAAAAGTGGACTTGATATATATTAAGGGAGATATTCTTGGTCAAAAGGAAATCATTCATGAAGATTAGCAGCACGTTAAGCGTGGAAGAGAACAAAATAGCAAATCAAGATTATTTCTTTGTAGTTTAAAGACAAACGGGAAAGAGAAATTGGAGAATCTTTCTAAATATTTACCCTTCTGTTTTGACGTGCAGGAGTGAACAATATATGTTGCGGAATATAGATCAACGAATCAAATAAAATAATCGGAAGGAAGAAAAGGAAATCGAACGCCGGATTTACGTAGTTTAGTCCGAATATCGGAATCTATGTCTACGGGGAGAGCAGTACGGAATTTCACAATAGAAACAAGTGATACACTGGAGATTACAATCACTCGAGTACTCAAACACACTCTAGGTGTTTCTCAACCTTAAATTACACCCAAATAATTTATACAAGTATTTAGAGGTGAGGACACCTGCATGCCATAACAAGACGCCGACACTTAAGTGCCATAACTTTAAAATGGTACACTTAAGTGCCATCATCGGAGCAAAATGGGACACTTAAGTGCCACTCCGCGAAAATCCGGCCAAATGGCTGACGTGGCAATTTTCCGGCGAGTTTAGTCCAAAACGGCGTCGTTTTGCATGCTGACGTGGCGGAGAAAACGCAAAAACGACGCCGTTTCGTGTCTACGTGTAAATAATAATATAAAAATTAATTAAATTATAAAGTATTCAAAAAATTAAAAAAAAAGAAAATTAAAAAAATTTAAAAATTAAGAAAAATTTAAAAATTAAGAAAAATTTAAAAGTTTTAAAAAATTAAGAAAATTAAAAAAAAAAAAAAGGGGGAGGTCGAACGGGCGGGCGGCCGAGGGCGAGCCCTCGCCGCCGCCGCCTCCGCCGTCGCCGGGATGGGCCGGCGACGGAGGGGGAGGGTCGGCGGGGTCGCCGCCCCGGCCGATCGACGGCGAGGGCTCGCAGCCCTCGTCGGATCGCAGCGGAGGGTCGCGACCCTCGCCCCATCCGGGCGAGGGCTCGCGGGCCCTCGCCGCCCGGCCGGCCGGCCTCGCGGCCCCGGCCAGGCCCGGCGACCCCGCCGACCCTCCCCACTCCATCGCCGCCCTTCCGGCGGCGGCGGGAGGCGGCGAGGGCCCGCGAGCCCTCACGGATCCTGGCGAGGGTCGCGGCCGCGCCTACCGCGACCCTCGCCGGATCCGGCGAGGGCTCGCGGGCCCTCGCCGCCTCCCCGCCGCCGCCGGAAGGGTCGGCGGGGTCGCGAGCCCGGCCGGGGGCGCGAGGCCGGCCGACCGGCGGCGAGGGCTGCGAGCCCGCCGTCGGTCGGTCTGGGGCCGGCGACCCGCCGACCCTTCCCGACAACGGCGGAGGCGGCGCGGCGAGGGCTCACCCTCACCCGCCCGTTCGACCTCCCCCACCCCCTTCTTTTTTTTTTTTAAATTTTTTTAAATTTTCTTATTTTTAAAAATTTTTAAAATTTTGTAAAATTAAAATTTTTAAAATTTTTTTTTTTTTTAAATTTTAAAATTTTCTTTTTTTTTTTAATTTTTTTAATTTTTATGCCGATTTGGAGCTCCCGAGCCACACGTAGGCAAAAATAATAATAAAAAATTGCCACGTAGGATTTCGGCAAGGGTCGTCGGAGGTGGCACTTAAGTGTCCACAAAAAAAAAAAAAAGTGGCACTTAAGTGTACCGTTTGGAAGAGTTATGCTTACGACTTAAGTGTCGGCCACAAGCTTATGGCGCACTTGCGCCGTATCTTCCGCCTTGAGTATTTAGCTCATCATAATTCTTAGTGAAACCTCACTCAAGGAATTAAATAAATTCTATTAATAAGAATTTAATTGGCTAAAACACTCGAGTATAATTCCTCACATAAGAGAACTCTCTGTGCTCTTATACGGTCTCAAAGCTCTCTCTCGACTACCGAAATAACTCGGCGCCATCTTCTCCTTCGCTCCTCTGACTTTTATAGAGAATCCATCTCAACAGATGGGCTCCACGCGGCTTCCTCTTTTTGGCTTGGCATGTTGGAATCATTCTTCACGTGAAAAAAAAGACAAAACAAGCCCACCGTAATCCATGGGCGTCCATACATGTGGAAAGAAGAAAAAATGGGCGCATGAGCCTTTCTTTTCTTCTCTCTTTGACTCCTGCAATGAATGCCATCATTGCACTTTTTTTCATGCACGCCAACTCCGCAGCTCTCTTGAATAAGTCCAACCTGAGCATTATTCTCCCTTGCACTTCAGCCGAATAAACAAAAGACAAATAACTTCTATTTGCATCAGATACAAGGAGTAATTTTGGACTTTCCCTCTTAAGGCTGCACGCTTCATTCTGTCCACATTCCTCATTCTTGAACGAGGCATGTGCATAGTAATTATTGCACGAACAAACAAAGTCAAAAAGGCGTTCTCCAAAATTACTCGGTTTAATTTGAAATGTTGAAATGCGAGACATATTTTAACAATATAAAAGGAGACAAAGAAGAGGTTCTGGAGAAGGCCACGCAATTCAATATAAGGCCACATATTGAATACATGACCACAATTAAAGAGAAAATTGAGAGGAAAAGACGGAGATGCTCGAAAGCTTTTGCAGAAAAGACAACACGAGAGAGAGAGAGGGCTGTCTTCCTCCGTGGGGCCTGCCTCCTCTGACACAAACGGTGCCACTCTTTCCTTGCGCCTTCAGGACGTGTAATTCTCGTGATCTGTCATCCATCCAAATTTAGCGACAATATCTGAGTGATATCATAAATTAGGTAAGAATCAAGATTGTGACGTAGTCAGTATTGATATAGATAATTTTAATAATATTATATTTTTTTAATTATTACAGTCGATATTAATGTAGATAATTTTAATAATTATATTTTTTTGAATTATTAATTATTAATTTCTTTTTCTTTTCATTTTCCTCTTTTTCTTATCTTCCTTATCTTCCTTTAGCTGGTTGCGACCAGATTGACCTAGGAAAAAGAAAATAATAAATAAATAAATAATTTCAAAAATTTTAAAATAGAATTTTTGGTAATTTTCCCCTTTAAACACAATAATGAAAACTTTTTTTTCTTGATATCACTTTTATTTGTTTTTCATCTTCTTGAGACAGCTGAAAATGATCATCTAGTCCATCGCACGGAATGTTTAGCGGATCTACTGGAAACGAATTTTAGCGGCCGGCAGCCGGCGGTCGTCGGCGGCCGATGGGCTTTCGGCGCGCGGCGGTGTGGAGGGCGGTCGTCGGCGGCGGCGGGCGGCGGGGGCGGCGACGGCGAACCGGCGGGAGGCGGCAATCCCGGCAATCCGTCGGCAAGATTAAAAAATGAATAAATACAAAAAGAAATTGTTGCGTTATCAAACGCATTTCTATTCCTTTTCTATTCCAATGAGGAGAATTACCAAAAAGTCCTAAACCTATTGCGATTGTGCAAATTCGGTCCTAAACTTTTTTTTTTTTTGGCCAACTTAGTCCTAAACCTTTTACAATTGTGCCAATTCAGTCCATCCGGCCAAAATTGGCCGGCCGGTCTTGGCGTGGCCGCCGGCCGGCGGCGAACGATTTTTTAATAATTTTTTTTTTTTTTTTTTTCGATTTTTTTAATTTTTTTAATTTTTTTAATTTTTTTTTTCTTTTTTTTTTTCTTCCTATCTTCTTCTTCCTGCGGCGCGCTGGCGGGCCGGCAGGCGAGGGCCGCAAGGTCGGCCCGCCGGCCACCGGCGAGGCTCGCCCGCCGCCACCGGGCGGCGAGCCTCGCCCGGCCAAGGCGAGGCTCGGCCTCGCCCGGCCCATGGCAAGGTCGAGCCTCGCCGAGATCCGGGCGACGGCGGCCCGCCGTCGCCGGGCGAGGCTCGCCTTGCTAGTGGGCGCGGGCGAGCCTCGCCCGCCGACGGCAAGGCCGCGTCGCCCGCCCAAGGCGAGGCTCGGCCTCGCCCGGCCATGGCGAGGTCGAGCCTCGCCGGATCTCGGCGACGGCGGCCTCACCGCCACCGGCGAGGTCGACCCTCGCCTTGGCCGGGAGAGGGTCGACCTCGCTGGTGTGGGCGGCGAGGCCGCCGTCGCCGGGCGAGGCTCGCCCCGCCGGCCACCGGCAAAGGCGAGGCCGCCGTCGCTGATCCGGGCGAGGCTCGACCTCGCCATGGCCGGGCGAGACCGAGCCTCGCCTTGGCCGGGCGACGCCGGCCTCGCCGTCGCTAGGCGAGGCTCGCCGCCGCCTGGCGGCGGGCGAGCTCGCCGGTGGCCGGCGAGGCGACCTCGCGGCCCTCGCCTCGCCAGGCCGCCGGCCGGGGCCGCGCAGGAAGAAGAAGATAGGAAGAATTTTTTTTTAAAAAAAAAAATTAAAAAAATCGAAAAAAGAAAATTATTATTAAAAAATTGTTCGTCGGCAGCCACGTCCCACGTGCGCCGGCGGCCAATTTTGGATGGATGGATCGAATTGGCACAATTGTAAAAGGTTTAGGACTAAATTGGCAGGAAAAAAAAGTTTATGACTGAATTAGCACAATTGCAATAGGTTTAGGACTTTTTAGTAATTCTCCCATTCCAATAGTAGAAATTTTGTGTCGTTATCAAACGGGTTCTTTTACTTTCAGAAATTGTTAGGAGTAGAAATAGAAAAAACCATTTAAAAAAAACTCTTCAGGAATGAAGCGTTTGCATGCGCTACCTTAATGAACCTTAGCCGACAGCTAGCGGAGTCAGATTTGTCTCACCAACAGTCAGTTTGAATTCTTTTTCAATAAAAAAAATTGTATAAAATAAATCTAAAGTCCATGGCAATTTTTTTTTCCGCTAAACACTACTTGAATCAAAGTTCCTCTGTAAAGAATTTTTATCAAAAACAATTTATATTTCTTTTAAAGGACTTTAGCTTTTCAATATTTGCATTACAATTAAAGTTGAACTAAACCTATCCTAAAATGCATTCTACAGTTAGCTTTCTTAACTAGGTCCGCTTTTAAGGTGGCTACCCTCTTCACGATGGCATCTACCCTCTTCATGGCCCTCTTCATGATGCCATGTACCCTCTTCACGTGAAAGCATAACTTTTTTTCTGCACCTGGTGTTGTTTTTGTCTATGTCGGGTGAACTTTCAAATTGACATGAAGTTTTCAGACATGCGGGATAACGACAGATTTATGTACTAGCTACACCCTTTTCGATATGTTAGTCATAATTCATGCTGGTCCCCCATTCTAAAAATTTATAAGGAGCCATATCTTAGTGAGGCTTGAGCCATTGATGATTAATCTCTGTCCAGATGTAAAGTGTTAGTAATATATTTATGCTGAAGTTACGATTGCGCAATTCATGTCAATTTGAAAGGACAAGAAAAATAAATTAAAAATAATAAAGGACGACAAGAATTTATGTGATTCAATATTGAGTGTTGATATCTACATTTACGGAAAGAGTTAATCATAAATAATGTGTTAATAATTGAAGAATTAGAGTTATAAATGCTCACACAGTCAAGTATTTTTCATATTTAAATTGAACCTAAATAAAATAATCAAAGGCGCAATTCCATCAGGTGTTACGGGCTCTGTCCCCGGCCACATGGGTGATCTCTCCGTGCAAGCATTTCTTCGCGGCGCAACTCTAGGGAAGTTACTGTGCGGCCATCAAATCCCTTTATTAACGAGTGGCTGCGACTCTCGATGGAGGAGCACGCTTGCGGCCGGACTTGAAAGAGAACGGAGCGACCTGGGTTTCGGCCTTCATATGTTTTACTTTGTTTTTGTCTTCTCTCATAAAGACCTTTTCACCCCCACGCAATAGATATAATATTAGAATAATGTGAGCCCCTTCTGTCATGTCATGGCAGAGGACCCCTTTCCTCTCATTCGTTCCGACCTTCAGTAAAGATGAGTAGAACCTTGAAATTTATTGTGCTGCCAAACTTGACATTTATCCAACCGAGTCTAATCTTACGATTCAAATTTGAGATATAATTTAACATAAAGTATAATATATTACTGACGCAATTTAGTTGTTGTATGTGTGACTATGAGCACAGTATACTAGTTCTTAATATCCTAGAACACCTGGTAAGAACGAATTTAAACTGTTTGATCATAGAAACGACATAATAAGAATAATAAAAGAAATCTGAATAAAAAAAGGTAAGGAAAAGAAAAAAAAATAATGAATCTTTGACTAGCATTTAGTGCCACTTTGAGGTTGAAAATGTGATTCGAAGTTTTAAATGTGCAATTATTATAAGACTAGCCGAATTATATATATATATATATATATATATATATATATATATATATATATATGTATATATAAGAAATGCATATATCTTCATATCAAATTTTCTTCTTCGAATAAAAATCTCAATCATTTGTTTGTCACGTGTAATGTATAATAACTCAATAATTTCCATTAACCATCATTCATTTTCACCTAGCCCTCAAGAAAATAATCTAGTATGACACTTTTATTTTCAAACTTTGATATCCTTCCTCTTCATTCCATGCTACCAAACGCAATAAATTAAAGGAGTAATGGCTTTATTCTCATTAGAAAATGCTACCAAACACTTTATTATGTCACACTATTTGTTTGTTGCTTGCAGCCCACTTTTTTAAAGGGTCACTTATAATCCTACACATTTTTTAGTAAATTAATTTCGTAAAACAGTTCGTAATACTAAACAAGGCTTAAATGGTTCTCCATGGCCCACTTCTTATGCTTCATGGCTTAAATTGTTCTCCATGTCAGCGTTTCCGTTGATTTTCTAACGGCAGGATCAATTTGAACGAAAAGGTATATATAGTCTATAAATCCGTTTGGAGAAAAAAGAAATTCCAAAACTGGATTACTATTGCAAAAGTTTGAGGAGTACTGGTGCAGAGTTTGAGGAGTACAGGTGCAACAGTATATAGAGTAGGAATCAAATTGGACAAAAAAAGAAATTCCAAAAGTTGATTACTTTTGCAAAAGTTTGAGGGGTACAGTGCCTTTGCCGTTTTCTTTTTTTAATAATAATTTTTTAGTTTTATAGCTCCGTTTGTCGGTGCAATCCAATAAACGTAAAAAATTTCAAGGTATTCAATCATTTTTCCTCCATCATTAAACCTCTTGTTGATGACTTACACATATGGAAATCTCTTATATTTTACTTAAATTTACACGTAGGTGATGTTCATGTTAATATGACCTACCAATAAGATGTTTGCTTTGAGGATAAGGAAAATATGGCTCATTCTTTTTTGGAATTTGAAGAATCATCACAATAATTGATCCCGATTGTCATGTAGGGGCTTTAAAATTAAGCAAAAATTGGATATATCGCTAATGTAGAGGTAACTTTAAACAAATTGATTTGAGAGTTCTAACTTCTTATTCTCTGACCAAATCATCCAATCAAGAATGAATAATACCAATTATAAATAAAATATTGATATTGGTAATGCATTGTATAACTACTATAAAATCAAGTAATGATTCTGATTGGCTTGCTAAAATAATTTACTTCAGGAGTTCCTAATTCTCTCGTCGCTCGGCCAAAGCAGCATCAGTAAAAAGGGGCGTTAGAGCATCACCTGTGTTGTTTCACCGCACATTCATCTGCTCTTCACATTATAATAAGTACAAAAGATCCTTCTTCATCATTGGCATCGGTGCACCGTTTTCTTGGCTCTCTTGAGAGAGGGTTGATGATCATGGATGAATCCATGTTCTATCATGGCTCCAAATACTTGAACGAGCAGCGGAATTGCAGCAACCTAGCGGACGCGCTCGAAAGTCCAGAGATCCAACTGCTAAGAATTCAGGCACTATTGGCCATCATTGTTTCAATGCTAGTCTTTGGGCTATTCAGGCGACGCTGTGGCAACTGGGCATTGGCATTAGTCGCATCTGGGGCCAATGTCCTTTCACCTGCTATCATCTGTTAGGGAAATCCCTTATGATGTTTTGAAGATGACAAAATAAATCAAAGGCTACTAACATGTTTGATGGTTGAGTAATAGACCATGCAGATCATAGAACATGTAAAGGATATTATCAAAGTCAAGATCGCTGTGACTCAAGACTCAAAGTCGAAGGCGCAGACTCAAGACTCAAAGTCTCGAAGCTAAGACTTTAGTGTCAAAGTCTGTTCTACACGAAGTCTCTCTCGACTAATTCCAGGATCGAACGTGAATGATGAACCGAAGACAGGACTCATGCGAAGCTGAACCAGGAAGACGGACTCTATCTTTGAAGCTGAATTGGGTGACCTTAAAGTCTAGAGACCAGATTGTAAAGTCTAAAGACTCGGATTGTAAAGTCTATGGCTATCGACTTTACGTCCGATTCGATGAATCGTAACTCAAGCCCAATCATACAACGGCTAGTGATCTGGTTTGGATTCCACATCAAGATTGATTTGATTGATTCAATCTAATTGATTGACAATTGGATGTTGAAGACAAGATCTTTCTATACGAAGAAGCTTTACTTATGGAAACCAAGATTTCGTTTGTATGGGCGATCGGAATCAATTTGGAATTTTACCTTTGTCACTCAACGGCTACCAAATCTTCTAGATACAGAGCTGTCCAATGGGTATATTGGAAGACGATTCTCCGGGATGCTGTCCAACGGTAGTTTGGAAGTGGAGGAGTATTTAAGGAGATCATGGACCGATGAGCAAGTAAGAGACGGAGCGTAGAATTTATAATTCCAAAGTCGAGCGACTTTAGATCATATACTTGTCTCTTGAGAGCTTAAACGTTTGTAATCGTGAGAGAAATACCAAGAGAGTGACTTAGTGAGATAGTGTGATCTACTAAGTGTTTGCACTCGAAGTTGTAATCTCTTGTTGATTGCATAGTGGAATCCAGCCAAGAAGGTGTTATCGTGGGAGAGTGGACGTAGGCTTGGATTAAGCCGAACCACTATAAATCTCGTGTTCTTATTCTCTTCCCTAACTCCTTTATTTTGTTCATACTAGCACTCTCAATTGGTATCGAGCCAAGTGCTCGGTTTATAAAAGTGTTTTTACTTTTGAGCTAAAGATTCTTTATGGCTAGTATGTTGGCACCGGGACTTATGGAAGGGCAAAGCAACACAAGGCCACCATATTTTGATGGAAAGGAATACGATGTGTGGAAGAACGAGAATGAAAGCATTCCTAAGATCCAGAGATCTCTTACAATGGGATGTTGTGGAAAGAGGAATCAAACCCATCGCTCCTATGTCTCGGATGGAGATATCCAAAAGAGAAGCGCTTGATGCGAAAGCAATTTATTCTTTATATTGCGCATTGTCTCTCCTGTTGAATATAACAGAATCTCTTCATGTGAAACAGCAAAAAGAAGTTTGGGATAAACTTCATGTTACATATGAAGGGACCGATCGTGTAAAAGAGACAAAAGTAAACTTCCTGCTCGGCAATTATGAATCCTTCAAGATGAAGCAAGGAGAGTCGATTGGAGATATGTTTAATCGTTTTACAGAAATTGTAAACGGTTTGGCATATCAAGGTCATCCAATTACTTCCCCAATGAAGGTCAACAAACTCTTGCGAGGTCTCTCAAAAGATTGGAACCATGTCAAGACCTCAATCCGGGAGACTCAAAGGATTATGCCACTCACCGTTGATGAATTGATCGGCACTCTTCAATCCTATGAAGTGGAGCAACTTAACGATGAAGATCCCGAAGGTAAGAAGTCCATTGCTTTAATATCTAATGCTGTTTTTGATGAAACAGACTCAGAAAATGACATGGACGATGAAGAATTTGCCTTTATGGTCGAGAAATTCAAAAGCTGAGTAGAAAAGAAAGGAAATTCAGTGGAAGAAGTCAATACAAGCATAATGGCCAGAAAAGAATCATGAAAGAAGATGATGAGCAAAGAAATCTATGCTTGATGGCACATTCAGAATCTGAGTCTAACTCGGACAGAGACTCGAGAATCGAGTCGATTCGAGAACAGGACTCGAGAATCTAATGAGGAAATCAAGGGGAGAAAGCAAATTCAAAAGAAAAGGAAAAGAATCGTGATCATCTCAAAAGGCAACAAATTGAGGGGGAGCTTTGATCAATTATGGAAAAATCTTTTTTGATTGATCGTGATCTTATTATGGATGGAAGGAAAGGTAATTGTGTCAGAATTTATTCTACAAAATCCGGTCAGTGCATCTCTTATTACCTTTTGTCATTAACAAATCTCATATTGATATTATCATTTTATTATGACAAAAATGGTACGTGAATTTTATGATGCATCCGTGATTTTTATTGGATATTTGCTGATATAATTGAAGTGAGCTATATTGCATATCTTCAATATTCGATAAAAGCTAATTTGTGGAAATTGTGATTCATGCAAGATATTTGTTATCATTCTCTACGTGAATCCATCATTATCGCTTTTTGATTATGACAAAAAGGGGAGAAGATATGAATATGCATATGTGCTAATTGGTTGATATTATTTATTGCATAATATTGAGCTGTGATTATTTTCTAAATATTATTATGCTCAATCTATTTGTTATCTTCGATATCCTTTGATTTAAATTAAAAGCATGTTTACAAATCTGCATATTCAGAGATTGTTTTGTCATCATCAAAAGGGGGAGATTGTTAGGAAATCCCTTATGATGTTTTGAAGATGACAAAATAAATCAAAGGCTACTAACATGTTTGATGGTTGAGTAATAGACCATGCAGATCATAGAACATGTAAAGGATATTATCAAAGTCGAAGAGCGCCGGACTCAAGACTCAAAGTCCGAAGACGCGGACTCAAGACTCAAAGTACGAAGGCGCAAGACTTTAGTGTCAAAGTCTGTTCTACATCGAAGTCTGCTCTCTCTCGACTAATTCCAGCGAACGTGAATGATGAACCGAAGACAGACTCTATCTTGAAGCTGAACCAGGAAGACGAGACTCTATCTTTGAAGCTGAATTGGGTACGGACCTTAAAGTCTAGAGACCCGGATTGTAAAGTCTAAAGACTCAGATTGTAAAGTCTATGGCTATCGACTTTACGTCCGTATTCGATGAATCGTAACTCAAGCCCAATCATACAACGGCTAGTGATCTGGTTTGGATTCCACATCAAGATTGATTTGATTGATTCAATCTAATTGATTGACAATTGGATGTTGAAGACAAGATCTTTCTATACGAAGAAGCTTTACTTATGGAAACCAAGATTTCGTTTGTATGGGCGATCGGAATCAATTTGGAATTTTACCTTTGTCACTCAACGGCTACCAAATCTTCTAGATACGAGCTGTCCAATGGGTATATTGGAAGACGATTCTCGGGATGCTGTCCAACGGTAGTTTGGAAGTGGAGGAGTATTTAAGGAGATCATGGACCGATGAGCAAGTAAGAGACGGAGCGTAGAATTTATAATTCCAAAGTCCGAGCGACTTTAGATCATATACTTGTCTCTTGAGAGCTTAAACGTTTGTAATAGTGAGAGAAATACCAAGAGAGTGACTTAGTGAGATAGTGTGATCTACTAAGTGTTTGCACTCGAAGTTGTAATCTCTTGTTGATTGCATAGTGGAATCCAGCCAAGAAGGCTGTTATCGTGGGAGAGTGGACGTAGGCTTGGATTAAGCCGAACCACTATAAATCTCGTGTTCTTATTCTCTTCCCTAACTCCTTTATTTTGTTCATACTAGCACTCTCATCATCGCATACACGCTTGGCCCCATCCAAAGCGCATCTTTCAGCAGTTCGTATTTCCCTGTGTGGGCGGCGTATCTGGTGGTGGAGGTTGTCGGAAGCGTGGATTCCTACACTGTGCACAGCATCGAAGACAATGAACGGTGGAAGTCATTTAATCTCGACTCCACTGCTAAATGTTTCATGACAAGTTGGATGATCACTTCATATGTGACCCACTCAATGTCAACCTTGTGCATAGTGCTTCTTTTCATCATTCTACTCATGAAAGTCGACAAAAGAGCATGGGCTTAATGTTGGCAAGCAATTCTATGATGGAGAAGAAATACAAGTTAATAGCAGACTACATGAGCATGGAGCACCAATGCATCGATTCAGGCGAGATCCTAACTCACATGAATCAATCGACAAGAAAGGAGATTTCTTTCACTCTCTACTTAAGTGCAGAATCGAGGCCAAATCGGGGTGGGTTCCCACCAAGATAGGTGGATTTTATCAATTTGGTTATAGTTTTGAGAATCAAGGCCAAATCCGGGTGGGCCCCCACCAAGATAGGTAGATTTTATCAATTTGGTTATTTTTTATTTTTATTTTTTCCCCTTTCTCAAATAACATTTTGCTGTGAAAGAGCAAAGTTGAGGCAACCGAGAGAGGTAGATACAACACTCATTGTTAGATCTAGACATTGTGTAAATAGAATCCTTTTTTCCTTTTGCTTAAAGCGAATTAGAGGATGGAAGCTCCCTTTTTGCAAACTCCTCAATCATATGATCTAGTGGTAAGTTAGATAAAGGAGGCATTAGGCATAATTGTCACTTCGACATAGGATGTCACCCAGCATGCCAGCGTTGCACTTAGTAGCATATCAATAGCCGTTTATTTTTCTAAGGGCGGGATCAATATAAAAGAAAAAAAATACACAATTCAAGAATTCAATTGGACAAAAAGGAAACTCAAGAAATTGATGGAGTTTAGAAAGTAACGTACAACCACTGGGGTTCGCCCTAGTGGCCATCCTTCTAACTTGGAAATGGGAGATGAGGGGTTCAAATCCCCACTTTCTTAGGGGGGATTGGAGTGGGGACGGTTTCATTTTAGGAGTGGGTTTCGACTTCCATGCCCTGCAAAGAGGTATGACAAAAGTCTAAGAGTGAGTGTTAGAGCAGGATTAGAGTAGGACCGACAAAAAAAAAAAAAAAAAAAAAAAAAAGAGTAACGTACATTTATCACTTTTTTATACTTTTTCTTTTGGGTCAAAACTTTGCTTCATTTGCAGGTGCAATCAATTAAACGAAAATTTTTTCAAGGTATTCACTTCAAAAGTAATCATTTTGGGCTGCGTTTTTCTCCATCACTAAACCTTTGATTGATGAGTTATAAACATGGACCTCCGTTACATTTTTTTAGTTAAATTTGCATATGACAATGTGCATGTTAATATAACTTATAGGTCAAAGGTTTGGTTTGAGGACAAGAAAAATATGACCCATTCTTTCTTGGTTTTTCAAGACTTATCACAACAATCAATCCCAATTTTCGTGTAGATGCTTTAAAATTCAGCAAAATTAGGGCATACATTATCAGTGCAAAAATAAATTTAAACAAGGGGTCTCAACAATCCTTAATCCGAGAGATTTAATTTCTCATTCTCTTACTTTTATCAAATCAAGCATGGATAGAACTGTTTGTAGAAAAAAAGAATTCATACCACCGATGTATTCTATAATTACACTAAAATTAGTTGGTGATTGTGACTGCTTAACTAAAGTAATTTACTTCAGGAGTTCCTAATCCTTGGCCCTCGGCTGCATCAGTAAAAAGGGACCTTAGAGCATCACCTATATGGTTTCACCGCACATTCATTCCCTCTTCACACTATAATAAGTATAAAAGATCCTAATTCTCGGCGCTCGGCCAAAGCTGCATCAGTTAAAAGGGAGCTCAGAGCATAACCGATATGGTTTCCCCGTACATTCGTCCCCTCTTCACAATAAAAGAAGTATAAAGATCCTTCCTCTTCTTCATCAACACGTTCATGTTATTGGCAGAAGGCCATAAAATAGAGAAACAAAAAAAAAAAAACAGAGATGGTAGGTTTCGTGCGGAAGGCGTTGGACCGCTGCGACGGGATGAGCGAAAAAGAAAGTGACCGCCAATTGGCAAAAATTGAAGCACTGCTGGCCATCATTGCTGCAATCTTTCTCTTTCTTGGGGTCTCCGGGTCGTTCAGGCGATGCTGCGGCAACCGCGCATTCGTGATGGTCGCATTTGCGGCCTATGCCCTTACGCCTGCTCTCATTGTGTATACGCTTGGCCGTATCCAAACCGCTCGATTCTGTAATATGCTTTTGCCTATCTGGGCGACTTATTTGGTGGTGTTTCTTGGGAACGTGGATTCCTACACTGCTCACAGCATGGGGGACATTGAGCGGTGGAAGTCATTTAAAGTCGACTCTGCTGCTAAATTTATCCTGACAAGTTGGATGTTCGTTTCATATGAGTTCATGGTCTCTGAGCGCCTGTCCGGGTTCTATGAGCTCCTGTTCGGGGCAATACTGGGCGTTCTTTTCGTCATTTTATTCATGACATTTGACGGAAGAGCACAAGCTTTGAAATTGGCAAGCAATTCTATGATGCAGAAGAACGACAGGTACATAGCAGATTACATGAGCACCGAGCACCAATCGAGAGATTCAAGTGACGAAGATCCTGCCACAATGCGTGGGTACAGGTACTTAGTGAGAGGGGCAGAAGAGGCAAAAGTGCACTCATCGTGCTCAATAGCGAAATGGAGGCAAAAGGCAGCTCCGTGGCGTGATGGGGATGCACCGCTCTATCGACAACTGTTGGAGGTGACGGATGAAGTTATCACCGTCGAGAAGGTTTGGAATTGCAATGGTAGACTTTTAAGGGGAGGAGATCCGGATGGCCAACTCAAGGATCTTTGCCTGTCTTTTTCGCTCTTCAAGTTCATTCGCCTGAGATTCACGGGCTATTCGCTGCCCCAAGAAGCTCACAAGAAGTTACGGGGCTTGATTCAACATATGCTTTCTAAAGAGAATGGTTATGAGCGAGTTTTCCGAGTCATCGAAATAGAACTTGCATTTCTATTCGATTTATTCTTCACCAAATACCCGGCGAGACTCCATATGTGTCGTTCAGTGCAAAGATTGCTTATACTCCCCATTTTGGTCGGGGTTCCACTGTTGGCTCTCTGTTATGGGATTGTCGGGGATGACATGCTTACTACTGTTGTAAGCCTCGTGGTAATGACGTCAATCCTCGTTGCTGAGCTTACACAGTTTGCCATCATGATTTTCTCGGAATGGGCAAAGGTGACATACATATGCAAGTATGTGCGCAACGAGCGGTGGCAAAGGTGCAGATGTGCCGGGATGTTGATTGGAATTATGTGCCGAATTTGGTTAGTGAAGCCTTGGGGAAGACAACTGCGTCAATACTCGCTCCTCAAATCGTATAGCTATTCTCCACCGAAGTGGATATATAATAGACTCACTGCTGCATATCTCGACCAAAAGGAGGGTGAGAAACAACTTGCTCCCACCAATTTGTCTAAGGAAGTGAAAAGGGCGATCGCTCGGTCTCTAGGGAAGTATTTGGAGAAGGGGCAAACGTCTTTGAGGCTCAACGACTTGTCTGAGAATTTTAACGACTTGTCTGAGAATTTCGACTTGTCTAATGAATTCTCAAGGGGATGTAATCTTGAGACAACTACCCATGTTATAATGGTTTGGCACATAGCAACCACTTTCTGTGAGCATAAACTGCCTCGTGCTCAACCTTCCACAGAACAAGGAAACAACTTTGATGTAGCGGCTAAGCTATCACAATATCTTGCTTATTTGGTCGTTTGCGCCCCGGAGTTGCTTCCCGGTCACCCTTGCAGGACCGAATACATATTTAGTCGTGCTGTCAGTGAAGCCAGAGAAGAATTGAGAGGTTCCTCGGATTCAATGAAAGAGAGGATTGAAAATCTAAAGAGCGTTGACGATGAACAATGCAGGGAAATGATTGTAGCTCGAGGCAAGCGGCTAGGAATGCAACTTGTGAATGGAGTAAAGGATGAGGGGCGAATTTGGAAGGTCTTGGCTGACTTTTGGGCGGATATGATGCTGTATGTGGCTCCTTCGAATGATACAGGGGCTCATGCTAAGTATCTCACTACTGGGGGCGAGTTTTTGACTCACGTTTGGGTTTTGGTCTCTCACGCGGGCATTACGAGAGATCCACATGATGGTGAGTAACATGATGATCCTGAAAGGAGCTGAACTTGGCCTCATTTTATGATATTATGCTTAATCAACTATGTAAAATGGCTATATGGTTTTGTATGTTTGCAGCAGTCCCTTTATCTTGCATCGATCCTTGGTTAGACTCTAGAAAACTTTCTTATGCATGATGCATGACCTCTTCTTTTATGCAGTGTAATATGTTTCTCTATCAAGGGTCTATTGCTGAAGACTCGAACTGGTTGTGCATTTCTAAGATTGTATTATGTTGAGCATGGGCAATATGAAATGTTTATTTTTTGTTTTTTTTAGTTGTTTGTTCATACTTTTACATATTAGAGTATACGATGTTATGAGCATATGACAAAAATCTCGTACCTTCACTTGAGTAGATCGCTGTGGGAGAGGCTAAGTCTGAATCTATCAACATATCTAATTAGATCCATATTCGCTCACATATGTATTTCAATAATCTTGCCGTCACATGTGATTTTAGTGTTAGGTCTACTCTCCCTTAATCAGGTATCCTTTCACGTTAGCATGTCTCTACTTGAATCTCCACATTGTTGTCTAATGAGGATTGCAATAGATCCATATTTGCTCACATATGTATTTCAATAATCTTGTCGTCACATGTGATTTTAGTGTTAGGTCTACTCTCCCTTAATCAGGTATCCTTTCACGTTAGCATGTCTCCACTTGAATCTCCACATTGTTGTCTAATGAGGATTGCAATAACAACCACTACAACCTTCATCCCTTCTCTCTCTCTCTCTCTCCCTCTTCAAATCGAACCATGAAGATTGCCATTGGGATTGGTTACTACATCAAACGCCCACCTTCACCATAGGTCTCTTTCACTAGATTGAACTATGAAAGCTCCATGGAAATCACACTGTTTACGCGATTCCTTTTTAAAAATATTCACCCAACACAAATACACATTGCGAGTGGGCTAGCCACCAATCAATCATTGGATTTGATACCATTTATTAGGAGTGTGCAGTAAAAATCCCATACCTTTACCTAGGAAGTTGCCAAGAAATAGCTCAAATTCAAGCCTTCAACCAATTTAGTTAGACTCACATTCAATCAAAAGTTTAAACTAATGAGTTATGAACCAACTACAATAAATTAATTATCTAAAATCGTGCCGATTCTCTAGTATTGGATTTTTCTAACACAACTCACATGCATCTCAACATTCATTTCCTAGACAACCGTTTTGGACATGTCACAAAGCATATCAAAGCACTCTGAATGAGGCCAAGAGTAGGTGACGGCAGAGCCGAAATGGTCAGCCAGGAACGCACTTTGCCTGAAAGCTCCATTTTGTTTGTGATATCGCCTCATTGTGCCAAATACGCTAAGAAATATGTATAGGCATGGCTATGAAGGTTGATAGAGCATTTATCCGTGGTGCATTCCGAGTAAAATTGCATGAATCACACATCCTCATCCCAGAATCTCACGATTTGGGTCCTCTTCTTCTGTTTAAGCTTGTCTAAAGCAAGCACAGTGGAGGAGAGTCTTATTGGCCAAAGATTCGGCCTAGCCATTTCCAGTTGTCTTTGATGATCTTTTCTTCTGTTCCCTTTTTTTTCCCCGACAATCTAGTATATATATTGGTTTTGTGAAAAGCAATATGTTTCTTTGAAGATTGGATCTATATTATATTAAGTGTATTTCGAAGAGACCTAGTTACTTCGGTAAATGGCAAACCGTGAAACTCTGCTGCTAATTACTAGAAGCTGAAGATAACACGGGGATCCTCTAGGGGGCAAAGTCCTCGATGCCTCCAATACCATGGTACAAGTTCGGTTTGATTCCACTTTCCTTCGAACCGCATTGTGCTCATTGTCACGATCCTTCCAAGTTGGAGTTTGGTGGATTGGTAAATAGGCGCAAATGGCTTCTCTCACGATGCGGCGCCTATGCCTCGCACAGGTTCTTTGAACTGTATGGATCGCGAATTTGTTTATTGGTTAATTAATAATTGTCGCGATCTAAAATTCAGGTGTGAACCACTTATGATTTGGTTAATGGATTACTAAGTTTAGACTTAACTCCAGCTCTCCTAAGCCCATACCAATTTGCGACTTTAGATTCAAGTTCTTAACATGCAATTGATTTTTTAATTAAGAGTCGTCACTAATATATATTTGGTGGGTCAATTAAAAATCCTAACGGAAGATTTACTTTATTCCTACGAACTGGAGATTGTGAGTTTTTGGACTTGGTTACTAGATTTCTCTAACGCCCTTTCGGTAAAATAAAATGTTTGGCAAGCAGTTTGCATTGATTTTAACTTATCTCCTTAACACGTGAGGTGATCATACGGATGCACAAATTACCGATTTAACACACAAATAAAGCAGTGAATAAATGGCAGGACTTATCTTATAGCAACAAAAACATCTGCAATGTATGATCCTAGATATGATTTCTAATTAATACGCAATCACTCAATTTTTGTTTTCACTAATTTAATGATAATATAATCCATATGCAGTGCAATGCTTCTAATCTAAGATGAAATGATATGACATAGTAGTGTAGCTTGAACTATATGAATGAGTAAAGTAATTTTTTTATTTTATTTTATGTTTTCTTAATGAACATGTAATAATTAAATATGTAATCTAAATTAACCAAAATGACCTAATCTTAATGACGGGCAATTTCTAATTAAATGAACCGATGTGCATTTCATGAACCTAATGCTATATGATGTGCACACAATTTTTTATTTTCTTAATAAGCATGCAATCTATCATAATATGCAATGACATGCAAAGAATGTCCTAATTCTAATTTTTTTCTTTTTATTTTATGAAATTCAAAATTAAAATTGCTAAATAATTAAAAGTGCAATTCAAATTTAAAACTAACATCTAAATGAATGGATTTTTTTTTTTTAACAAATTCGAAATAAAATCCCTATTTTAAATATGTAAGATAACAAGAGATATTCTAAAACCAACACAATCCTAATTCAAATATTTTTTGGATTTTTCATTTTATAAAAATAAAATTGATTCAACCACATGATGGCAAATTAGATAAGATATGATCGATATCCACAAATCGGCAACCATATTTTGTGCGTGAGATCGGGTTGGACCAATTTTAAATCGCGAATCAATCTCGAGCGTTAGATCGGATTAGAAATTTTTCAAGTGATTGCGATTGCGAGTCAGATTTGAAGCTCGAAAATCGAACTGTCAATCCCAAATTTCAAAGCGCAATTTCATGTCGGAATCCCAATCATACATTAGGAATAATTCTACTAAAAAAAATAACATAAAAAATAGAATAAAGCAAATAAAAGAAAAAAAAAAAAAAGGCTACCTAATTAGATTTTCCTTTTTTTCATTTTTTTTTTTTTCCTTCCACGCACGGCTAGGCAGGACGGCTTGGCAGCTTTGTGGTGGGTACGCCGTCGGTCGGGTCGCCAAGGGGGTTGGTCGCCGGCGTTCCGGTGAGGGGCGGCGGCGGGCGTCGGACGGAGGCAAGCAGACCAGCGGTATGGGTTTCGGTGGCGTCGGGTTGCTGGTCGGAGGTTTCGGTGGTCGGATCAGGCTCGGACGGAGCAGCAGCAACGTTCAGGCGGAGGCACGACGGAGCAGGGGTATCGCGGGCGGAGAGCTGCAGATCTGGCTCGGGTCCGACTCCGGCGAGACAGAGCAGAGACGGGCAGAGCAGGGCAGTAGCAACGTCGTAGGCAGGGGCGTCGGGCTACCGGCGACTGGATCTGGAGCGGTTGAAGCAGCTCGGGTGGTCGCTGCGGGTGAGACTCGGATCGGCACAGCAGCAGCTTCGTCGGGCGAAACAAAGGGCTGCAGGCGTCGTACGGAGGTGACCGGCGAAGGACTCGAGGGCTCGGAGCTCCGGTGAAACGCGGCGTCCAGCGGAGGGATGCTGAGGGACAGAAGCAGGAACGACGTCTCCTGTCGGGTCTGCAGTGGTACGACCAGCAGCGATGCAGGGCAGTAGCTGGTGGAGCGCTTCGCGGGTCGGTGCGGAGGTGCGGCGCGGAGGTGGCTGGTGGCTCGGCGTCCGGATTTGGCGCGGTGGAAGCGGCTCGGTTGGTCGCTCGGTTGAGGAGGTGCAGCGACCGGCTTCGAGCTCGAGCATAGGCGCCGAGCAGATTTGGGCGGAGGAGGGGCACTGGTTTCGGGTTGCAGCTCCGGCAGCAGATCGGCGGAGCGGCGGTGGAGCAGAGAAGGCTCGTGGGTCGCCGACGGAGCAGCGGTGGCCGGCGGCACGACTGCCGGCGCGAGTGGTGCTGGCGCGGTCGAGGGTTCCCCGCGCGAAGAAGACGATGATGCGGTTTCCCTTTTACTTTTTTTTTTTTTTTTTTTTTCTTTTTTTTTTTTTCCGTTTTCTTTTCTCTCTCTCACCTGTCGCACGCCTCCCTCTACGCCTCAGAAAATATTGGCTGGGGTTTTACACTCCACGTCAGCGAGATGTAGGACCATTCAGAATTCGACACGTGGCTCCACGTGTAAATAGCGTCAGAAGTTCAAAATTCGCTCAGCCCGCTCTCTGCTGCGGATCTGGCCCACCACTCTGACGCTCTCTCTCCTCTGCCAACGATGCTGCCGATGCTCCTCCGCACGACGCCGACGCCCCTCCGCCTTCGTCCGTGTCTATTTTGACAGTATTATTGCTTACTGATGTGGAGGGAGGAGCATTGTGGGGTGAAATTTTGAAGATTTTGTTGCTTTCTTTTCATTTTGAGAAGAATATAATTTTTACAACTACATGAGAGGCACCGTTCATACTATTTCAAGTGTTGCAGATTCATTATGCATCTTGATTGCTATTTCACACTTTTTAATGGATTGGATGTTCACTAGCAAATGGTTGTCAACTACTACTTTGTTCCATTGATGCAGAGTGATTAAGGCTGCAAAGAATGTCTCGGGACTAACATTATCTAACCTCCAGCTTGCTGAAGAAGAGATTATTCTTGATATAGATGGCACTGTTCCTCTGCAACCTGTATTGCAGCACATTGGTATCTCAGCTTGGCCTGGTGAGTTCTATCCTGACAATTGAGTTGTGGGAATTTATCTTAGGTTGGGTTCCCTGGTTGATTGTGTGGCTCATCATCTGTTAGCTGGTGGGAAATCAATTCCTGGAATGATGATTTGACTGTATCGTAGCTGCTGGAGTTTGATAATCATGGACCTTTTATGTGCAAGATTACTTCTGACTGAAGATTGAATTCTTCAGCCTTGGAAACTTTTGCTTCTCATCCATAGCTTCCATTTGTTATGGGCAGAGCAAATTGAATTTGAATTTGCCAAATGAAATATATGTCCCACACACTTCAGCTTTAAGATGATTTCATCCAAATATCTTCTAATTTGCAGCAAAGTCAGGATTTAGGAAATGACAGAGGTATTAAGTGGGCAATTTTTATTTATTTATTTAATTTGGTGATTTTGTTCCCATATAGTAGTTATGGATTTTGAAACACAGGTTAAGGTGCAGCTATACTGGCAATGTTGCTTCAAACTTCATATGGTGAATTCAAGGTGGGGGCCTAGATTTTAGGGCTGGTTTGCCTTAACTACCACAAACTCTGGCTAAACATCTCATGCATTGTTAGGACAGACACTAGCTTGTCAGTTTTAGAGACATGTCCAAGATTACTGCTCTTAGAAGAATATAATAAAATTCTGATGATAGTTTCGCTTGTTAACATTCAATTTTCAAAGCCATATGTGGATTGCCAATATTTGTGTTATGTGTGATTATCTAGGCTGCTTCAAGACTTCTCCACCATGAGTATCAGTTGCATGACCAGCCTGCAAGATACCATACCCATGGACGGATTGCCCAAACTCACTATCTTGATGTCCTGGTGGATGGGCGAACTACCAGAGTGTCATCTATTCATGGAAGTAAGAAGCTGCCTAGTGTTGATGGTGTTCGAGGTCACCGACTGCAAGTATGCCGTGTCTCGCAAGAAGATAGAGAGCGAAACAGTGTTTTATCCCCTCTGAGAGATGATGATTCCCTTCAGCCGAGAGTCTTTTGTTAACATTCAAATGGATGCTCACCAAGGAAGCCATCCATTTATCGGTCAAGAAGATTCTTCTACCCTGCCTGACAGGACAATTTTGCATAATACTGCTGACCTGCGTGTCAAGAGAAAACGCAAGGTAATTCTGATGCTTCTGAGAGCAGAGTATTGTCATCACTTTTTGATATAGCTTTAGGGTGACCAAAAATGTCATTTTGTTGCAGATTGAAGAAGCCTAGATCGCTAGGGAAGTTGAAGCTGATGATAACCGAATTCTTAAAGCACTAGAGAAAGAAAGTATTTTAGGAGAAAGGTTTTCATTTATCACTTAAGGATATGTGAGCTTTGTGGAGAAAACTTTGGCATGTACTGATATCCTGTATTTTTCTATTGCAGGCTGAGGAACGAATGAGGAAAGAGATGGAAAGATTTGATCGTGAAAGAAGGAAGGAAGAAGAAAGGTTGATGCGTGAACAGCAGAGAGAGGATGAGAGATTGCTACGTGAGTGAAGGCGAGAATCAGAGCGACAGGAGAAGTATTTACAAAAAGAATCTATTAAGGCAAGTATTTGAGCTTGATATTGCATTTTCACTAGTTAGTTTCTTTTGCTTTATTTGATTGGTTAAGCAGCATCTCTTCTTTCTCTTTTCTTTACCAACTTCTCTGGTTTTTTGTTTGGAAGGCGGAGAAAAAGAGACAAAAAGAAGAGCTTCGTCGAGAAAAAGAAGCAGAGAGACGAAAAGCTGCAGTGGAGAAGGCCACTGCTCGCAGAATTGCCAAGGAATCCATGGAGCTTATGGAGGATGAACAGCTGGAGCTGATGGAATTGGCCGCTGCAAGCAAGGGAATCTCGATCATGCCACTATGCAGAACCTTGAGTTGTTCCGAGGTAGCTTTTTTATAGCGATTACTGTTAAGACCAGTTTCACTCCATTGATTCATTGATTGTGTGATATTGTTGTTTTAACTAGGATTCTATGGTAGCTAAGACAAGCTTTTAAATTCCTATGCTCTGTTTTTATCGTGTACCTTAAATTCAGTAGAAAGGAAATAGGGCCGATCCTTTCTAGAAAATTTACTGGTGTTCCATTGTTGTCAAGAATAATTCTAGATATACTAAAATTATACAATTACCATCATACTAAATGATGTTAACATTGGATATATGAATAAGTCACCATCTTGCGATTTGAATCTACTCCTGTCATGACCAATTTAATTCATGTCACATAATTTAGTGTACCCATTTTGACACATTCTTGGTATACCTACATCAGTCATCTACCAATTTATGTCAAAGTAAGCTTTGCTTTATTAGCTTTGCTTTAACTTGTGCATATATCTTGTGGGATCACTTTAGCTTGCTTATACTGAGTCATTGGTTTAGATGCAATGAAGATTTGGACTTGATATTATGCCTAGATGTTTATCACAAGTTTGCTAGTATCATTGTACAGTTATCATACAGTACTTTAACATCAATGCATTTCTTCTCATCTTTATGCAATGTCATGTTTTCTTTAGGCTGAGTTGAAAGAGGACATCACTGCAGAAGAGTCATTTGAAACTAAGAAGTGTAAACTTGTGGAACTGGGAATTGCTCTGCTTGCTGACCCAGAGTCTAATATTAAACTGTTAAAAGAAATGCTGCAGATGTGCAATGATCACAATCATGCTATCGTTAAGCTTGGGCTTCTACCTTTGTTAGCTGTGTTCAAAGACATCATTCCTGGGTATGTTGCCGAGTTTATTTTGATGTGATCTTTACAGTTACGTCTACTCTCCATGTGTTCCCTCGGCACTGTTGTGATGTTTTCCTTTGTTGTGATATTATAGCTACCGCATTAGACTTCCTACTGAGAAGGAGCTGGTGATGAAAGTTTCAAAGGATGTCAAGAAGATGCGGTATTATGAATCGACACTTCTGTCTGCAGACAAGGTTTTACTTGATTTTCTTGTGATTGTTGAATGAAGTGCACTCACCAGAAATGGGACAAAAAACACTACAAATCTTGGTTTACACATTCCTGTTTTTAGTTTAATGTTGATTAAGAATTTGTTTCAATCCAATTTTATCTACTCTGAGCTATTTCAAAATTTATTTAACAGGCCTACCTGCAGAAGCTGATGGTTTTAGAAAAAGTCTCCTTGTATCAACATGCGGTGGTTCGCTGCATTTGTACTTTGCTAGATGCTGTTCCTCATTTCAATTATTGCGAGAGCTTGGTTGAAGTTGTTGTCAGAAACATAAGTTCCTCGGATGAAGTCATAAGGTTTAGCCATATATTTTTAACTTCTCATTATTCTTCTTATGTTAAGAGTTTGCAATAAAAATAAGACCTTTGGTTGACTAGATGAGGAGAATGGTTGAATAATTGAGAACTTCGAAGAATAGTCTTTTGTTAATGTGGTCATTTGGGTGCAGAATTCTATTCTCATTTTGTGAATGGCTTGGGTGTTTCTGTGGCAGATGAACTCATAAGATCACCAATGTTGTTTTATCTATGAATATAAGTTGTTGCTTGCTTTTGGTCTAAGTTCCCTGCCCAAACAAAAGGGAAATAGATGAAGCATCGCTTAGCAATCATTTAGAGATGCAATGGCTTACGTTTGTGGTTATGTAAATCTGTGAGCATGTGTGCATGGGCCCTTGTATGAAGTCACGCATGCAATGCAGTATGATCTTTTTTATGTTATAGTCTGAAAAATAGTAGATAACATTCTATTTATTCTACCTTTTTACTTTTTGGTACGGAGTTGGGACTACAAGAAAAGGAGCTAGTCCTTAAAGAGTCAAGTGCTACGATGACACGTGATAGACAATTCTACTTCTAGTTTTCTGGTCATATTCCTCGAGCATTTCTTCGCATGTATATTTTTCCCTTTTCCTCTCTACTCTTCTCTTGAATAAAAGATGTGAATGTATATCATCAGGAAACTTTGTTGTGACACTATTAAGTCACTCTTTACAAATGAGGGTAAACACAGTGGTGAAGTGACTGGAGCAGCTGTTCGATTGATTGCAAATTATGTGAAAGCTCATAATTGTCAGATGCATCCTGACTCGATTCAAGTATGTTCTCTTTTTGGTCAGATGCATCCTGACTCGATTCATAGATCTGAAGCACCAGATAAGGATAAAAAAGTTAAAAAGAAGAATTATAAGAAAGGAAACCGACCAGAGGAATCATGCCATCCACAACCGAATGATAGAAAGAAATCTAGGCAAGAAATGATGTCGAAAATGAGGGAAGAGGTAGGGATTCTTATGCAACAACTGCCTACTTTCTCTCATTTTCTAATTTCATATCATAAAATTGAGGTGCTTGGTGATGTAAACAGGTTGCTGCTGATTATATAGCGGCTAGCTTCGATCCAGATATTATGGAGCACTGAAGGATGCAGTTAGAGACACTTTCTGCCGTATTTGAGATATATTTTCGTATTGTGAAGCATACTATGCAGTCAATTGTGCCCAGGTGATTTCATGTGTCATTTTGTATGGTTTTGACACTATAGTGAAATATTCGAACATGGTAGGGCATATTGGTCTTGGTGCGTAGTACCGTGTCAAAGCAAATGTTTTATCAGACACTGAAAGTGGGGTTTCAATATTGGTCAGGTCTTCAGATTGACATGAAAAAATTCATAGGACGAATTTAAGGTGTGGTTCTTAATTATAAGTGATGCTGTCCATTTGCTGTGTTGATTTAATCTTTCTCTATAATCAACCTAAAATATGTGCATAAAGTTGAGTTAGAAATTGTCTTTGTGAATGTTATCTAACGGGATACTGTGATCACTTCATTCTTTCGTTTGTTTTACAGACCTAATGGAGATACTGTTACAACTCATGTGACTGAGGCTCACCCACTCCTTGGACCATGTTTGGATGGTCTAGGAAAATTTTCTCACCTGATTGACTTGGATTATATTGGAGATCTCATGAATTACCTTAAAAAGCTTGCATGTTTTGGTGGAAAATCGGACAGTTCAGGAAAATGCGTGACCGTCTCGGAAAGACTTTGCTGTTGCATCATTGCTTTTAAAGTAATGAGGAATCATGCCATCCTGTTCCTACTCTTTTCAGTTTGTCTGATTTGTTTTATTTTTCTCCCCATTTTTATATTTGGTTTTGTTTCTGTCCTGATATGGATCATCGACAGGCATCTCATCTTCATCTCCTCTTTGTGCATGCAGGATAAATTTTGTTAAACTGGTTGATGAACTAGATGAGGGGAAGATTTCTTGGAAGAAATTCAGTTCCAAAGTGAAGAAACTTCACAGAGATCGAACAGGAGCTCCGTATTTGAGGGAGTCCGGGGAATTCCCAAAACTAGAAGAAAGTTTTTATGCAAATCCGCTCCCTGGGTGCATTTGCGAATCAACAAAGAGAAGGAAGTAAGGCTAAAAGGAGAAGTGTCTCCTTTCTACGTGATGCAATTTTGGGTGCATAAGAGAGATGAACGCATGCTGTCAAGGTTCAAGAAATCTTGTCAGCCGAAGATGCCACGGCTAAATCAGAAAGTTCCTTGGCCTAGTGCTCAGGTTGGCCGGTATTACATTAGCGTCACTGAGCTGCTGAATTTAAGGCTGCTCAAGGGATTCTGGTGTATAATTTATTCAGAAGAAAATTTAAAGAATACCATTGAAAGAAAGATTATGAGCCCATGGTGGCAGAAAAAGAAACAAAATGTATGGAGACTTTTCTGCTTAGGGGATTGGAGAAATCCCATGAAGTGAAATTATAGTCAATTCGATTGTGTGGCACAGAAGACCTTGTAATACTTAAAATTACACAGAATGAAAGATCTCCCTTCTTTATCTTTATCTGTAATTTTTCACTTTGGGTTGTCAAAATCCGGTTTAGTTACATCCCATATTCGAATGCAAGGCTGTTATTTCACTCATAGTTCTTGTACCATGCGTATCAACAATATTAGGTTTCAGGTTATATATATATGAAGTTGGCATAGAACAGGCGAATGCCATGCATACTTTGAAGCATAGATACAGGACGCGAGAAATGAATAGCTGGAGTAGTTTCTTGCTAGACTAACAGTTTTATATCTCTGCTACGGTCTCAATGACCACTAGCATCAAATCCCGGAGAATTCTGGTGTTAGAACGAGATTGCGGTCTGCAAATACTTTTCGTATTCAATGCCAACTTGTGATTATGTTACTGAACATTACAAGTTTTGAGAGGGAAGATTTTCAAAGTACAGGAGTACCCGAAAAAGGAGGAACTTGAACCTCTGTAGAAATCATTCTTACTATGCTGCAGAGAATTCCCTTAAACCTTTGTAGACAAGCAAGGGCTTCTCTTGCAAGTCCCTCAAACGTCTTGAATGGACAAACTTCTTTCTACATAAGGATCACAAAATTCACTGCATGCTCTAAAACTGCACTAAATGACATTGGGAGACCAAGATTTTTCTTGTTTGATGTACAGAATTTACACCAAATCAACATAGATAAACACACTGAAGACAAGGCGATGAACTGAATCGAGATATCTCATTCACAAACAACAAAAAGAAGTTTGCCAACAAATCTCAATCTAGATATCCAAAAGAAAGGGGAGAAAGGGAAACAAGAAAACAATGGATAAACAACCCTCCCCCCACGACAATTGAAGAATGGATTCGACAAGTTCATTAAGCGGCACAAGCTCCTCTTTGTTGATCAACCGAAATTCCTGCATCAAATTAAAGCCAATCAAGACTTGCCATCACAAGCCTTTTTTGTACTAGACTCTCGTTGTAAAGCTGATAACCTAACTAAACTACTGCTTGTGACTCATTAATATAGTAATTGAAAGTGTTTCCTTGACCCAAACTTAATAAGACTAAGAACATATCAAAGCCAATCTAAAAAGTATATGGTAAGTCATATCTGCAAAGCTCAGCAACTATGCTTACTTACCCATGTGAAGAGAACGAAATGCTTGAAGCAAGTATTTAGATGAGCTTCTTCCTTGAAGTTCACGATTTTCTGAAAATGTGAATGGTACATATGGCCGTAGACACGGAACAAGCGCTTGAAAATGGTTTTGACAACATCTTTGAAATTGCTCGGAAATGGAGCCCCTGTAAACATGTCAGCAGGGATAACTTAGTGCTTATGTAGTAAAAAGCAACTAACAAATTCATTAAATTTCTCTATGTTTGAGTATAGTATAATTCATCTACTATCTGCACACAAGACATAGATCTTCCACATACATGGCTTTATAAACCACTGGCAGCAAGAAAGGCATCCCATCATTTAAAGTTAAAAACCCATGTAAACAAGAAGTTTTGGGGGTACTGCAGACTCAATACAGATGTTTACGGACATCAGTCGATTTCACATCCTTGTCCGATTTCACATCCTTGTTCTTTCAAAGGCTTAATTTAAGCCATAGGAAGCCGGTCATCATACACATACACACACAGTGAGCGAGCTATAACTTATATGCTATAATGCTGGCACTTTTCTAGGTATTAGTTTGTCCACAGATTACTACATTGCACTCTATCCAAGTTCTCCGAATACAAAAGCTCTGCACATTCAATTTAATGATCTCAACAAATGCCTATCCAGATTGCCATTTGAAAATACCATCACTTAATTTAATCCATGCAGACAAATCATCACTATCAGAGAGCCTACCGTATCCACATATTACACTAGACGCTAATGCTGATTATTTCCCTGAAGCACTTCAATTGCAAAGCCAGATCACTTGAGGATGCAAATAATCTTTAGCTAGGTGATTCGGGATATGGGACATTGGAGTTTGACAACTTTAATCCGTAAGCTCAAGTTCATGACTACATCCGCTACTAACCTTTCACGACGGCAAGATACCAAAGCTGAATCAAGAGTAGTTTGCTTCAAATTAGCAGATCCTCTTCCCCTGCCCCTTCCTCTTGTAGAAGTTTTTCCTCTTCCTAGATCTGAAGTAGCACGGGAGGATCTAGACACTCCCAATGATCCTTTCTGGCCTCTGGTGGCAGAGTTTGAGCCGAGTATCTCTGTTGTGTCCTCATCATTGCTAAAAGAAACTGAGCTTCCTATTCCTGCAGCACTCCTATTTCTAGCAGCCTAGGCAGAATTTAGCATGAAAAATTTAGCACTTAATGGCTTCATAGAGAAACTCATAAGAATCCAAGAAGGATAATCAGCGCTATAGCTAGATTTACCTCCACAGAAGGTGCACTGGATGTTCCATGTGGGGTGTCATTGGGATGTACAGAACGTTCCTTAATGCGTTCCTCAATATAAAGAAAGAAGTTATTTAAGCATCAATCTTTACTTTAGGCAGCACTTGGCAGGAAGAAGATGAGTTAAAAAGAACTTCAGCCTATCGTCAACGGGAATTAAAACCAACAGGCAAAAATAATGCTCGAGATTGTATCCAAGCTCCTAGTTTCTCTCATTGAAATGGCCTTCTGTAACTGCTGGAAAGACCTTACAATAAGATATACAAGAAATTCCTGCTTTACTCTAATAACAGCCACAATCATAGCAGAAAGTTAAAGCCTGACTACAGATTGAAGCAAATGAGCTAAAGCCCCCGAAAATTTGGAAGAACTCCATACATTAAATGGTTGGATGAGACTAAATTCACCACATTATAAGGATAACAAGTCTCAATAGATAACTTCTTGCCTCCAAACACTCGCCGTCTTTAAGAATTAGATCCTCCTCCTTGCATTTCAAGGTGTCAGAATCCCTAACAATCTTGTTCTGCACATGTTCATAAACAAAAAAGTATCAACACAGAAGCATAACAGAAACATAACATTCACACTATAGCATGAGGAACTGACAGCTTAAGAGTGATGCCTCCGCAACAACAAAAGCAGGGTATGATACTTACACGAGTTTCTTCAACATTTAGTTGCACGCAAGAATAAAATGCCGCTTTATCATCCTTATTGACAAATTCGTGTAATGCTTTATCCAGATCATTGAATGGAAGTATCTCCATATTTTGCAAGGCATAACTGCATATTAAACTATATACAGACCTTAAGAAAACTAAGAGACTGATAACAATTATCAGCATGTCCTTCTAACATTCTACCCATAACAATACACTCAAGGAAGCATATCAGTTGAAGTTAAAAATATGTGTTTGCAACAACAAATCACAATGCAAAGCACGTGTTATTATTATGGATTTCATTGGTGGCCATAAGAGATTTATACAATATGAAAAATACATTTAGAAAGCATAAAAGAATCAGGATTACCAGATTATTCTCGGCAACAAGAGCCTCAATGTTTTGTTGATTTAGCTCCTCAGGGCGAAGTCGCTCAGAATCTTCAAATTGTGCTACAATCAGGAAGACGAACAACTTCAATGACAAGTCATTTCTTTATTCAGAGGCAATAAGAAAGGCATACAAATATTGACTTGGAAAAAGAAGGACAAATAGTGCCAAAAACATAGCCTACTAAATTCCAACTCTTTGACCCGAAAAAGAAAATCATCAAACTCCACTTGTCAAAAGATCTGTACCACTTTCACTCCGACCCTTTCTTGAAGCCTTAGAGAAGATTAAAATATCTTGAGGATTAGCAACCTACAAAAAGAAAAATCATTACTCCTTTTTTGGTAGCGCTGTCAAAGACTACACTGTGTGCACCTTCTAATATGCATTTACCTTTCCAACATACTTTTGTCCAAACCTTTGAGGATTTATCGTCATAAATCCGGAGTAATCCACCTGCCACATGAATGAGGAGTTTAAAATTCACTCCGAGAATGCAGACACTAGTGGCAGATATCAATTCCTATCATCAAGTAAATAGAATTGTGAGAGTGTTTCACATCCATGGACAGAATCAAAAGCAGTGATAAAAAAGAGGATTTTCTGTGCCACAAGGAAAGGAACTAGGAACCAACATGTTACAAGTAGCATGATGAAAAAAAAAAAAGTAGAAATAGTTGAAAAGGAGTCATTTTTTACGGCTAAGTTGAGAAGGGACAGGTAGTGCTGATTAAAAAAAGGAAGAGGTTACCTTTATCTGTATCAATGGAAGTTTCAGCTCAGACCTATTAGCTGCCTTTTTGCTGGACTTCTCAATCAGATTTTTGACCTGAGAAAAATTTCAACTTATGTGTGGACATGGAAGCTCCCAAGGAAGCATATCACTAGCTGTAATTTGGCACAAGCAACAAAAAAGGAGTTCCTTGCAAGAGGCAAAAGATGTGCCACTTTGTCCAGATGCTCAAGAATTGAATTCTGATCATTTGGATCAATGTCAGTAACATCCTTCAACACAACCTGTACCATCCACATTATGTAGTCAACACGGAGCTTTTTGCACATAAAAGAAATCATATTGAGCAGAAGAGGAAAAAATATGGTTTCCAAATCAACTGGAAGGTCTGCTGGTCTAAGATTCTCCTGCACTTTTGCTAGAGCTTTCTCAACCCTTTTGACCTTCTCTTTGGCCTAGAAAGAAGAGGACAAAATAAATGGAAAATGTGATAAATAATTAAGGAAATGGAGCAGAGATTTATAGCATAAGTTTGTTTAATCTCGTAACTTACGGCACTTAAATGCACGCAAGCAATCAGCAAACTCATGAAAGTTCCAGGGTCATGAAGATTCAACCTTCATTTACTTACTTATCCATAAGCAAAGAACAGACCAGCACTAACCTCCAAAGTACATCTAGATCACAATTGAAAATTTTGATTTGAACTATTTCATTAACGGCACAAAAAATTCATTTCTAGATGAAGTATTGTTACAAAAGGAACCAAAAGGGACAATAGCAAGATGCAATACAAATACAGGCATCTCCATGCAGAGAATCCCACCCATTTGAAAACTTGTAAGCAGCACAAGCACTATACTATATGAGGGTTCCTCTAGGCTATTTATGTTGCGACCGTGCATTATCTGTGCTTTCACAGGGGCCTCCAGATTTATTCATCTCAAGATGTTGAAAAGAGTTTGATGACCCCTGTACAAGAAAATGACATATATTAATATTTATCTAAATAATATGCTTAGTATGTCTCAAATAATCCCATATCAATAAAAAGTAAATTGTACCTGACTCAGAATGGTTCCATGAGATCTATTATTATACTCCAACATCTATCCAAAAATAAGCTACTAATAGTAAATATTACAATTGTAACAAAAAGTTGAAATAATACTAACAAATAAAATGATTCATAATAAATACCGAGTAGTGAATGGAGAAAATCCATTGAAATTGCTTGGCGGCATGATATATGATGATTGCATCTACAAAAAAAAAAAAAAAAAAAATGACCCCATTACCATAATGCAATTAAATTATCATAATGATTGTAACTTTTGAGAAAGTGTTTTCTACCATTATAAAGAGGCATAGTAACTTGAAAAATATACAAACTGATTGATCACCAATTAAACTCTTTATACATAGCTATTCAATACCTGATTAGGAAATTGGCAAAATCCATTCATAATCCCCGATGGCATGATGTATGGTGGTTGCTGCATCTATACAAATTTTTTTACCAAATTAGTAAAATGTAAATAAAAATGGAAAGCTAAGAGCAATATACCTGATTATGAAAATTCATGGTAGGATCACCAATGTTGTTGGGATAAAGGATACTTTGAAACTGATTTTGATTACTCAAATAATTTGGAAAATGAGTTTCACTATGTGTTGCTTGAACAACCAACTCTACATTAGAAAGCAACAAAATGTTAATTAGCATCATGCAACATAAACGGAAAATTTAACTGATAATATTAACCAAAATAATGTTACCTCGATTGTCTATTTGCATTGGGGGCATTCCTTTGATAGATTTTTTATTCTTTTTCTCAATTGAACTTTTTAGTCTTCCATAACTGATTCCCTTTCCTTTCCTTCGATGGGGGTCTAATATCGAGATTTCGCACAAAGAAGCCTCATTATCACCATCATCATCAGCATCATCAACCACGGCCATACTTGAATTGTATGATGAAATTTGACCATTCGCTATTTGCATATTCTCCCTCACTATCTGCATAGTGTTTACATCTTTGGCTCCCAAACTCATCAGCTTAAAAGATTTTTGCATTAATGTGCAAAATCGATTAAATGTAGATGGACCAGGTGGCAAACATTCATCATTCACAATCCCTTCTTTGGCACCCTTAGTCCATCTTTTCAAAATATAGGGAGATAGAATGTTCTTAACTATCGATTTATTCTGATTCAACACGTACAATGCATGGCGACACAACCACCCTTTTGACTCAAATAATTTGCATTCACAAGAAATTGATAACTCTACAGGGTTAAATCTGACAAGGTATTCATATCGACACCTTATGGTATATGAATAAACCGATCCATCAAATGTAGTACCTGAAACATCTTCAGAGAGACATTCCATTAATTCTTCAGAAAACTTCTTAAAAGTAGTATGGGTATAGACTGCAGCAGCATGTTCAGGAGCTCATTAGACGAAACTTGCAACATGAGGGCGCGTTTGGCAACGATTATGTTCCCGGGAGCTGATTCTGTTCCCGGGAGCTGATTCTGACTAGAAATGATTATTTTTTATTCTGTTCCCGGGAACTTATTATGAATAAAAAAGCGCATTTGGTAACTGTTTAAAATTTTTGATTAGGAATAGAACTGCGTTTGGTACCGTATTAATTGATTATGTTCCAAATTAATTTCTTTTGATTTTTAAATAAATTTTAAATAATTTCTTTACTTTTTACTTTTTTTTTTTTTTTTTTTTCCCTTTTTTTCTATTCTTCTTTTTTTTTTTTTTTTTTTTTCTATTCTTCTTCTTCTTCTTCTTCATTTGGCCGGTCGCGGCGACGCTCACCGGGCGTCGCCGACCCTGGCGAGGTCGGCCTTCGTCGGCCGAGCCTCGCGCGGAGCGAGGCTCGCCCGGCCCCGCCGAGGCCGGCCGGCCACCGGCGGGGTTGGGCGAGCCTCGCCGGTGGCCGGCGAGGCTCGCCCAGCCCCATCGGTGGCCAAGCTGGCCTCGCCGAGGCCGGGCGGCGGCCCAGCCTCGCCGGACCTCGCCCGGCCTGGCGAGCCTCCGGCGGCCGGCGGCGAATCGGCGACCGGCGGGCGCGGCGGGCGGTGGCGGGAGGTGGCGGACGGTGGCGGGCAATGGCGGATGGCAACCAAGGGTTTTACATTTTGATTCTTTTTCTGATTCTCGGACGTAGAATCAATTTTTTTTTTTGATTCTCAAATCTTGTCCAAAATCATTCCGGGAACAAAAATTTACCAAACGCGATTCTCATCCCAAACTAGTGGGAACAAAAATCAGAATCTGGCACTGTTTGGCACGTTGCCAAACAGGCCCTGAGTTTCCCACGAGACCTGTAATCATCTTGCATTTCATTTTCTCTCATGTGCTTCAATTGCTCTTCATAATAGTAGACAAATTTTATAAGGGATGACGTCGTCTTCGAAATATGCTTGAAGACATTATTAGTGCTCTCACTTCTTTGACTTGACCTTATACCACATGAAAAAATATCACGACCAAAAGCTGAACTCCATTTATGTTCAAGGCCGTATAATCTCTGAAGCCAATTGTTGTTCTGAATATCCCACTCCTCTTCCATTTCCATCCAAGTAGATTCAAATTCGTCCTCCGATTTGCATCTATACATAAGCCTAAAAAAATACCTATCTCTAAAATCCGGCTTATGGTAAAGCTGTTGAATGTTTTTAATGGCATTTTGTATGATGTGCCAAGTGCATAAACGATGCTGTGTATTCGGAAACACCATTCTAATGGCTTTTGCCATGGCTTGATCTTGATCAGTGAATATGGTTTTAGGAGCCTTATCTCCCATAGACTCCAAAAATACATTAAATAACCAAATGAATGATTCCGCCGTCTCATCCAACAAAAATGCACAACCAAACAGAGTATTTTTCCAATGGTGATTAACCCCAACAAAAGGTGCACAAATCGAACTATATCTATTAGTTCGATACGTGGAATCAAACACTAGCACATCACCAAAATAATCGTAATTGAATTTGGACAAACTATCTCTCCAAAATAAATTTGTCAATCTACCTTCTTGATCTACTTGTATAGCGTAGAAAAACATTGGGTTTTGCATTTGCATGCGATGGAAATGATTCAAAAGTTGTTGACAATCTCCCCCTTCTATAATCTTATTGCTTTTTGTCTGTAATTTTTTTTGACAATCACGTAGAATGAAACCCAAATTTTTACTTCCACCTGCTTCATTTGCTAAAAACTTATATGCCGTAGTCCCACCAATGCCTGCTTTCATCATGCCACTTAAAACACCTTTGCAAGTATCGGATATCATCCTTCCACATCTAATCAAATGCTTTGATCTTCCGGTACAAATGCATGATTATGCTCAAAAACATACTCTATAACCTCATAGACACCATTATCAACCTTAAATTTGATATGAGCAAGACACCCACATCTAACCAGCCCTCTCAAGTTTCTTTTCTTGATTAGATGAGGTGACAAAATGGCCCTCACAATTGCATAAAAATGTTCGTTGGGTTATTTCTCCTTTCCTATTTTTAACCGTATGACCCTTCCTCACTCCAAATCCTTTTCCAATTGCATAAGCCACATACTTATGATATGCTTCATTTTCATTAGAAAAAACCATCCCGATGGCAAACTCAAAATCATTTTCCATATCACGCATTACATGTGCAAGATGGGAAGTTTCATGCTGCAACGAAATGAACAATAAATAATCAATAAAAAAATAACATCAAAAGAAAACAATATATATTTCACATTGTATGACAAAATATATTTAACATTGTATGAGTAAAGAATTACCTCTGATTTAGCCATTCGATAACTTTACACGTGCAAATTAATTGAGGTGATGTCTTCAAAATAGAAATAAATCTTCAAGAGTTCCTTTCTAATAAAATACAAAACAAACCAAAAGAGCAACAGCGTTGATGTAGAAGTCAATTAGCATCGCTGTCATCCACCTACAAATTGATAGCACCATTCAATACATTCGTAGGACACAAACTAATATGCTTACATGTTAAAAAACTGACTCGGATGCAAATGAAAGTAGGCTCCCCTCATATTTATTTTAAAAAAAATAAGAGTCCAATCCTGGCATGGGGACTTGCTTAAATTGCATGATCTCATTATTGAAGAATAAAAGTACCAAAAAGAAAAGCATAGAAACCTCCATACTTAAAACATCAATCTAATATCCCAAGGGTGTTCATTAGTGCAACATTTTAGCTTGCTGATATACTAACATCTACCTCAATAATATATCCATCACTTATCAACATCAAGCTATAAAATGGGAACTAGCATGACCTGGTATGACTTACTTGGTCAAACCAAGTTATCTTGATGGGAGAAAACAAGCCTCGCTGAAACTGAGCTGTTGGAGATGGGAATTTATTCTCACCTTCCTTAACTAAGCAACACAAAACTAATCAAATATGAGATACCATTGTTACCTTAGCGGAGAGACAAGACAACCAAGTCTTCCTAATATTATTTCCTTGGAAGTCCAGAAAGACAAAATGCTGACCGCAAGAAAAGACTCCAACCAGATAATGTACAATCGCAATTAATTTTCCTTTTATTCCACAACTTGAGACAAAAGCAGCAAAACTCAGAGAGGATGAAGGTACCAATATTCCTTGCAATTATGCTCAAGCAGATTAGTCTCAACGAACAATGATTAGATAAACGAAGTAGCTTTTCCACCAAAAGCATCCGTGCTCGAGCTCCCTGCAAAGTTACAACTGGCATCAGAAACAGAATCCAGAGATTTGTAGTTAATGTATTTCAAATCCTTTTAGCTTAAGAATCAATCCGATGGAAGAGATGCTCTACAATTGCTGAGAAAGACACCATCTAAAAGCATCCACGATGAAGAATACAAATCAGAATACCTAATTATTTAAAGGGTGAAGATGATGCTTGAAATAAGTGACCACATAATAAAATTAGCAAGGGCACGCATCAATTTGTAAACCCAATTATTCATACACTAAGTTGACATTTTTGTGGTTAGATAAAATTGATTCATTATGCCAACCTATTCTAAACTGTATCTACATTCCAAATGCCCTCTCGATATCTTTTTTGTAGCATTTTTATCTCTTTCATTAATAATAACTTCCCAAAGCATCCCTTCAGATGCATAAATCCTCACTAGAACATTATGAATATTTTCTTGGTGCTCATATCAAATAGCTTCGGGAGAACAATGAAATAATCGGTACAAATCTCTATTAAACCACAGACCCCCTAAAAAAAAATAAAATAAGAACACCAACCACCACCACCAATAACGCAAAATGTAATTTCGGCAGACAAGTGGCAAACCTTGCAAAACTCAAGTTGTTGATCAAATACGACAGTGCACCATCATTGCAAACTTACAATGATGGTCTACTATTGGATTATTGCCCAAATAGAAAAAAATAACATGATCACAAAAAGGTGAGAAAAATGCAATATGTGAACCTCTCAAGTGAAGTAACCAATTATGAGTATTAATATATTCAGGCAATATTGACAAATATCCATTCAAGCACCATGAAGACAGCTTTATTATAATAGCACTTTAGCAAACATAAGTATATGAGATTTTTTTTTTCTCCTATGAAATTGTCAAATGCGATTGTCAAGATGGAACATCCAATTTATTAAAAAGTTCTAAGAAAACTAAACTTACAATATTTAGCCCATCTTGTTTGACAACTACACTAATTAACCCTATATTCTAAGGAAATAAAATATCCCAATCATTATCGTTTATGAGTAAAATGACATAATCCTACTACTAATATGCATGGGCTAATAATGAGTGACATTGGGACTAAATTCCACATGAAAAATAAACAGTCACTTAATAAAACTAGATGAACAAATGCCTCCAGCTTTGTCACCAACCATCTCTACCTATTACTCATGCTACATCAGGCGAAGAGGAATCAGGAGCTTTTGTTGCCGCATTCATTGCCTTGTATGAGCAAAACTCTACAAAATTCCTAGGGTAGACTGAAGGTTGCCTAGCACTTTCAGGTATCTCTTCATCAAAACGATGGCACAGTTCTTTAGTGGAACACTCACGTCCGCACATGCATGTGCACGTCAGAAACAGCTGACTGATTCCCTGAACATCTTTCATCTTCTCCAAGTTCATCATTGTTTAATCAACACTAAATAAAAGACTGAAGGCAAAGGGACAGAAGACTTAACATTCAGTTACAGACACTTCTCATTGGCATCTCGTTGAGCGAAACCATCAATTACATGCCTTAAACATCAAGCCAGTATGAACAACGGATAGGTTCCTCACAATCTCACACGAACATTTTGGCAACAACTACAATAGACAAGCTCATGTACGATTTCAGTCACTGCCTAATGCTAATATAGGCCTAATATCGAAACCACCATTCAAGCCCAATCAAGTCGGCACAAGTCATCATACATTATAGTTGCCGTCATGGATTCAAATTTCACAAGCATTCCTAAGTCCACACTAAATTTTCAAAAAATAAAATGCATATCGCGGCATAGTTTGAACCTAAAGCCGCCACCGCTCTTTCAAATATTGCGCACCGAGTAGCACAAACCTCTGCCGACACCTCGAGGTACGTTCACTCAATAGAGAGTTCGAATCTCCCGGGAAAGCACATTCACTTTCAGGCCGATCAGTCACGAGCGAGTGAGCGGAGAAAGGAATCGGAAGCGGCGCTCACCTGGAATGTAGGTGTTCTTGGTGAGAATTGGCAGCAAAAGCAGAGCCAGAACCCCAGCAACACAGCATATGACACTGCGAAGAAGCGCGTGAGCTCGTGCTCGAGTCGCCGGAACAGATTCGCCCGAATAACAACGAGCAGAGATAATCAAAGACCGAGAAGCTACTGCGGTACCTGACGAGGACGCTGTGAGATATGAGCAGAGTCCCCAGCCGAACGATCGGTTGAGGCTTCGGCGGAGGTGGAAAGGGCGTCGGTGGAGGCGGAGGCGGAGGTGGGCGTCGGTGTCGGGGGCGACAGAGTCGCGAGAGGGCGTTGGGGGCGGAGGCGGCGTTGTCGGCGTCGGAGGCAACCGGCTTGAGGAGCGTCGGAGTCGGGGGCGTCGGAGTCGCGAGAGGGCGTCGGGGCGGAGGCGGAGGTGGAGGCGGCGTCGTCGGCATTGGAGGCAACCGGCTTGAGGGGAGTCGGAGTCGGGCGACGGACTTGCGAGAGGGCGTTGGGGTAGAGGTGGCGTCATTGGCGTCGAGGCAACCGGCTTGAGGAGCGTCGAGTCGGGGTGTCGAAGTCGCGAGAGGGCGTTGGGGGCGGAGGTGGAGGCGGGCGGCGTCGTCGGTGTCGAAGGCAACCGGCTTGAGGAGCGTCGGAGTTGCGAGAGGGCGTCGGGGGCAGAGGCGGAGGCGGAGGTGGCGTCGTTGGCGTCGGAGGCAACCGGTTTGAGTAGCGTTGGAGTCGGGCGTCGGAGTCGCGAGAGGGCGTCGGGGGCGGAGGCGGCGTCGTCGGCATCGTAGGCAACCGGCTTGAGGAGCATCGGAGTTGGGGGCGTCAAAGTCGCGAGAGGGTGTTGGGGGCGGAGGTGGCGTCGTTGGCGGGGTGTCGGAGTCGAGAATGGAGAGAGGGCGCTCGTCGACGAGAATGGAGAGAGAGAGAGAGGAGGGGAGAGAAGCGGTTGTGCAACTTTTGTTCTCCCCGCAACGGAACGGAACGGAGAACGAGGGAGAGAGAGGACGGTCGACAGGGCGCAGCGTCGCGCAGGAGAGCAGAGCGAGAGGAGCGTCAAAGTGGTGGGCCCCACGCGGCCCGTGCGAATTTTGAATGCCTGATGCCCTCGCCTACGTGGTGCCACGTGTCGATCGTTGAGTGGTCTTACCCACCGCCTACGTGGAGGGTAAAACCCAGCCAATATTTTCTCTTTTCTCTTCTTTGTCTTTCACTGCTGATCTTTTGACTTTTCATTTCTTTTTTTCAACAAAACTCCCACTCGATAAAAGACCCCTCAAACGAAACGAAGAAAGACGCCATTATGTGCAGCCATGTGCATCGATATACGGGGCCCCCAAAACCCTACGCATTTTATCTTTTTATAGACTATGGATTAGGGTTTTAATTTTTTCCAAATCCATATCCACGAAGATTTTTGCCAAACCCAATATTTGTTTTTTCCCAAACGTAATATTTGTTTCTGATTTGATTTAGGATAAATTAGTAAAATCTCCCCATGAATACGGACTTGGGTTGATTTGCTCCCGTCGTGGGCTTAGTTCAGCCTATCAAGTTAAAGCTCGAACTACTAATTCGAACCCATCCGCCATTGATACAATAAATAAATAAATAAAATGCAAATTAAAAATAAATGTACCTAAATTTATATACTATGTAATTAATATTTTTTTCAAGGATAAAATTAACCTTCTAATTTTCCATGCAATAAATAAATAACTAGATCGCTAAAATTTAGATATCAACAATAATATAATTTGGTTTTACTTCAGGATCCGCCACTAATCTATTAAGAGCAGACAGCCAAGTAAGATGCGAGAGCTCATCTTACTTTTACGAATGAAAGATTCATGGGTACGAGACTTAATTGTGCACCTTTCAACCAACACATTCTTCTAGAAGGAATTATGGTGGTGTTTTTGATTTGTAGGATTTGTTAGCTTAAGCATTATTTCACAGCGTGGTGTAAGCCAACCAAAGAAGTCGTTACCTATCTAGATAATTGGACCATAACAAATAAATTAACAAAGAACCATAAAAGACATTAGAGATTTACATGGATCAGTACAAGTGTCAGTACCTACTTCACGAAAAGAGTCAGATGCCTCCTATTACCTTCTATCGATTACGCATTTATAAATACACAAAATTTTGGATTTAATTACAAGTTTTGTAGGACTCGGACAAGTTCTAAGTTGTCTCTAAAATTGTTTCGTTTTTGACAATTTTCCTTAGATGGAATTGTCTGAAAAAAATATGTTAGGAATTATTAGAAACTCAAAACTAAGAGTTTGTCGCTGATTCCCTTGTCAAGATGTTCAAAAATTTTGCATCATTTCGGAGTCATTTACTATTTTTTTCCAATTTTTCCAAAACCCGGTTCCGAACCGGGTTGAGTCATGAACCTTTCATGGTAATTCACAATTTTCAGATCAAACGGAAAAGAATTATGCTTAATGGTGTTCTTGAGATTTAATCCATACATTTAAGCTTTCTAAAGGCATATAAATTGCATTAATAGGAGTTCATTCTTGGTCAACTGATTTCAAAACTAAATCCCCGAATTCTAGAATTAATAAACAAGTGATCCTACTTGGGCTCACTCTCATTGCTTGGTTGCTTGGTTGCTTGGGAAATAAGACCATTTGGTCTAAATGCATACTTAACTTCTTCTATATGTGGTTGCTAGATGTATGCATAGGATATATGCATGTACGTGGAGAGTACCAAAGGAAAAAACTAAATCCTTAATTTAGGGATTAATGGAAATTGACCATCGTTTGAGATCAGAGGCCAGTACGGCATAGTATAAAATCGATTTGAGATCAGAGATAGGTAGACTCGATTGAGATGTGTGACTAGTCATGGGTGACACCATTAAATTGGACAATTCTTATCGACTGGCCCTAGGCTGATTCTTCTGTCGTTTTAGTATCTTGTGTCCGTAATTGGATTATCGAGATTTTCACGACAACTGAGAGTCACCAATGCGTCTCGTGGGTTCATTATGGCTTGAAGAAAATTGACCACAGGTCATTTGCATTAAAATTTCTGAAAACTACTCGGCAGCCTAAGTTATGCTAAAAACGCGCCTGAGTGAAATTAACCACAAATTCAGGTTCAATTTCAGAAATTGAAAATTCTGTCATATCACAATAAATTCTAGGAATGTTGACTTAGTCTCGGAAGATTTTTCTAAGACCCGAGACTTTTTGGGAAAAAAGTCGTTGCATAGCTGTTTTTGTTATAAAAAAAAAAGCTAAGGATTGTTTCCTATCGCAAAATTTGGATGCAAGATGGATCTATTGACGAGGAAAATGATCAATTTGATAATTGAGGTGCTAAGTGAATTTGCAAGGACCAAATGAGATTAGATTGTAAAGGAATTAAGTCCAATTGAAACCAAAATATTGAAAATTCGTAACTCTCTCCATCCACCACCAATTCAAGGTTGCAAAGAGAGGCCTTGGTGGCCTAAGGAGAGCCAAGAAAGTTTGCATGGCCATAAATGGTCAAGGGGACAAGGCTTTGGAAGATTTGGCCAAGGAAACCCCGCCAAGCTAAACTTGCCCCTCACTCCTTTTCCTCTCTCCTCCTTGCCATCTACCCCATTCCTCTCTCTCATCATTGCCTTGCTCGACACACTAGTAGCCAAGGAAGACAACAAGGAAGCTACCGGACCGTCTGGAGCCATCGCTGCTGCACATCGTTGCCGTTTCCGCGAGCCGTCGTCCATGTGATCAACCCGCATGCCCGACCGCCCTTCTCGCCCCCTCACGCTAGTCCAGCTATTGTCTAGTGACCTATGGAACCAAGCCAAAGTTCCTGCAGCCACTGTGAGTCGCCGCCACTGCCCTCCAAGTCGTAGAAGTCCCCTGTCGGTCCATCGTTGTTCTCACCGCACCAAACCAACTTAATTTCTTCTGTTTTGTAGTCCCAATCAACAAGCAAAAAAATGGGTTTCCAGCTGCCTTGTAGGTCCGTTTTGGAGGTGTTCCCAACCTTGTACCCTAGGTTTGCTTTGGGAAGAATCGTTCCCCGAGATATTCTCGTCGGTTTGATTCAACCCGCGTGTTAATCAAGTGAGTTTTACTCACTAATCCTCACTTAGTATGCTGGTGGTGCTTAAGGGTTTTTGATTAGATTTAATTAAGTGCAATTAGGTGAAAATATTAGATTAGAGTAATTAAAGTAGAGACTTATTAATGTATGTTAGACAAATGGTTAACGTAGTTAGCAAGTAGACATGTTATACTATTTATTGAATGAGTCTCGGTAATTTTCTGGACTCGTCTCGGCTTCCAATTAGGCATTATGGGCCTAAATTGGATTTATTGTAATTATTTAATAATTTTCGGAATTAATTAATTTATTTATTTATTTATTTTCCGGAAATTAGGCTGGGATAGTCGACGCCTGGAATTTCATGCTGATTGCAGTGATGCTCTCTGTTTATTTAATTGAGTGCCTAATTGTGCAAATTGAATGAACTTAGTGTGAGTGGGTAATTTGGTAATTGAGTGGAAAATTACCAGACGTCGGTCTACAACGCCAAAAATATTTGGTGGGCTATATAAAGTGGCAAGAATTGTGAAAGTGAAATTGTTATATTTTAGCTAAGGCCAATTGTGTACCCACACATGGTTATTTTAACAGGTATGATAGAATGTGAGGAAAAATGCCATACTACGTCGGCTCGGTGACTAAGGATGTCATCTCGGAGAAGGATGTTATATTTTGTTGGCTCATCGATTTGATATATCATCTTGGAGAAAGCACGTGGACTTGGTGATTAGGCAAATCATCTTGGAGAATGCACGTGGGCTCAGTGACTAAGTATGTCAACTTGGAGAATGCACGTGGGATCGATGATTAGACATACCCTCTTGGAGAGTAGATGATATTGAATGTACTGACCAGGGAAAGGTCGTGGTGACATGTAATCGATTAAGTCGATTGATCGGTAATTCGATCCGATTGATGTGATGTGATGTGATGTGATCATATATATTTGATATGTATACTAACTTGCAGGAAGGAACTGAGACCAATGTAAGTCCTTTGACTCATGTTGTGCTTAGGCAGCCTTTAGAATATATTGGCTTCCTAATAAGGTCTTAAGGGGTAGAACTCGCTGAGACGTTGTCTCACTGGTTATTGTATAACCATTTTCAGGTCCTTAGATGACGGTTGTGGAGAACCAAAAGTCCCGGACTTTGGGAAGGTGCAAGAAACAGAATCAACAAACCTGTCTAGCTTGTTAGTCATAGGATAGTTCCTTTTTGGTTAAGCCGGTACTTTTGTAAGTGACCTGATATTGTGAATAAACCTGTTTGTTATAAAAGATTTGTTTGGTTTGAAAGGTTGTGGAAAAATTGGCCTTACTTTTCTATCCCATTGTTTTATTGTCTGGGGATTGTTTATATACTTTCGCGTGCATATTAAAATGAAAGGGTCGGCGATGTGTTTTGGGATGTCGCTATTGAATCGACCAAGGTGAGGGATGGATGCGTGCCTGAGGATCGGGGTGTGACATCCCCGTTTAAGTGGTATCAGAACAATAGTTAGGGACTGGAGTGATAAGGTGCGATGAACCATGGGATAGTAGTAGGAATGACCTTTAAATTCATGCTGGCGCATGTCGGTGTTAGTTGATTGATAAAATTTCTCGTTGTTTAGATCACTCTGTTTCTAATTTGGTGTAGAATTGGAAATAGGCTTTAGTAAATATAGAAGTCATGAGTGACCAGGAGCCAAGAACTCCTGTCAAGAGGGCCTGTAGGGCCGTGACTCAGGGTAGAGTATTGACCAGGGTTTGTACCTAAGGAGGTTGCGGTAGAGCGCCAGCCAGCACAAGCTAGTGCTAGTGGCGAAGCACCACCTTCTGTTGGTGCTGGGGTTGCAGCCCTAGGTGATCAGGGAACCATAAGGATTGATCAGGCCTTGGATGCCATGAGAGAATTAATGGGGCAATAGACCCGGGATTAAGCTGCTGCATTTATTGCCGCTATTGCAGCTGCCGCTCAAGCTGTCGTTATTGCTGTTGTTGCCACTGCTGCCGAGGCCGCAGCCGTTGCCACACCTACTGCCACGCCTGCTGATGTTCCAACCGAGAATATAGAGGTGCAAAGAGAAAAACCGATCCACAAGCTAGTGGAGCGATTTTTAAAGTTGAGTCTGCCAAGATTTTCGGGTACTGGAGACCCCGATGCCGCATTACTGTGGATACAAGATCTGGAGAAAGCCTTTGCACTCCTGATGTGCACAGAGGCAGAAAAGGTAACCCTAGCAATATATCAATTGCAGGGCAATGCCAACACCTAGTGGAGAGTCGCTAGAGAGACAGTGTTTCTTGAAGGAGTGGTCCCGCTGTGGGATGCATTCCTCAAAGCATTCAATGAGCAATACTTCTCAAGGAACACAAGACAGCAGAAGATTGAAGAATTTTTGCGACTCTATCAAGGATCAATGACTGTTGACCAATATGGGGTCAAATTTGCGGAGCCATCCCAATATGCTCCGAGATTGATCGGAGACCCCAAGGAGAAAGCTCGAAGGTTCAAGGATGGCCTTCGACGCGAGCTGAAGTAGCCGTTGGTGCCGTTTGATTTGATTGATTATCAAGAGGTTTATCGTCGAGCACAACTGCTCGAAAGAAGTTTGAATAAACAAGTCCCCTCGTATGGATTGAGGTTTAATACTCACCAAGAGGGAATTCACCAAGAAAAGAGGCCTATGCCAAGAGGTAAATTCCAAGCCCTGCCCAACAAGAAGGGTGGATTTAGCAGGTCAATGCCCAATAGGAATGAAATGTGTCATTTTTGTGGAAGACGACATGAGCCAGCCCTGTGCCCATCTAGGCCAGATGCGTGTTTTGAATGTGGCTAGCAAGGTCATATAACTAGGAATTGTCCTAAGCAACGAAGAGGACAACCTCAGGTACCACCGCCGCCGATGATGGGTCAAATCAGGGGTTATGCACCACAGAACATGCATCAAGGAGGTCAGTTGAGACCACTAGTTTAGGGCATAGTATATGCCATCACACATGGTCAGGCAGAGATTGCGCTTAACGTGATTACAGGTATGGTTTCACTGAACGACCAACCTTGCTTGCGCTTTATTCGACTTAGGAGGAACTCATTCCTTTATTGCCAAACAATATGTTAAGTTGTTAGGATTAAGTCCTATATTGTTGGAGTTGGCAATTTGCATATTTACACTATTGAATGATAAAGTGATTGCCGCTTTGGGTTGTTCTAGTTGCAAGTTAGCGATTGATGAGCGAGTGAGGAAAATAGACTTGTTAGTCCTAGCCATGTATGACTTTGATTTGATAATTGGCATGGACTAGCTCACCAAGCAACGAGCTATAATGGACTATTATCACAAAGCGGTTCAGTTTGACCCGTTAGAGGGTAAGAACTTCGAGTTTATTGGGAATCGAGGAGGACCCTCGATTGTCCTAATCTCATCGCCAGAGGTAACTCATCTATTAGATTAGGGTTATTAAGGTTACTTGGCAATTGTCGTAGATACGACAGTTGTGGAGTTGAAAATGGAAGACATTGCTGTGGTACAAGAATTTCCAGATGTCTTTCCAAAGGAATTGCTAGGTTTACTGCTAGAAAGAGAGATAGAATTTGTGATAGAGCTAGCACCCGGGACAGAGCTAATCTCTAATACTCCTTACCGGATGGTGTCATCTGAGTTGAATGAACTGAAGGTGCAGATGTAAGAGTTATTGGATAAGGGATTTATTCGCCCCAGTGCATCACCTTAGAGAGCACCAGTTCTATTTGTAAAGATGAAAGATGGTTCGTTGCGCCTATGCATCGACTATCGGCAACTCAATTGGGTAACGATCAAGAACAAGTATCCACTGCCAAGGATTAATGACTTGTTTGTTCAGTTCCAAGGAGCGTCGATATTTTCACAGATTGACTTGAGGACAAGATATCATCAATTGAGAATTAGGAAGGAAGATGTTCCTAAGTAAGCATTTCGTACTCGATATGGTCACCATGAATTCACAGTGATGCCATTTAGGTTGACGAATGCTCCTACCGCCTTCATGGATTTGATGAACCAAATATTCAAGGAATTTCTAGATTAGTTTGTGATCGTGTTCATCGATGATATTCTGGTGTATTTGAAGAGTGATGAAGAGCATGAGTCATATGAGATTAGTGTTGCAGACATTGAGAGTCCATCAGTTGTATGCCAAGTTCAGCAAGTGCGAGTTTTGATTAACCTAAGTTGCTTTCTTAGGACATGTGATTTCAGGCGAAGGAATTTCTGTGGACTCGAGTAAGATAGAAGTTGTGATTAATTAGCCAAGACCAACTACAGTGACATATATCAAAATTTTTCTGGGTTTGGCAGGTTATTACAAACGGTTTGTGGAAAAATTCTCATCTTTAGCGTCGCCACTGACAAAACTCTTGAAGAAAGAACATAAATTTGTATGGACAGACAAATGCGATAGTAGTTTTCAAAAGCTTAAGGAAAAGCTGACCACCGCACCTATGCTAACGATTCCATCTGATCTTGGAGGATTCGAGATCTACAGTGATGCATTACTCAGAAGACTGGGTTGCGTGCTAATGCAAAGAGTTGTTACATACGCCTCCCGTCAGTTGAGACCTCATGAGCAGAACTATTTGACGCATGACTTAGAACTCGCGATGATTATCTTTGCCCTATAGATTTAAAGACATTATTTGTGCAGAGAAAATTTTTAAATCTTCACGAACCATCAAAGTCTCAAGTTCTCTCAGAAGGAGTTGAACATGAGATAACGTCGATAAATGGTTGTTGAAGGACTATGATTGTGATATTCTATATCACCCGGGAAAGGCGAATAAGGTTGCCAATGCTTTGAGTCGAAAGTCTTCAGTTGCTCATGTATTGATTAAGGAGTGGAACTTAATCGAGAGAGCTCGAGATTTAATATTCAAGTTTGAGGTAGGCCACCTTTCAAGTCTTATGGCCACCCTTAGAATTGAATCGGATGTCCAGATTAGAATCAAGTTACTCAAATCGATAGATCTTGATGTATAGAAGATTCTACAAGAGGTTATTGAGAAAAGAAAGGCTGACTTTCAGATTTTTGATGAAGGAACACTAAGGTTCCGAGGACATTTAGTTGTACCTAATGATGTAGAGCTTAGAGATGATATTTTATCCGAAGCACATCGTAGCAGTTACAGCATTCATCCTGATAGTACCAAAATGTATCAGAATTTGCGTCAACATTATTGGTGGTTAGGTATGAAGGTAGACATCGCCAAGCATGTCGACAAGTGTCTGACGTGTCAGCAAGTTAAAGCTCAGCATTGCAAGTTGGGAAGACTTCTGTAACCTTTTGAGATTCCAGAGTGGAAATAGGAACATATCACGATGGACTTTGTAACTAGACTACCGAAGAGTCAAAGAGGAAATGATTTGATTTGGATAGTAGTCAACAGACTAACAAAGTCGGCTCACTTCATTGCAGTTCGAAAGGACCTCGGTTTGGATAGACACGCAGATTTGTATGTGTGTCAAGTGGTTTGAATGTAGGGAGTGCCAATTACGATAACTTTGGATAGAGACCCGAGATTTACTGCCGTTTTTTGGAAGAGCTTATAGATTGCCTTAGGTACCAAGCTTCAATACAATATGACATATCATCCTCAAACGGATGGCAAGTAGACATGATGAGAGCTTGCATACTGGACTTCAAAGGAAGTTGGAAGATCAATTACACCTGGTGGAATTCGCCTACAACAATAGTTATCAGCAGAGCATCAAGATGTCTCTTTTTGAAACGTTGTATGGCAGAGTGTGTAGAACACCAGCGTGTTGGAATGAAGTTGGGGAAAGAAAGATTACAGACCTAGAGTTGGTTCAGCAATCAGTGGATGTCGTGGCAATGATCAGAGGTAGATTAAAGACTATTCAGAGCAAATAGAAAAGTTACGTAGATAAGTGCCGGAAGTCTTTAGAATTCCAAGTTGGTGATTACGTTTTTCTAAAGGTGTCAACAATGAGGGAAACTTCACACTTTGGAAAGAAAGGGAAACCGAGTCCGAGATATGGAGGTCCATTTGAGATTCTTGAAAAAATCGGGAACCTTGCGTATCGTCTTTCGTTGCCGTTGAGATTAGCGCAAGTGCACGACGTCTTTCACATGTTGATGTTAAGGAAATATAAGCCTAACTCGACCCACGTACTCAATTTTGAGGAATTGGACGTGGATGACCGTGTGTCATACGTTGAAAATCCAGTTCAAATAGTCGATCGAAAAAAGTAAGTTTTGCGTACAAAGACCATTCCGTTGGTCAAAGTAGTCTGGCAATACCACGGTATTGAAGGAGCGACATGGGAGACTGAATAGTTGATGAGACAGTTGTACCCCCACCTTTTTGAGAAAATTTTGTAATGGTTTAAATTTCGATGATGAAATTTTTATAAGAGGGGAAGAGTTGTGACATCCCAGATTTTCAATTCTGTTTTCTATTGAATAAATTGGACATTTCATCAACGCTCCTATAAGGCCGTTCTCAGGGCTGATTACTCTCGAAATAACTAGACTATTTAGGGAAGTTATTAAGAAATTTTAAAGTAATAGACTTGAGAATTCGACCAGAAATCGACTTCTCGATTGTGTTCATCTTTAAAGGCCAATACGGCACAGTATAAAATTGATTTGAGATCAGAGATAGGTAGACTCAACTGAGATGTGTGATTAGTCGTGGATGACACCACTAAATTGGAAAATTCTCGTCGATCGGCCCTAAAATGATTCTTTTGTCGTTTTGGTACCCTGTGTCCGTAATTGAATTATCGAGATTTTCACAACAACCGAGAGTCTCCAATGCGTCGAGTGGGTTCATTGTAGCTTGAAAAAAAATCGACTACGGGTCATTTGCATTAGAAATATCTGATAACTACCCGGTAGCCTAGGTCGCGTTAAAAACGCGCCCGAGTGAAATTAACCGAGAATTCAGCTCCGATTTCAGAAATTGAAAATTCTGTCATGTCACAATAAATTCTAGGAATGTTGACTTAGTCTCGAAGATTTTTCTGAAACTCGAGACTTTTGGAAAAAAAAAGTCTTTGCAAGGCCCTTTTTGTTTAGAAAAAAAAGTTGAGAATCGTTTTTTATCACAAATTTGGATGCAAGATGGATCTATTGACGAGGAAAATTATCAATTTGATAATTGAGGTGCCAAGTGAATTTGCAAGGACCAAATAGGATTGGATTGTAAAGGAATTAAGTCCAATTGAAGCCAAAATATTGCAAATTCGTAACTCCCCCATCTACCACCATTTTGGACCAATTCAAGGTTGTAAAGAGAGGCCTTGGTGGCCTAAGGAGAGCCAAGGAAGGTTGCATGACCATAAATGGTCAAGGGGACAAGGCTTTGGAAGATTTGGCCTAGGATACCCCACCAAGCCAAACTTGCCCCTCACTCCTTCCTCTCTCTCCTCCTTGTTGTCCACCCCATTCCTCTCTCTCCTCCTTGCCTTGCTCGACACACCAGTAGCTAAGGAAGATAGCAAGGAAGCCGCCAGACCACCTGGAGCCATCGCCGCTGCATGCCGTCACCGTTTCCGCGAGCTGCCGTCCACGCTGTTGGAGAAATCCTCATGAAGAGTTTTGAAGTTGACAAAACGTATCCTTCGGTCTAGTCCGAAAGTCTGCAGACTCGTCGTTTAAAGTCCGAAGACTTCCGGACAGCCGACTCAAGACTCAAAGTCTATCCTCATTGACAGTCTCGAATCCGTTGAAGAAAGGTTATCCAGAACTAAGTGGTGTGTTCGGGATTTAACCTTATCATCTGGAGAAGATCACGTGGCTGGAGAAGACATATCAGAATCCTTTGATTGATCAAGATTGATTCAATGACTGAAGATTCGATGATTGTCTATATATTATCGGAAGGTTCTACTTATGGAAACCGAGATCCCGATTGTATGGGCGAACAGGATTGATGGGCTATCAACATGTTCCTTTAATAACTCGAACAATCTTCCTAATTGATTCTGTCCAACGGTTAGATTGGAGGAATTCATTTGGTAAGTGCCAACGGGTATGATGGCATAAAGGAGTATATAAGGAAGACGTTCTTAGTTGTTTCAAGAGTGTGCACGATAGAAAAATTCCAAAGTTTGAAGCTCCCATTTGTTTAGATAAATCTCTTGAGCGAATACTTGTATACAAAAGAGAGTCTATATTTGTGAGAGACCTTGAGGAGGTGTGGTAGAACATCTACACTGTGGAATCAAGGCAAAGCTGTGCTGTAACTTCTCTTTTGATTATAGTGAAATCCAGCCGGTGGGCTGTCAGTGCGGAAGAGTGGACGTAGGATTGGAATAATCCAAACCACTATAAATCCTGTGTTTAATTTTCTCTTCCTTACTCTCTTTACTTCAATCGTATTTCAATCTGTTAAGAATTGTTTCCGTATTCAAGAAAAATTGTTTGTGCGCCTATTCACCCCCTCTAGGTGTTTATACTAGTAATATCAATTGGTATCGAGCCTCGTGTACTTACTTTATTTGAAGTGTTTTACTTCATAGTAAAAGATCCATGGCTAGTATGCTAGCACGGGCTGATGGAAGGGCAAAGCAATACCAGACCACCTTACTTTGATGGAAAGGATTACAACATCCGGAAGAACAAGATGAAAGCTTTCCTACGATCAAAGGATCCTCCGGAATGGGATGTTGTAGAAAAAGGAATAATTCCTACCACTGCACCCGAGTCTACGAAAGAGGAAAAGATACTGAAAAATCCAAAGTGGATTGTCTCGGGAAGAAATAACCAAAAGACAAACACTCGATGCAAAAGCAATTTACTCTTTATATTGTGCTTTATCACCAACTCGAGTATAATAGAATATCTTCTTGTGGTACAGCAAAAGAAGTTTGGGACATATTGCATATCACCTATGAAGGAACAGATCAGTGAAGGAAACAAGAATCAACATTCTTCTCGGTCAATATGAAGCCTTTAGAATGAAACCAGGAGAATCAATATCTCGATATGTTTAGTCGTTTTATAGATATTGTGAATGGTCTTGAAAATCAAGGTCAACCAACTTCGATCCCATGAAGGTAAACAAGCTTCTGCGTGGACTCTCCAAGGATTGGAATCACATAAAGACTTCGATAAGAGAGACGCAGAGAATTATGCCACCTGTCTGTTGATGAGCTTATTGGAACGCTTCAGTCCTATGAAGTGGAAAGGATCAATGAAGATGAAGATCCAAGAGGTAAGAAATCCATTGCATTAAAATCAAATGATGATTCTGATGTTACTGATTCTGAAGATGATATGGACGATGAGGAGCTTGCTCTCATGATAAGAAGATTCAGAAAACTAAATAGAAAAGGGAGAAGGTTCAACTCAAAGAAACCAGGCTTTCAAAGACAGCAGACCAAGTCTCTGTTGATGATGAGGAACCAAATAGAGATGTTGTCTCGCTTTGAATGCAAGAAGAAGGGACACATCGTAATCTAACTCGTCCTCTTCTTCGAAGAAGAAAGGAAAAGCTGAAAAGTTTCAAAAGCTCTCAAAGCTGAAACCTGGAGTGATACCGAGTGTGAAGAAAGTGATAATGAATATGCAAATCTATGTCTAATGGCACGATCGTACTCGGACACTGGATCGACTCGGGATCGACTGCACGGTGAATTTGAGGCAAGTAATTTTAAGATTCTGTCAAAGTTTCTAAATATATTGATGAACTATGCTTATGTCTTAAGACTTCTCTCAAAAGTATTTCCAAATTAAAAAGGGAAAACTTAGCTCTAAAACAAAAGGAAAATGTTTTAACAGAAAGAGTTAAAAGCTTAGACTTGTCTGTTTCTAATCTTAAAGAAAAAGAAGGAAATCTCTTAAAAGAAAATGCTTTCTTAAAAACAGACTTATCAAATATATCAAAGAAATTTTCAATAGGGTTTGAAAAACTTGAGAAAATTCTTTCAGCACAAAGACCTTACTTCAATAAGTCTGGTCTAGGTATGACAGAAGAAACAATTCCATTGATTGATTTTCCTAAAGTAAAAGAAAGAATTAAGAAAAGGCTTTCGAGTGAAGTTTACAAAAATCATTTTAAGAAAGTCTTTGTAAAACCCGTAGGAAGAAATTCTCTCGATGTTCTAAGTGCGACAAAGAAGGAACACTTTGAAAAAGAGTGTCCTTTGGTATGGAAACCTATTAAAAGAGTATGGGCTAATACTGTTTATCTTACTAACACCAAAGGACCCAAGAAAGTTTGGGTACCAAAGAAAGCTTGAGACTCTTTATTAAATACAGGTCTCCATCAAGAAACAGGTAAAGTGGTATCTTGACAGCGGTTGCTCAAGACACATGACAGGAGACTCAAATTGCTTTATAAAGCTTGCTCAAGTAAATGGTGGAAAAGTTTCATTTGGAGGAAACAACAAAGGAAGTATTGTGGGATTTGGAACCGTGAAAATTGGGACTCTCACAATAAGTAATGTTTCCTTGGTGGAAGGACTCAATTACAATCTTCTCAGCATTAGTCAATTGTGTGATACTGGTTTCAAGATCTTCTTTCAAGAAGGGACATGTTCTGGAGTCAGTAAAGACTCTACTCAATCTTTTTCGGGTCGAAGACATGGAAACATCTATCTTCCGGATGTGAAACCAAATGAATCGCAATGTCTTATCTCAATTCAAGACGAAGCAAGCTTATGGCACAAAAAGCTTGGTCATGTCAACATGAAGCAATTAGCCAAAATCTCATCAAAGCAGCTTGTTCGAGGTCTACCAAAATTGCCATACCAAAAGACTGATTCATGCACTCCATGTATTCTCGGGAAAGCAGGTAAGAAATTCTTTTAAGCCAATAAATCATGTCTCTACTAATCATGTTCTGCAGCTTGCTGCATATGGATCTCTTCGGACCAACCAGACTCGAGTATTGGGGGGTAAGAAGTATTGTCTAGTAATTGTTGATGATTACTCCCGTTTTACTTGGGTATATTTCCTCTCAAGTAAGTCCGAAACCTTTTCGTATTTTGAAAAATTTGCTAAAAGGTTCAAAATGAAAAGGGATGTGTAATCTCTTGTATAAAATCAGATCATGGAGGTGAATTTGAAAATCAAGATTTTACAAAATTCTGTGATGAATCGGCTGTAAACATGTGTTTTCCTCTCCATACACTCCTCAGCAAAATGGAGTTGTGGAAAGAAAGAAAGATCTCTTCAAGAAATGGCTAGAACTCTTTTTAATTGAAAGTAAAATTTCTTCTCGATTTTGGGCTGTTTGTTTCAACAGCTTGTTATATCATCAATAGAGTCTTCTTAAGATCTATTCTTCAGAAAACCCCTTATGAGTTATTCAAAGAAAAGAAGCCTATTGTTTCATACTTTCATGTATTTGGTTGCAAATGTTTCATATTGAAAAATGCAAAAGATCGTGTTGGTAAGTTTGAAGAAAGATCAGATGAAGGTATCTTCCTTGGATATTCTACTTCAAGCAAAGCTTACGAGTCTATAACAAGAAGAGTCACCTCAGAGGAGTCAATGAATGTCAAATTTCAAGACTCAACGCAAGATGAATCAAGTCGACTCATCAAGAAGAGTCCGAACCTCGCTCCGCACCCTCCAAAGTCTACAACTCAAGAAGCATCTCGACACTGAAAACCAGCATCAGGTTGTTAGTGAAGATCCAAATAAAGAAAGAGATCATCAACCAGACAAATCAACAAGTAAGCGGAAGCATAAATCCAGTCATCCCAAAGATCTTATAATTGGCGAAATGAATGAATGAATTCGCACAGATCCAAAAGGCGAGAAGAGTCTAGTGTCTTGTGGCTCTTGTTTCTGAAATTGAACCAAAGAGCATAGAAGAAGCTTTATTTGATGAAAGCTGGATTGAAGCTATGCAAGAAGAGCTCGAGACAATTCAGCATAAATGATGTCCGGGAATTGACATCCAAACCAAAAGGTAAAAACTGTTATTGGAGCCAAATGGGTGTTCAGAAACAAGATGAACGAGAAAGGAAAAGTCGTACGAAATAAAGCAAGACTCGTGGCCAAGGGATATACGCAAGAAGAAGGAATAGACTATGATGAGACTTACGCTCCACTAGCAAGGTTAGAAGCTATTCGTCTATTACTTGCGTTTGCTTGTTACAAGAATTTCAGGTTATTCCAAATGGACGTCAAAAGCGCATTTCTGAATGGATTTATCCATGAGGAAGTTTATGTGGAACAACCGCGGGGTTTGAAGACCCAAAGAAGCGGACTCGTCTTCGGGACCGAAAAGGCTTTGTATGGTTTAAAGCAAGCACCTCGAGCTTGGTACGACAGGTTAAGTAATTTCCTTTTACAAAATGGTTTTGTCAAAGGTAAAGTAGATACGACTTTATTTATCAAGAAGGAAAAAAAAAAAGTTTCTTACTTGTTCAAATATATGTAGATGATATTATTTTTGGATCATCTAATGAAAGTCCGTGCAAGAAATTTTCAAAGTCTATGCAGGAGGAGTTTGAAATGAGTATGATGGGAGAATTAACATTCTTTCTTGGTCTTCAAATAAAGCAATTGAAAGAAGGAACTTTTATTTTTCAAGAAAAATATGTTAATGATCTTGTCAAAAGGTTTGACCTGGAGAATTGCAAAAAGGTCGACATACCAATGTCAAGTTCTTTAAAGATAGACAAAGATGAAGAAGGAAAGAAAGTTGATCAAAAAGCTGTACGGGAGCATTATCGGATCACTTCTTTATCTTAATGCTTCTAGACCTGATATTTTGTTAAGTGTTTGCATCTGTGCAAGGTTTCAATCGATCCTAAAGAATCTCATCTCGGTCTGCTGCGAAACGCATCATCAAATACGTCGCTTCATCATCAAGCATCGGTCTTTGGTATCCTAAGAAGGAGACTTTAATCTTCCGGGGTTATTCGACGCAGATCTGGCCGGTTGCGAGTTGATAGAAAGAGCACTTCAGAACTTGCCGCTGCTTGGAAGCGTAACAGTGTCTTGGTTTTCTAGGAAGCAAAGTACTGTATCCCTTTCAACAATGTAAGCGAGTATGTAGCTCTTGGAAGCTGCTGTTCGCAAATTCTATGGATAAAACAACAGCTAAGAGATTTTGAAATTGAAGACTCATGCACGGAGATTAATTGCGACAACACCAGCGCTATCAACCTCACCAAAAATCCAATTCTCCACTCAAGAGCAAAGCATATAGAGATTCGACATCACTTCATTAGAGATCATGTTCAAAATGGAGATGTCTCAATTCAATTTGTTGACTCAAAGAATCAACTGGCCGATATACTCACAAAGCCTTTGGACAAAAATCAATTTGAGTCTATACGGACCAGACTCAACATTTTGAGGTATGAGGATATCAAAGTCTAAAGACCTTCAGACTCAGGCTTATAAGACCTTATCTACGTCTTGTCGCAACCTTCGACCGTAAGTCTTTCTCTCTCTAATCTTATCTTGAAAAGGTACGATCATCGACTCGTTTAAATTGTTGCTATATTTATTAACCGTAAATTTTGCAACAATTCATTTTCAAAAAGGAAGTTACTTCTGAAATAGCTATTTTTCCGGATAAAGGCAGTTATTTTGAAAAGGCATATTTTATTTCCTTTGTGACGATTCATTTTCTTCTCTTTTTAACCGAACGAACACTATCGATTACTCTTCACCTTTCTATTCTCTTTACTCTCAAAACCCTAGAAAACATCGATCCTCCACTTCCGTTTGTCTCCTTCGTTCAATCTTAAAAAGTTGTCATCTTTTTCTGTGAAAGTCAAGCAAGAAATCTTCCGGTGGATCGAGAAAGATGTCGTTTTCAAGAAAGTCCTCAAGAATCGCAAAGGGGACCACGAGAGAATGAGTGAAGGGCCTACTCACTTTGATCTTACAGAAGATGAAGTTTCTCCAGATCAGCATCCGAGCCCACAACATTCTCAGCAGCGTCACTCTCCATCATCTAGTCCTCAAGACATTGTTCAACAGGAAGAAATCATCGAAGCGGACTCGTAAGATCTCAAAAGCCTGCTTTTATCTACAAGTTATATCGTGCTTTAAAAGGAATTCGTACTCCTTTGAAATATATTGATAGTTTTGTTAAAGAAAAAGGATATAGGAACGAATATATCTTTCTGAAAAGAATGGAAAGTTTGGGAATTGCTCGTAAATGGGTGGCTGAGGAAACCCTTGCGAATATCCCAAGTGATCCTCGTGACTGGGGGCCAAATCCTGTAGATGGGAATGATGATGACAATATGTTCAGTTTATTTCAACCAAAAATGGGTATTGCGGCTGAAATTCAAGGGAAAAGGGGAGATTTGTTCAGATCTAAGGAACAAAAGGATCTGTACTCGAAATTGCTGAAGCGAGGGGTAATAAACCCTAGGAGTGTGGACTTTGATTTTCTAGATGCTGTGAAAGTGAACTTGAGGGAAAAGTTCAATTATCTTCAATTGGAAAAGTTCGTTCTCGACTCAACGAGGCTTATGCCGAATCGATTGCGTATTTCTATTCAAATCTTAGCTTTTAGATGCGAATAGATTTTCCTTGATGTCAAAGATCAAGACTATGTTGTCGATATGGATATCTGGCTGATGTGTTAGAAGTTGAGAGAGGCAAATATCAACCGATTAAAGTTTCCATTGCTCGGGCCACTCTTGAACCGGTGAAGGACAGGAGAACAAGAGAAGATCACCTACTCAAGGATGAATGCATTCAACATCCCGCTTCACAAAATCGTGATTAATTGCCTTCGGCCGAAATCAACTTCCAAAACTGATGTTTCAAGCTCGAGGCAAAGCTGATGTATGCCATCCTCTCGTGGAAAGAAGTTTTCTCCCTCATACTATCATGTTTCACATGTATAGAGCAGTGATGAAGGACAGAGGTCAACTCCCTTATCCAAGCCTTGTTACGAAGCTATTCAGACATATGAATATTCAGCCTCCACAAAACCTTTGTGTTCGATCATGCGATCAAATGGTGGTAGGACTGAAAATGGTGACTAAAATGCGTCTGAAAGAACTGAGCAAGGAATTGGAGAAATTCAAGACTCCTGCCAAGTCTCATCAACTCTCTTCGCGCTAAGAGAAAAGGGAAGGAGCCCATGGCTGCTCCATCAAAGAAAAGAAGAGTTCTCCTCGTTGAGGATGAAGATGATGATGATGACATCACCATCTCTGCAATGGCTTTAAAGAACTTAAGTCGTCCTGTTCCTCAGAAATAATCGGAACAAAAGACGAAAGAAGCAGAGAAAGAGGAAGAAGAAAGAGAAGCAAAGGAGAAGGAGGAAAGAGAAAGAGAAATAGAACAAGAAGCGAGCAAGAAAGACTGAAGAAGAAGGAAGAGAAGGAGAAACCGAGGAAATCTCTTCTCCACCTGTAGGCATGAAAACAGGGGGAGTTCAGGAGAAAGGAGTGACATCTTCATTTCCAGATGAAAGTGAAGGAGTCAGTCGTTCGCCTGCAGACCCAGAAGATGTTTATGCATCTCAATTTCCAGAGGAAGGTCATGAAGCTTCATCGCCAAACCCGCGAGATTATGCGATCCACCATCGTCGTTTTTACTCCATCGAACGAGCGAGAAGCAAGTACTCGGACCGATAATGGAGCAGATTTTCGCAGAATCATGGATATTCTATTGGAGATGAAAGGTCGATATATGCCTTGGGATGCGAAGTTCAAAGCTTGAAGAATGAAGGTCAAGCTTCTTCCTGTTCATTAAATGAAAAGATGCAAGCCCTCTCTATTCGAATCAGGCCAATGCCAAGAGTGAGGAGGTTGTACAGCTGAAGGAAGACTTTAAGAGGCTGGAAGGCATTGTTCGAGTCTATGGAAGATTTCCAGCTTGTCCGCGTTCCCAAGCAATCTTGATTTCATCTCATCCTTTTTAAATGTTGACAAAAAGGGGGAGAGATGCATGATTTGAAAAACAAAACTTTCAATCTTTTTATTTTGATGGATTATGTTTAAACTGTCTGTTTGTTTTTGACAGACTTTGACTTTATTTTGTGTCTGGATGCCTAGACTTGGATTTAACTTGACTGCTTCTATTTATCAATATTGATATCTTATGAATGGCTTAATCATATATTGGACTAACTTATTTTCTGTGGTTGCAGAATCTAGTGTTATTCTATTAGCCATTTATTTCAATAAGATATGCATATGTGTTTGAGAAATGTTTTGCGGGTCAAAGTTATTCAAATCTGCGAGAAAGGTTTTGTCACCATCAAAAAGGGGAGATTGTTGGAGAAATCCTCATGAAGAGTTTTGAAGTTGACAAAACGTATCCTTGGTCTAGTCTCGAAAGTCTGCGGACTCGTCGCTTAAAGTCTGAAGACTTTCGGACAGCCGACTCAAGACTCAAAGTCTATCCTCATTGATCTCGAATCCGTTGAAGAAAGGTTATCCGAACTAAGTGGTGTGTTCGGGATTTAACCTTATCATCGGAGAAGATCACGTGGCTGGAGAAGACATATCAGAATCCTTTGATTGATCAAGATTGATTCAATGACTGAAGATTCGATGATTGTCTATATATTATCGGAAGGTTCTACTTATGGAAACCGAGATCCCGATTGTATGGGCGAACGAGATTGATGGGCTATCAACATGTTCCTTTAATAACTCGAACAATCTTCCTAATTGATTCTGTCCAACGGTTAGATTGGAGGAATTCCTTTGGTAAGTGCCAACGGGTATGATGGCATAAAGGAGTATATAAGGAAGACGTTCTTAGTTGTTTCAAGAGTGTGCACGATAGAAAAATTCCAAAGTCTGAAGCTCCCATTTGTTTAGATAAATCTCTTGAGCGAATACTTGTATACAAAAGAGAGTCTATATTTGTGAGAGACCTTGAGGAGGTGTGGTAGAACATCTACACTGTGGAATCAAGGCAAAGCTGTGCTGTAACTTCTCTTTTGATTATAGTGAAATCCAGCCGGTGGGCTGTCAGTGCGGAAGAGTGGACGTAGGATTGGAATAATCCAAACCACTATAAATCCTGTGTTTAATTTTCTCTTCCTTACTCTCTTTACTTCAATCGTATTTCAATCTGTTAAGAATTGTTTCCGTATTCAAGAAAAATTGTTTGTGCGCCTATTCACCCCCTCTAGGTGTTTATACTAGTAATATCACACGCGAGCAGCTCACATGCCTGACCGCCCTTCTTGCCCCCTCACGCTAGTCCAACTGCTGTCCGGTGACCTGTGGAGCCAAGCTGAAGCTCCTATAGCCATCGTGAGCCACTGCCACCGCCCTCCAAGACGCTAAATTCCTCCACCGATCCATCATTGTCCTCACCGCACCAAACCAACTTCATTTCTTCTGTCTTGCAACCCCAATCAGCAAGCAGAAAAAGTGGGTTTTCATCCACCTTGTAGGTCCGTTTTAGAGGTGTTCCCGACCTCGAACCCTAGGCCTGCTTTGGGAAGAATCGTTCCCTGCGAAGTTCCCGTCGGCTTGATTCGATCTGCACGTTAATCAAGTGAGTTTTGCTCACTAATCCTCACATAGTATGCTAATGATGCTTAGGGGTTGATTAGATTTAATTAAGTGCAATTAGATGAATAGATTATATTAGAGTAATTAAATTAGAGACTTATTGATGTAAGTTAGGCAAATGGTTAGCGTAATTAGCAAGTAGACATGCTCTATTGTTTATTGAACGAGTCTTGGTAATTTTTCGGGCTCGTCTCAGCTTCCAATTAGGCATTACGAGTCTAAATTGGATTTATTGTAATTATTTAATAATTTTCTGGAAATTAGGCTGGGATAGCCGACAATCGAATTTCGTACTAATTGTAGTGGAACTCTCTATTTATTTAATTGAGTGTCTGATTGTGCAAATTGAATGAACTTAGTGTGAGTGGGTATTTATTCTAGCAATTGGATTAATTTGATTATTGAGTGGAAAATTACCAGGCCATAAATATTTGGAGGGCTATATAAAGTGGCAAGAATTGTCAAAGTGAAATTGTTATATTTTGGCTAAGGCCAACCGTGTACCCGTACACGGCTATTTTAACGGGTATGATAGAATGTGAGAAAGAATGCCATACTATGTTGGCTCGATGACTAAGGATGTCATCTCGGAAAAGGACGTTATATTTTGTTGGCTCATCGATTCGATATATCACCTTGGAGAAAGTACGTGGGCTCGGTGACTAAGTATGTCAACTTAGAGAATGCACGCGGGCTCGGTGATTAGGCAAATCATCTTGGAGAATGCACGTGGGCTTGGTGACTAAGTATGCCAACCTGGAGAATGCACGTGGGATTGATGATTAGACATATCCTCTTGGAGAGTAGATGATATCGAATGTACCGACCAGGGAAAGGTTGTGGTGACATGTAATCGACTAAGTCGATTGATAGATAATGCGATCTAATTGATGTGATGTGATGTGATGTGATCATATATATTTGATATATATATATATACTAATTTGTAGGAAGGAACTAAGGTCAAGGTAAGTCCTCTGACTCGTGTTGTTTTTAGGCAGCCTTTAGAGTGTATTGGCTTCCTAATCGGGTCTTAAGGGGTATAACTCACTGAGACGTAGTCTCACTAGTTATTGTATAACCATTTTCAAGTCCCTAAGTGACGATTGTGGAGAACCGGAAGTCTTGAAGTTTGGGAAGGTGGAAGAAATAGAATCGGCAAACCTGTCTGGCTTGTTAGTCATAGAACAATTCCTTTTTGGTTAAGCCGGTACTTTTGTAAGTGAGCTAATGTTGTGAATAAACTTGTTTGTTATAAAAGATTTGTTTGGTTTGAAAGGTTGTGGAAAAATTGGCCCTACTTTTCTACTCCATTGTTTTATTGTCTGGGGATTGTTTATATGCTTCTGCGTGCATATTAAAATGAAAGTGTTAGCGATGTGTCCTGGGATGTCGCCATTATATTGACCAAAGTGAGGGATGGGTGCGTGCCCGATGATCGGGGCGTGACACATTGTTTGTATGAACCATTTATACTGTCTCTTGGAAAAATACCTCTAAACTCATACTTCCCCTTGTTTAACCAAGGCAGTGAGGTCAGGTTGTGACAAAGATCACTCTCTCTAGTGTACTGACATGACCTAGTTATCAATAAAGTTATCATATCCTTATATTTTTTTTTACTGATGACAAATAGGGGGAGAGTTGCTGATGTGAAAATGATGTTGATATGCACTGACATTTCTATAACATATCAAACTAGAGGGAGTATTACATGAGCTTTGTGCTGATATGTTTACTATGTCATCATTGCTCTTAAGGACTTATGATAATCTATGTTTTTCACTTTGATCCTACAAAAGATCATCTAGACTAAATCTCCAAGTTATATGAGTATCTTATGGAGATCTTGTCATCTATATATGGTGCACATTCCTTGAAAAAGATTAGCACACAAACAGATCATTTACTTTTACTGCAAGTTTTATCAAGAATTATCTTTCACATTTGCGGGATAGTTTTGTTATCATAAAAAAATGGAGATCGTTGAAAAAAAAAATCTCTAAGTGACCAAATTATCCTTAGTATAATATTTACTATGATAAATGCAGATGTTTGTGACAATTATTGAAGACTACATGATGTCCATGGTGTGCTCCAAGTGGTAAAAGCTCATGATATGCCTTAATATGATTTTTCAATAAACAACATTAACACATCTACAGATCAACTGATGTTGATGTTTATACTCGAGGTTGTGCATATTAGGTAACTGGTACCAAGGCAACAACATTCATCTTACAATATTCGTTGGTTTAGCAAATTAGCTATAATAGAAGTAGATATGTGCAGCAGCAAAATCCAGATGATAACAAAAATCGAGAAGCTAGGCTATCTAACAAGTCTATCTCAAGTTGTAGTGAAGGGATAGTAGCATAAGCTATTTTTAGGTAGTTTGCAAATGTTCAAGAAAAGGATTGTATGGACAGTTCTATCTTTAGACAATAGCATCAACGGTAACTTCAATGACTATTTGCTTCTCCAATCTACATCCAATGGATAGATTGAATATGAGTATAAAAGAGAAGATCTTAGAAGCCAAATAAGAGATACATGCAAGTACAAAAGATTGAAAACCTGCCATATGCTGTGTCTCAAGCAAAATGCTCTCTTTCGACTATTTTTCTGGGTGTTATATTCTTGTTATCTGAGTAATTGTGCTAAAGATTAAGTGTACAAGAGTAAGAGCAACAGCCGAGTCTTAATATCATGATTTATCATATAAAAGGACAAATGCTTGCCGATTGTAACTTTCTAAGCAGATTAATAATGTAATCTAGCTCGACTTGTGGCTATTAGTCTGAGAGTGAATGTAGGCTTGGAGTTAAAGCGTAACCACTATACGTCATTGTGTACTATTGCTTTTCTCTATTATTTCTTCCATAAGCACACAATACGCTCACAAGTTTTGAAACATCACTTTGACTAGATCTTTACTTAGCGTAAGCTATTTTCTACAAAAGATAGTCAAAATTTCTAAAACAACCTATTCACCCATCATCTAGGTTGTATTGTTTAGCCCCTAACAAGCTTTTTGCAGCCCTAAACCATTTTTTCTTCACACGGCAAACTTTAGTAGCCCAAAATGACCTATTTCCGTTAGGTGTGCGAGCACAGCCTCGGAATTTTTTTTTCACGATGAGCTTTTGTAGCTTGGAGTAGCCCCATTAATTGGGCGAGCTATCATAGCCTAGGGTCTCTTTCTTTGCATGACAAGCTTCAATAGCTTGAAGTGACCTATTTCCGTTAGGTGTGCAAACGCAGCATCATAACTTTATTTGCAGAATGAGCTTTTACAGCCTGGAGCGCCCCTTTGACTAGGCAAGCTTTCGTAACTTAGAGTTTTCTTTTTTGCATGATGAGCTTTGCAGACCGAGGTGCCCCTTTGACCTAGTGAGCTTTCATAGCCTAGAGTCTCCTTTTTTTTTCTTGCAAATATCATGTAAGTATTCTTATTCACCGTAGTTTTCAACCAAAAAAAAAAAATATGTTCATAGATATGCCCCTAATCATGCTCTTTACACTTGCTTTTTCATTACTTGTAAGCAAAATTTAGGTGTCGCATTGTCCTTGAAAGAAACCTCTTTGAGCTTTCTTTTGAAGAGAAACAACTGTCGACACCTTACTTTTTTTTTTTTTTTTTTGGTAAAGTAAGATTTGTATTGACTTTTAACCAAGAAGAGCTTTACGGGGAGTCTCAGCACCAACAAAACTTACACTAATGTTTGATCAAAACTTGAAAAAAAAGCGGAAAATGCTTTTTTTTTTTTTTGGGTAAGGTAAGAATATATTGACTTAAACCAAACTATATAACTCGGAAACTGGCATCAAAAACTTACACTCAACGAGGCAACAAGCTAGGTTGATTGGAAGGATGCCAGGAAAAGGAAGCCAAAAGCTACCAAGGTAGCAATAGGAAGCCAAATGGCATCCACGAAAAAGCCAAACAGAAAGAAAAGCTACAAGAAAAAACAACCGGACAAGTGAAAATAGCCAAAAGGAGCCAACGGCCAAGAACAACATCAACCCTCCGAAAGAAAAGGCAATGAGACCTTGACATGCTGGTAGGCGATGAAACAGCAAAGGCCGAAGCACTTAGTTCGCAAAGATGGCCGAGTCAATACCCCAAATTCGTTGAGTTCTTCTATTTCTCGGAGTATCCATCACTTGGTTAAAGGAGATGGCTTTGTCCCTCACAACTTTAAGTAGGTGGTTCTTCATGGTAGGCACAACGAGAGTCTTGCCTCGAAAGAGAATGCCATTCCTAATTTTCCAAATAAGATGGCAAAGTGCAGCAAAGGAAAATCTAGTAATCGCCTAAGAGAAGTCATCGCCTGAGAGAAATTTAAGGGCCCAAGAGATAGTGTCTTGCCATGGTTTGGTACCATGCCATATAAGGTTGCATTTAGAAGCCCAAAATGAAGCCAAGCCAGCAGTAATTTGGCACCCAAAGAAGAGATGATTGATGGAATCCGGTCTAGAGTTACAAAAAACACAAGCGCCATCAGGAATCCTACCAAAGGAAATAAGAAAGACCTGAGTGGGAAGACGGTTCCTCATGATGAGCCACAAATGGAATTGGTGCCTCAAGGTAATAGATTTACTTTACACAAAGGAATGCCAAGGAACCACATTACGCTTCGCACAAATGGCCTCCCACGCCAAGGCTGTAGAAAAAACACCTGAGGTAGTCTCAAGCCACAAAAACCGATCTGGGGACTGGGACAACAAAGGCAGAGTGTGACCCCACTCTTCAATAAGATGCTTAGTCACAAGGCCTGGAGCAAAATATAAATCAGCAATTGAAGCCTGCCTAGACAGACCCGATTGGTAAATGTACATGTCAGAAAAGACCAAGTTGAAGGGGCCCTGTGGTAACCAAGGATCAAATCAGAGAGAAACCACTTTGTCATCCCCTATACACCATAGAAAGAATCGTTGAAAGTCCTTCCTCAGAGCAAGGAGTTTCCTCCAAGCCCAAGAGCAAACCGTATGCTTTGGTACAACCCATAAGTTCTTCCTCTTTAGGTAGATAGAATGGACCCATTTACACCAAAGGGATTCCCTATCAGTAAATAAAATCCAAATATGTTTCAGCATAGAGGTAGTTTTGCTATCCCTAAGGGACCGAATTCCAAGTCCTCCCTCTTTCTTAGGGAGGCAAACTTCATCCCACGCAACTTTTGCTCCCCAAGTGGAAAATGTTTTTCGTTGTTTGTTAAGGAAATTCTTTTTCATGCACTCTTTTTCAATATTTTTATTTTATTTTTAAAAATAATATTTAATTATTTTTATATTTAAAAATCAATTTTTAATTAGTTTATATTTTTCTTTTTTCTTTTTAATTTGTTTTTGTCTTCCTCTTCTTTGGCCAATCACTATCCACGATGATGGTCGGCGATCAGCTAAAGGTGAGCTCGAGCTCACCGCTCACTAGAGGCTCGTGCTCGTCGATCTCGGCAAGCTCGAGCTCACTGCTCGCTTGGCTCACTGGTCTGGCAAGCGGTGAGCTTAAGCTTGCCAAGATTAGCGAGCTAGGCGAGCGAGCTCACTAAGGCCTCGAGCTCGCCGCTTGCTAGGTCAATGAGCATGAAGCCCTAGTTTGCCATCGATTGAGTGAGCAACGAGCATGAGCTTGCCAAGATTAGTGAACCAAGCAAGCGCAGACTCGCCAAGGCCTCGAGCTTGCCGCTCGCTAGGTCAGTGAGCCTGGAGCCCTACTTTGCCATCGATCGGGTGATCAATGAACTAGGGCTTGAGCTTGCCGCTCGCTTGGCTCGCCAAGGCCTCAAGCTCCCTGCTTGCTAGCTTAGTGAGCTTGAAGCCCTAGTTTGCCATTGATTGGGTGAGCGGTGAGCTAGGGCTGGAGCTTGTTGCTCGCTTGGCTCACCAAGACCCCGAGCTTGCCACTTGCTAGGTCAGTGAGCCTAGAGCCCTAGTTTGCCATTGATCAAGCGAGTGACAAACTAGGGCTCGAGCTTGCCGCTAGCCTAGCTCATTGCTTGCTAGGTCGGTGAGCTTGGAGCCCTGGTTTGCCATCAATTAGGCTAGCAGTGAATTGGGGCTTGAGCTCGCTGCTCGCCTAGCTCGCCACCGATCAGGCGAGCGACTAGCCTCGAGCTCGCCTCGTTCACCAGTGATAGGGCAAGCGGCAAGCCTTAAAAGCGTGCCCTGGCGTCGCCGGTACTTGTCCTCACTTGTGACCAGCCAAGACAAAACAAAAAAAAAAACAAAAAGGAAGAAATGAAAAAAGAAAAATAAGAAGAATTAAAAATTTGAATATTTTAAAAATGAAAAGAAAAAAAGGAAGATAAAAAGATTAACATGAGTGAGATAACAGAAAGTGAGTAGAGAAAACATTTTCCTTTTTCTCAAAAATGGAAAACATTTTCTCTTATCTTAAAAGATTTTTTTCTTCATGGAAAATGTTTTCCCTAACTGGTTCATTTTTTGTGAAACGAACACCAAAATATCCAGAAAATGTTTTCTTGAAAAATATTTTTTATGAAACGAGCAGATTCTTAGGCTCAGATTTATTTCCTTTTCACCAAATGAAGTAAAAAGAATGGAGGGCCGGCCCTCGTCTTTGTTGGCTTTCTTCAGAGATTATTCGAAGTTCACTGCTTCTTTTTGGTCGCGGATCATAATTTCCTCACCGCGGGGCACCGATCTTTATCACGGCCCATTGGGGAAGGTGAGGGCAACGGCTCGCCGCCGGGAAAAAGAGAAGACCGCGGACTTCCTGCAGCATTTCCGAGCGAATCAGGTATGCATTCTCTTCAAACACCCTCTTCTTCCCCGCTATTTGGTAATCGAGAGCCTTGAGCTCCAATGATGCGCTTGTTGCTGATGGAGTTGGCTTCGGTGAAGGAGAAGCAAGTGTCGGGAGAAGGCTTGGGAAGAAGAAGACGTAGAAAGAAGAGAAATTAGGAATTAAAAAAAAAAACAGAAAATTAAAAAAAAAACCAATTAGTCTAGTCGGGTCGGATCGGATGGTTGAATCATATCCAAAGTAATTGAGTTGGGTAGGGTATGAATGGGCCAATATTGAGCTCGGATTGGGTCGATTTATTAGAGGCCAAATTTTTGGGAGTTGGGTTCGAGCTATTGCAAAGGCTCAAGCCCATCAGATTGACGTCATGCATTTAATAGATTGTGGGCCAAATCCAAAAGTAGGTTATTTCTAGAAAAGTTGGATCGGGCCTAAAGCCCGGCCCAATTTCAAGCTCCAACCTATAGATCCACGGGGTTCAAGTCGGCGAGTCGAGGCCGGGTTCCTTGGCCGGTTCCAAAGTCCATCCTCGGAATAAAAAATAATAAAAAATTAATATATCATAAAAATATTAGAATAATAAAATCGAAAATAATAAATAAAAATTAGAAATTAGAAATAAAAATCTGTAGATTTAGGAAACAATGGAAAATTAAATAAAAATGAAAATTTTGAAAAATGTTTCAAAAATTCAACTTACTTGATTCCAATAGATATTTAGGCTGCGTTTGGTTCAAAGATTTGTAAGGGGCTTTGAGTCAATGCAAATGCTGAAAGCCCAAAGCTACTTGGAGAAATGCAATTGTATTTGATAAATAATTTCAGCATTAGCTTTGGGCTTTCAGCATTTTGAAGGCAAGTTGAAAGCTGAAAACTGGCTGTAAAGTTGAACCAAACGTAGCATTAGTCTTGAATCAATTTTAGAATTTTCTTTTTAAATAGACTTCTCTTAGTGTTGAATAAAATTTGAAAATACTTAAAAAAATTTGAAACTCGATTGAATAAGCTCTTAGAGCTTTGCAATAGGGATATATTTTGTGTTATTTCTTTCTAGAGACGATTTTAGGTCATCACTTGTGCATTTCAATTCGATTATATTTGATTGTGTAATTTACATGCAGTAGTTGTTGTTTTTACTTTTAGCATGGTTAGTATTTGAATAAAAACATTGTATGAACACTTAGCAGCTTAGCCTTAAAATAGATGAAAATGCTGCATGAAAGCACTTTAGTTGACCATATAATCAAGTTTAAGTATTGAAATGACACTAATTGGATAATTAGTATAATCAAGTTCCCGAATCTAAAATCTCTGATTTCGTAAAAATTGAGACGGGACTCCCACGTCTCAATTGATGTCTAGATGACCTTAATTAGCTAGTGGCGACTCCTAGCATGGAATTTTGATAGTGTTAATTCAAACATATTATGGAAAATCTAATGTTGCGCGAGATATAGACTTCGAAGAGCTTGTGCTTAAAATTGATGGACCGTCTTGAATTACCTATTAGATGATGTGTTCGAGCCATCTTCTAAGGATGCCTATTTGAACCGTCTTTCAAGTAAATACCTCTAAATATATTCCTTTGAGGGCGACCCCTTGAGGGTAGGTTGCGACAAGAATTTTGATGCCTTTTTTGATAATGTTTGAAAGAAATGAGGGAGGGATAAAATGACATATTGACATCTAGGATCAATAATTGAAGAGAAAAACACAAACTTATGATTTGACATCCAAGATGAACGGTTAAAGAGGAAACATGAACACATGATTGTGATGATGTGTTCAAGTTGTCTTCTAAGGATGTCAATTTGGATCATTTTCAAGTAAATATTTCTAAACCTATTTCCCTTAGGGCGGCCCCATGAGGGTAAGTCCCGACAAGAATTTTGGCACCTTTTTTTATAATGTTTAAGAGAAATGAGGGAAGACTAAAATGACATATTGACATCGAGGATCAATAATTGATTTGACATCCAAGATGAATGACTAAAGGGAAAACATGAAGACATGACTATAGCTGTTGAAATATACATGTTTCGTGTTGGACCCAAATACTGGGCAAGAGGTCCTTTGGTAAGGGATTGGATGGAGTAGCATTGGTGCAGGTGTGAGATCACCTTTTGTACTTATTTATAAATTTGGTCTTGCTTTTTCTTTGTCAAGTCAATTTTATTAAAGATGAGATTTTTCGACACGCAAGGCAGATTTATATGATTGTAAATAAAAGGCATTAGACAGATTAGATTTCTTAACTAGGTCCCCTGAAATACTATCTACACCCTCTCCAATGTTATCTCCATCTAAAACGTGTTAGTTTACCCATTTTTTAACAATTATGCCAAGCCAACTTCTGAAAGAAGCTTTCTAACATACAGGACAACAACAAGATTTATGTGGCTGTAAATAAAGGCATTGGATTGATTGGATTCCTCATTTAGGTCCCATTGTACACTAGCTATACCCTCTTCAATATGGTACTAATAATTCATTCTGCTTCATCGTTCTAATAAATTTATTAGGAGCTGTACCTGATAGAGGCTTGAGGCTTTGATTATTGATGTCCGACCATGTCGAAAGTACAAGTCAATACTGATGCAATTTAATTAATATATATGCAATCTATGACCACAATATACTAGCTCTTGTTATGCTAGAACACTGGTATGAAAGATTTCAAACCACTTGTTTAGGAGTGCCACAAAAAGAATAATGAAAGAAATCTGGATAAAAAAAGTAAGGAAAAGAAATAGTAACAATCTCTAATTATAGCGTTCAGTACCACTTTGGGGCTGAATAATATGTTTCATAGTTTTAAATGGGTAAATTACTATATAACTAGGTACTAGGTACCATCATATGAAATTTTCTTCTCCGAACAAAAACTTTAATCGTTTGATTATTTTACAAAGTTACCACGTGCTGATTCATTTCCATTGACCATCATTTATTTTCACCTACCCCCTTCATGAAAATAAGCTAACATGGTAGTTTCATTTCATAATTTGATATCTATTCCTCTTCTTTCATGCTACCAAACATGATCAATTAAAGGAATGATGACCTTATTGTCACTAGATAAATACTAGATTTACTAAGACTGTAAAATTGATTTATTAAATGATGCGTCATACTACTATTGGTTGTTGTTTGAGGCCCACTTAACTAAAGAGTAGCTTACAATTTAATATATTCTGTAGTAAATTAATCTTTTAAATCAATTTTAATAAGCCTAACATTTTCTTCCCACTTAATTCTAGTCACAGTTCGAATTACAAACAAGGCCGAAATTGTACTCTATGGGTTATCACAGATGACGTACTTTTGTTTCGCTTGCAACTATCCATCCCCTTTATTCAAGTACATTTAACAGGAAAAGGTATGCTAACATAACTTATGATAGAGGATGGACAGAGAGTGCAGGTTTTTTGGCCTGATATGATGGTTCTGTCCGAATTCATGAAAGGAACGTACATTTAGTGTTTGATTAAATATAAGAATGGTCAATTCTTGCCCACATGATATTCCTTTCAAAAATAGATTCCTAACATAACAACATTCTAACAATTTAATTGCATATTTCATTTCGCATCTCTCATGGTTCTACGGATGTCATTGAGTTATATTTTCGTCCCTTTTGTAAGATTGGGAAATGTTGGACTGAGGCACACAGGAAAGTTAGGGCACCATGAAAACGCGTTACCTCACTTTCTTTCTTTTTTTTTTTTTTCTTTTCTTTTTTTAATAAAGTTGGTCTTGCTTGTTCTTTGTCAAGTCAACTTCATTTTTTTGGTAAAGATCAAGATTTTCGACACATAGTATAAATTTATGTGACTATACAAAAAAGGCATTGGATTGATTGGATTCCTTAATTGGTCCCATTGTATACTAGCTACACATTGAGATTCCTTCAATGTGTTATTCACATGTTAGCTTATCTTTTCTAACACTTGGTCTTGCTTTTTCTACATTGGGTCAACTTCTTAAAGAGGCTTTCTGACATACAGGACAACGACGATATTTATGTGGCTGTAAACAAAGGATAATGGATTGATTGGATTCCTTATTAAGGTCCTCTTGTATGATAGCTATAACCTCTTTGCATAGTGTCTTGTAACCAGAGGCTCGCGTAGTCTCTTGTAACTAGAGTTATTGAGTCAACAAGTCGGCTATAAAACATTGTGTGAAGCATAGGCTGATCCAAGAGGAAACCTTTTTAGTTCCACCATCTCATTATAGGCGTGGGAGGTTAATATACCTATCTTCCCGATAGTAATCAATTTCGAAGAAGTGACAGGGAGTCCATCTTTTCCTCTAACAGGGAATAACCTTGAGTTTTACATCTCAGAGTTTAAGAGCTTGCTTAGATCGTAGATAGATTAATGTGACTGTAAATAAAAGGCATTGGATTGATTGGATTCCTTAACTAGGTCTCGTCATATACTAGCTGCACCCTCCTTCAATGTGTTATTTGCATGTTAGCTTATCTTTTTTAACACTTGGTGATGCTTTTTTTTTTAATCTCGGGTCAACTTCTTAAAGAAGCTTTCTGACATAAAGGACAACGATGATATTCATGTGGTTGTAAACAAAGGGCATTAGATTGATTGGATTCCTTATTAAGGTCCTCCTATATGGTGGCTTCGCCCTCTTCTCATAGTGTCATGTAATTAAGGGCACTAAGTCAACAAGTCGATTATAAGACACTGTGTGAAGCATAGGGTGATCCAGCAAGAATACTTTTGAGTTCCACCATCTCACTCCAAGCGCAAGAGACTGCTATATCTGCATACCAAAGGTAACCACCTTCAAAAAATTGAGGAAAAATTCTAACAATCAAGGATATTTTCGTTATTTATCATTTTTTCCGTTTTTTTTTTTTTTTTTTTTCTTCTTCTTCTTCTTCCTCTCCGTCGATGACCGACTGACCACTAGCAATGCCCACAGAGGTATGGGCGAGGCGACCTTCGCCTAGGGGCCATTCGTGAGGTCGGCCAGTGCCGGAGAGGGCTAGGCAACCTTGCCCCTCGCCGGTCACGAGTAAGGGCCAACCAGCTGTGGGCAAGGCCAAAGCGAGGCCGACCCTTGCCAAATCTAGCGAGGGTGGCCTCACAGACCCTTACTAGGGGCTGGTGAGGGTCAATCTTGTAGATGGCCCTTAAGCGAGGGTCGCCATGCCTAGGTGAGGCCATCCCTCACTTGTGGCCGGTGTGGTAGCCCTCGCCGACAAGGGCGACCTTTGCCCAACCCTCTATGGGCATCGTCGATGGCTAGCTTTCCACTAGCGAAGAGAAAGAAGATGAACTAGGAAAAAAATATGATAAGAAAAAAAGGAAGAAAAAAGGGAAGGAAGTGCCAAATGACGAAAATACCCTTAATCGATTAGAAAATTTAGCCTGCTAGCGACTGGCGAGGTCGAGTCTTTATTTGAAACAATCAAAACCACTTCAGGTCCTTATTTGAAACAACTAAAGTTACTTCAGGTCCTTATTTGAAACAAAATTCACTTTGGGTCCTTATTTGAAAAAAATATGCACTTTGAGTCCCTTTTTGAAATTTTCCCAAAAATTGAAGGTGAGTCTATCTTTCCCCCTCATTATTTTTCTTCCCTACTTAGTAGAAAATGCCCTTGAGTTTCACATCTTAGAGTTCAGACAAAGTAGTTTAAGTACTTGCTTGGGTCCAAGATAGATTAATGTGATTGTAAATAAAAGGTATTGGATTGATTGGATTCCTTAACTAGGTCTCGTTACATACTAGCTACACCCCCTTTCAATGTGTTATTCACGTGTTGGCTTATCTTTTTTAACACTTGATCTTGCTTTTTCTATGTCGGGCCAACTTCCTAAAGAAGCTTTCTGACAAACAAGCCAACAACGAGATTTATGTGGCTGTAAACAAAGGGCATTGGATTGATTGGATTCCTTATTAAGGTCTCCTCGTGTGATGGCAATGCCCTCTTCCAATGTGTTACTAATAAATCATGCCAGTTCACTGTTTTAGAAATTTATTAGGAGCCATATCTTGTTGAGGCTTGAAGCTTTGATGATTAATCTCCGTCCACATTGAAAGTACAAGTCATTGGTGGCACAACTTAATTAATATAATATATGTGCCAACTACTAGCACAAAATTCTAGTTCTTGCTATCCTAGAATACCTAGTACGAAAGAATTCGAACCGTTTGATTATAGGAATGTCACAAAAAAATTAATAAAAGAAATCTGAATAAAGAAATGAAGGAAAGGAAATAGTGACAAATCTCTAATTCTAGCATTTAGTACCACTTTGGGACTGAAAATATGATTCGTAATTTTAAATGTATAAACTATTATAAAACTAGTACACACATATATATAAGAAGTCATATACCATCACATCAAATTTTCTTCTCTAAATAGAAACCTTAATCGTTTGTCTGTTTGTAGAGTTACCGTGTGTGTTATTTTACTCATTCATTTCCATTGACCATCATTCTTTTTCATCTGCCCCCTTCATGAAAATAAGCTAACATGACGGTTCATTTCATAATTTGATATCTATTCCTCTTCTTTCATGCTATCAAACATGATCAGTTAAAGGAATGATGACCCTATTCTCACTGGATACATGCGGGATTTACTACGACTGAAAAATTAATTTATTAAATAATGTGTCATATTGCTTTTGGTTGTTTAAGGCCCACTTATTTAAAGAGTGGCTTACAATTTAAAATATTCTTTGGTAAATTAATTTTGTAATTCATTTTTATTAAACCCAACATTTTCTTCGCATTTAATCCTTGTCACGGTTCGAATTACTATGCGAGGCCGAAATTGTGCCCTATTGGGTTATCACAGGCGACATACTTTTGTTTCACTCGTAACTATCCACCGACTTTATTCAAACACATTTAACAGGGAAATGTATGCTGACATAACTTATGATGGAGGGCGGGCATAGGTTGCAGGTTTTTGGCCCGAGATAATGGTTGTGTTGGAATTCATGAAAACAGAGTACAGTTTGTATTTGATTAAATGTATGGCTTTCGATTGTGGCTCTTGAAATTTACAACATATGCAATTGAGTCTTTAAATTCTTTTTTTTTTTTTCCTAAATCGAATCCTTGATTCATAAATTCGTGGGTAGCTAGTCATTCCGTTAAATATATTAACGAAAATCGCAAATCATGTCGAAACAAAATCAATGCATGGGCATTTCACATCATCGCCACATTAGCAAACTCTCCCAACTAATTTATGACGTGGAATGAAGGACAAAAAATAAAATACAATAATAAAAAAAAACCCAAAATCAAACAGTGTGTGTGGATAGGTGAAGGACGGTATGGTAAAGCCTTGGTGATGGTGCCACCCAACCATGATGAGGGTTGATGGACATTTGTCTATGTCTAGACTTACCATTACGGATAGGCATGGTTGTAGGATAGAACATGAAACCTAAGAACTGGACTAATGAAAACCTATCTAGTTCCACATTCGGATATATGCAGAGTAGATTTCAGGTGACAAAAATTAGCACAAAAGTTTTAGGTTAATGGAACTTGGAACCTAGAGCCTATAACTTAAAACTTGGAATACTTTACCAAAAGAAAAAAAACTTAAAACTTGGAATAAGTTTTTGTATTTTTCTTAATCTATATCTTCGTGCAATCTTATAATATTCCATGGCTTTTAATAAAAAGTGTATAATGTGGAACCACTCGTCTAAACTTCCATTTTATGACTGAGACTTTTACTTTGCAAATGTTTTATATTTTTTTGTGTCTAAATAAAAGTTATGATTAGTGAATTGTCGAATAAGTGGTGGTCATTTAATGATAATTCACTACAATCGTTCAATTAAAAATACAAGTGGAATTTGGATAACCCTAAAACCTACTTTGGAATCTATGATATGGTATTGGAATCTATGATATGGTATTGGAATCTGTGATATGATAGGTTATAGGTTCTAGAATATGTAAGATAGGTTTTAAGTTTCAAAAAATAAGAAACCTGTTTTTGTGAGTAGGTTCCAAATTCTAAGTGAAACTTGTACAGAACATAGAACCGCTCACCTCTACTTACCTTAGGGGCTCTTTCTCCCCTTCTCCATATCTATGGTTGTTAGGGAAATTTGATTACTTATTAAGATAGAGCAGTAGTGATAAATCTTTGATGCGTAATGATGATCATTATCCTTAAGGTATAATTTGTTCACACTTTTGTTGTTGCCATGTTTTGGATAAATATACCTCCATGATATGCACCAAAACCATAGAAAGAAATGAGTTCAACAAGTACTCAATTGGTCTAGGGACCATTCATTTGGCAGTACCCCTAATTAAATTTCTTGAGAATCCCTTAGTAAATGGATATGTCAAGTTATTATTTATTTGATCATAAATTATTGAAATAATTCTGCTTTGTCTATCTCTGGGTAGTTCCTTGGAAGGTACCATTTCTAGTTGTAAAATCTAGAAAAGGCTTTCTCCTCATTCCAGATTTCGATCTATATTTACATATGTTGCTAGAACCTCCCTTAAAGCTCCTACCTTTGACCATCAAACCCTCTAATGCCACTTTTTAATAATTGCCCTGCAACTTCTTCTACCATACTTTCGAGAAAAGTGCAGACTTCACTTCCTCCACAGATATGGTCTCACTCCCTTTCATCAACGAATTAGGAAAGTGCCCGTAAGCATTGGGTAAAGAACAAAGCAGCATCGTAGCTTCATAGCCTGGTATTGATCAATACCTTATTCACATTCGTTTGATCATTTATGACTTTATTAAATTCAATCCGGTGATCATGAATCAGCATTCCCCATCTAGTATGTAAAGAAAAGTTGGATCGAGCTTCGAGAGCAATTTCAACATATACAACTCTTCAAGTTTTGCCCAAACTACAATTGCACTCTTCTTCTCTGCACTTCAACCAAAACGTCATCCTCCGAGTTCAAGAGGATAATTTTCCGAGTCTTTTTCAAGACATCAGCCTTTCCTTCCGAGTTCATGCTCTAGGGAATTCATCATCTCCCTCCAACGCTAAATCCAAGCATTGTGTCTCAAGCAGCTCCTGCATCTTAATGCACCTGAGCTAACAATAATTCTGCTCGTGAATTTCTCCAACTCAAATTTTCTTGAAATCATAGCCATAATCGCAGAAAGACAAACTCCCAGAGCAGTCAACCAACAATGGCCATAGGCTATGATACAATTCGTTATGAATAGCGGGGAACCGTAAGCAAACAGGATAATTTGAGAAAGAAATAGATTCTAGATTTCAAACCTAAAAAAATGGGGACTTTCGTAGTATGATGGTGTGCCTAATCCATGAGAAAAAAACTGATAATATGGTTCCACTGTAATCTAGATGAAGAGGAGTACAATCGCTCAAAGCTCACACTCAAGTGCTTCCCAATCCTAAGTAACCCACATGAATCAATCAACAAGTAAGGAGATTTCTCTCGTTCTCAACTTTCTTGGATGACTATTCTCAAAAGCTCTTTGGCTACGTTTGGTCAATTAGAATTCTAGACTGGATAGAAGTGGATATAATAAGATATGAAATCCAAGGACTGTGGTATATTTTATCCACTATTTGATAAATCACAATAATAAATGCGGATAAATTCACATCATATCATGTTAATTGTTGGGTATAAATGATATATCATGTAAATGAACCTAAAAATTGCATAAATGGAGAGTTAAGAATGTCACACAACGCTTTTGTCGACTTCATTTTTATTTGCTTATTTTTTGTTATTTTTTCTATCTTTTTATTATTTTCTTTTTTATTTCTTTTTTCACCTTCCATCATTCTCTAATAAATTTTATTAAATAATAAAATCTACTCATTTACCTAAAATATGTACTATATATAAAAAATAAATATATATTTATATATTGAATTCATATTAGAAGATAGAAATAAATTTGAATATATTAATAAAAATATGAATACATAAAAATGGATTTTTTTTTCAATTTTATATATTAAAATTCAAATATTATTTTAATTTTATTAATTTAAGAAGCTTGTTTTAAAGAAAAAAATTATATAATAGATATTAGAAATCCTATCAACCTTTATACTATCTCTCATGTTGGATAATTTTGTTTATATCATGTCCCACTTATATCCGACTTTATCTTATCTCGAGAGCAGGTAATAAACACAAAATAGGATAAATCTATCTTGTCCTAAATTTTATTTCAACTACCAAATGTAGCCTTTAAGATCTTCGCAAGTTGCGTTCAAAATAAACATCAACATAAGGATTATAATAACTACTAAGAGAGGCAGGTCCAACGCTCGTTGTTTGGTTCAGAAATTGTCTAAAAATAGAATCTCTTTTCTCCCTCTAACGCTTAAAGCGCGTTGGAGTATAGAAGCTCCCTTTTTGCAGACTCCTCGATCGTCTAATCTAAGCGATGAGTTAGGAAAATGAGGCGCAAGGCGTCACTATCACTTCAACGTAGGATGCTGCCCACGATGCTTGTGTCACGGGCCAAAAGATGGACGACCCGAGAGGTTCCCCAGAGTTAACCCTAACTCGCCCGTGGACCTCCTGCTGTCACTCGGATTCCCACCGAGCCTTCTCCCTGAACACTGCAAGGGCGGGCACAATCGTCATTGAGTCACCTTCTAGTTTTCTGCACCGTTATTTATGTCGGTAGATGGTAGCTAGACATTATGTCGGTAGTTGAGGCGGTGCAATCTCGCCCGCTAGATGAAAAGTAGATCAACGGATGTAATCCAAGGCCCTCAACTATAAAAGGGGTGTCCTCCTCATTTTGTAATCATCCAATCCATTTCAAAAATATCAAAGTTCCTTTCCTTCTCAGAGCTCCTCTCTCTAAACTTTCTCTCTCAACGATCCGGGTAAGCGAGCGGGTAAGCATTCGATCGAGCAAGGCTTGGCTTGGGTGATCCAAAGTTGCCCGAGTCGCCGCGCGGTCACAATCCCAATCAATCGGCCCGTGACAAGTGGTATCAGAGCTAAAGAGAGATCCATTCGAGAGATCAAGGAGTACCAACTGTTCGAAGGAATGTCGAGCCAAGAAGCTGTCATGGTTGGAGAGGCCGCACAAGTCAACGAGAACCGTGGCCATGGAAAGAAAAGAGACACCTCGGTGGATGCCGTAGCTGCATTCGATGAGAAGATCGGGAAGGTCCGGAGCGCCGTGCTCGAACTCATGGAAGGTCTTGATGATGTACGAGATCGGATCATGGAGGTCGAGAGTTCACTCCGTGAAGACTTCACGTCATGCCTTAACGAAGCTACCGCGCCCTTGCACGACAAGGACGAAGCCCTTGAAGCATCAATCGATGTGTTGAAGGAGCGCGTCCAAGTAGTCGAGGAAGAAGCTCCGTGTAGGGACGAGGTCGAAGCCATGAAGGCTGAAATCCAAGAGCTCAAGACCGAGCTCGCCCTGTGCAAGTTGAGCATTACCAATGGTGTTGTGCCGAACCAAGCGGTGCCCAAACTTGAGGTACCAAAGCCGAAAGAGTTCAAAGGCGAACGATCCACCAAGGAGGTGGACAACTTCATCTGGAGTATGGAGCAATACTTTGGCGCCGTCAACATACACGACGAGTCGATCAAGGTACGAACCGCTTCCATGTTCCTGTCTGATACGGCTATGCTTTGGTGGCGCAATAAGTGTGACGAGATTAGACGCGGCACTGATCCCGTGTGCACATGGGACGACTTCGTGCGAGAGTTCCGGGACTACTTTTTCCCTGAGTTCGCTCAGCAAGAAGCCCGCAGCAAGCTCCATCGCCTCGAACAAAGAGGCATGGTCCGAGACTATGTGAAAGAGTTCACCGAGCTCAAACTCCAGATTCGCAACCTGAGCGAAGAGGAGGCTCTCGGAGCGTTCATGGATGGATTGAAGCCATGGGCACTTCTCGAGCTGAAGCGGCGGGATGTGAGTAGCCTGGCGCGTGCGCTGAGTGTGGCCGAGTCACTCGTCGACCTCACCAAGACCGAACCAAGGAGTCGATCAAGGGATTGGAGGTCGGATCGACCTTGTGAGGATGAAGCACGAAGCACTCCCCGAGCTGCGCATGATCAAAGCGACTGAGCCAAAACATGGGGAGAAGGAACTTCCAAGCCATCCTTCCAAAGGGGTCAACCACCGACGGACTATGCAAGTAGGTACGATCAACCCCCGCCTTCTCCTTGCTTCATTTGCCAAGGTCCACACTGGACCCAAAAGTGCTCGAAGAAGGGTCGAATCAACGCCCTCCTTGCCCTTGAGGAAGAGAAGGAGGAGCCCAAAGAAGACAAGCGGCAGATCCGGATCGGAGCTGTGAAGAAGATCAACTCGGTCCAAGCCCGATCGCTGACCAAAGAAGAGGGAATCGCTCCAAACACTGACATGTTCTTTGTGGAGGTCGAAGTAGGCGGCCGAACGCTCTACGCTTTGGTCGACACCAGCGCATCCAACATGTTCATGTCGACCGAGGTTGCGAAAGCCTTGGGACTTCACGTGGAGCCATCCGGGAAGTCCTACAAGCCAATCAATTCGGGCGACTTCCATGGCGTAGGAGCAACACTCGACGTGGACGTCAAGATCGGCGGATGGAAGGGACGAATGGCCTTAGAGGTAATCCCTTTTGACGATTATGATCTCATTCTTGGCATGCAATTCTTCGAGAGTGTGGGAGCCATGATCGACATGAGGACGAAGTGCATGATGATCCTCGACCAAAAGTGCCCGTCGATGATCCCCATGATTAAAGGGGTGGTCGACACCAAGACCATCGCGTCGATCCGACGCCTCAACAAGAGCTTGAAGGCCGTCATGTGCATCAACAAGCTGTCCGAGGTAAAGCCAAAGGTCAAGTTGGATCCTACTCCAACACACAACATGCCCATCCAAGCGCTCTTCCCCGAGGTTGAGTGCGCACCGCGTGCTCCGTCCAAGCCAAAGACCGAGCCGCGCACCAAGTCCGACTTCATCATAGAAGGATGCGGCCCTTCGTTCGTGAGCGTCCAAGCGAAGAAAAACAAGCACAAGAGAGACCGTGCCAAAGCCCGCAAGGCTGCCCGCCAAGCTGAGAGCGACGAGGACGTCGCTCGATTGAGTGGGGGAGAATGTCAAGGGCCAAAAGATGGACGACCCGAGAGGTTCCCCAGAGTTGACCCTAACTCGCCCGTGGACCTCCTGCTGTCACTCGGATTCCCACCGAGCCTTCTCCCCGAACACTGCAAGGTCGGGCAAAATCGTCATTGAGTCACCTTCTAGTTTTTTGCACCGTTATTTATGTCGGTAGATGGTAGCTAGACATTATGTCGGTAGTTGAGGCGGTGCAATCTCACCCGCTAGATGAAAAGTAGATCAACGGAAGTAATCCGAGGCCCTCAACTATAAAATGGGTGTCCTCCTCATTTTATAGTTATCCAATCCATTTCAAAAATGTCAAAGTTCCTTTCCTTCTTAGAGCTCCTCTCTCTAAACTTTCTCTCTCAACGATCCGGGTAAGCGAGCAGGTAAGCGTTCGATCGAGCAAGGCTTGGCTTGGGTGATCCAAAGTTGTCCGAGTCGCCGCGCGGTCACAATCCCAATCAATCGGCCCGTGACACTTGTATGGCACTTGACAGCTTATTAAATGTTTAATATCCGTATATTTTTCTAATGGCAGGATCAACACGAACGAAAAAGTATGTAGTCCAAGTATCCAATCGCACAAAAAAGAAACTCAAGAAGTCGATCGCATATATCACTTTATTCTACATCGTAGCTCCATTTGCAGGGGCAATCAAATAAACGAAAAATTTTGAGGTACTCACTTTGGAAGTAAATCATTTTTGGGTTATGTTTTTCTCGTTCACTAGACTTTGATTGACGAATTATAAATATGGACCTCTCTTACTTTTTTTTTTTTTTTTGAAGTAAAGTTTGCGTAAGAGTGATGCCTATGTTTATATAACCCATAAGTGCGAGGATTGGTTTGAGGGAAAATATCACCACATTCGATGCCAATTCTCGTGTAGGTGCTTTAAAATTGAATAAAATTAGTGCACACATGGTCAGTGTAAAGATAACTTGAAACAAGGGGTCTCAACCGTCCTTGGTTTGAGAGTATTAATTTCTCGCTCTTTTATCAAGTCAAGGATGGATAAGGCTGTTTGTAGGAAAAAAAAAATTATACCACCAACATATTTTCTAATTACACTAAAATTAACAAGTGATTGTGATTGCTTAGCTAAAGCAATGTACTTCAGGAGTTCCTAATTCTTGGCGCTCGGCCAAAGCTGCATCAGTTGAAAGGGACCTTAGAGCATCGCCTCACCGCTGATTCTACCTCTCTTCACTATATAAGTAGCATAAAAGATCCTTCTTCATCATTGGCAACGGTGCTCCATTTTTCCGCTCACCTGAGAGTATTGATGTTCATGGAGTTCTCGAAAAAGCAGTGGGATCGCTGCAACCGGGCGGACACATTCAAAAGTCGAATGATCCGACTGGAAAGAATTGAGGCACTGCTGGCCATCACTGCTGCCATCTTAGTCTTTCTTGGGGTCTTCGGGTCGTTCAGGCGACGCTGCGTCAACCGCGCATTCACGTTGGTTGCATTTGTGGCTTATTATCTTTCACCCGCCACCATCACATACACACTTGGCCTCATCCATAGCGCTGCTTTCTGCAGTTCGCATTTCCCCATCTGGGCGGCTTATCTGGTGGTGGTTCTCGGAAGCGCAGATTCCTACACTGCGCACAGTATTGAAGACATTGAACAGTGGAAGTCATTTAACGTGGACTCCGCTGCTAAATGTTTCATGATAAGTTGGATGATTGCGTCATACGCGACCCCGTTGGTGCCAATATTCTGCACGGTGTTTCTTTTCGTCATTCTATTCGTGAAAGCCGATGAAAGAGCACGAGCTTTGATGTCGGCAAGCAAATCTGTGATGCGGAAGAATTACAAGTCAATAGCAGACTACATGAGCACTGAGCATGACCTATCAGGAGACTGAGATCCCACTGAAATGCGCGGGTACAAGTACATAGTGAGAGGGGCAGAAGAGACAAAGGTGCGCTCACCGTTCTCAATAAGAACGTACATGGGAAAGGCGGAAGAAAGGCAAGTTGTTAAAACATTAAAGCGTATCACCGTCGACGAGGTTTGGTGTTGCCCAGGGAGGCTTTTAAAAGAAGGAGACCTGGACGGGCGGCTTAAGGATCTTTGCCTGGCTTTTCGCTCTTCAAGTTCATCTGCCTGAGATACGCTGGCTATTCGCTGCCCCAGAAAGCTCACAAGAAGTTATGGCGTTTGATTCAACATATGCTTTCTGAACAAAATGGTTTTTAGCGAGTTTTCAGAGTCATCGAAGTAGAACTTATATTTCTTTTCGATTTATTCTACACCAAATACTCGGTCAATCTCAACCCGCGTCGTTCAGTGTATAAATTTATTCAACTTGCCATTGTGGTTGCTGCTGGTCTGATTTCACTCCCCTTGGTGCCTTGGCCCTGGGCAAGGCCCTATGAACATGGATCTCACCACATGAGGTCTTCTGGTGCTTTTATAATCATCTTGTTTATGATGTCAATCTTCATCGTCGAGTTTGCACAGTTTGGCATCATGATTTTCTCGGAATTGGCAAAAGTGAAATACATATGCAAGTACATGCAGTGCAAGTGGTGGCAAAGGAACATTTTTGGTGAGAAGTTGATCGAGATGATGTGCCGAGTTCAATTACTGAAGCCTTGGGGAAGGCAACTCCATCAATACTCGCTCCTCGAGTCGTATAGCTATTCTCCATGCAAGTGTATATATAAATAGATTCACCGCTGCTTATCTCGACCCGAAAAGAAATGGTCAGAAACAAATTGCTCCCATCAATTTGTCTAAGCAAGTGATGGAGGCGATTGCTCTGTCTCTAAGGGAAAATTGCCTCGACAATTCGGGGGGAGAGGCAAGCATCTTTGAGGCTCAACAAAGAATCCGACAAGTTCTCATGGGCACGTAATCTTGAGACAACCACTCATGTTATAATGGTTTGGCACATAGCAACCACCTTCTGCGGGCATAAAGAGCCTCCTTCACAAGAACAAAGAGACTACTTTGACATAGCGACTGCATTATCGAAATACCTTGCTTATTTGGTTGCTTTTGCCCCAAGATTGCTCCCCGATCACCCTTGCAGGACCGAATCCATATTTGATCAAGCTGTCAGCGAACCAGCAATTTGTTTGGGGGATCCTCGGTTTCAATGGGCAACAGGATTGAAAAGCTAGAGAAGGACATTGACGACAAAACTATCATCGGTCAAGGCGCGAAGCTTGGAAGGGAGCTAAAGGGAGCGGCACATAACAAGCAAATTTGGAAGGGCTTGGCCAACTTCTGGACGGAAATGGTGTTGTATGTGGCTCCTTCAAATGATGCAGAGGCTCACGCTAAGTACCTCGCCACAGGGGGCGAGTTTCTGACTCATGTTTGGGTTTTGGTCTCTCACGCAGGCATCACGAGAGATCCACTCGGTGGTGATGATCCAGAGAGGAGCTGAACTCGGCCTTACATTATGTTGTTATGCCTAATCATCTTATTAAAATGTCTCTATGATTGTGTATGTTTGTTGCAGTCTCTTTATCTTTGCATCGAGCCTTGGCCAGGCTCTAGGAAACTTTCTCGTGTATGATGCGTGGTCTCTTCTCCTATGTGGTGTACGTGTTGCTTGGTCCAATATATATTATTGAAGCCTCAAATTGGTTGTGCATTTCTGAGGCTGTTTTATGTTGAACATGGACGATATGCAATGATTTTCTATTTCTATTCACCCTTTGCATGTTAGAGTATATGTTGGAATATAATACGCGAAAACGACAGATCTTGCAATTTACGTCAATACAAAATTATCAAAAAAATAAATGATAAACACCAGAAATTTACGTGATTCGATCTGAGTATCGGTACCTACGTCCACGGGGAAAACTAATAGTAAATAATTCACTATAATCGAATAATCAGAGTTTACAATCATTCACACGCTCGAGTGTTTTCCAAACCTAGATTTAACATTAAATTTAAAGTGTTTATAAATAGACAACTCACTTGAACATAAACTCACTATATAAAATTACCGCACGTTCAATATCAAAATAAAACGCTCTACTACGTATGCCAAGCTTAGCATTTTTATTCAAGGCTTTGCGCGGATGAATGTCTTTCTCGTGCGGCTTCAGAAAACTCGCGGCTCCTCACTCTCAGGTGGCATGCTCTCTGGACGTGCTGCACCTTATTCATCGTAGGGCTTCACGTCCCTTTTAGCTTTTTATATTGTGTGGCCAAAGTCAAGATCTTGACTTTAGGCCCTACGTCCATTTCCTTCTTTAGGAGAGGATTCGTTACTGCAGGGGAAGAAGAAAACCTTCCTTTTTCTTTTATTCTCTCTTAAAGATAAATAAATAATAAAATATATAGTGCGTCCATTTTTTTTGTCATCTAATGAGAAGACATATCTTCATTTTCTGTAAACGAGTCGAAGGAAGCTTCTTCATCCAATTTGAAATGTATTTAGGAAATCTTTATCAACAAATTCGATTTAACAAATCATTATCAAAATTCAAACTCAAAACATAATTTAACAATATATGCATTAAAATGGTCCAAATTTCCCAAAATCACCAGCAAAGTAGACGACAATATTGGGGATGTCATATTTGCTAAATATATTTATTTATGTCATTGTAGATATAAGATGAAAACCATTGTATGTAAACTATAGATTAAAATTTACGAAATGATGATAATGTCCCTAAATCATATTGACACTTGTGAAAAGTGAGACAATGGTGATTATATATGCATAGAAAGAAATTTGAGTTTTTACTCAATGAATGGGGGTTACATATGGCAATGGAAATTTTAGAAAGTAAAAATTGAGATAAATAATGATTTTGACTTTAATAGATGTAAGCCTGCACGTTGTCACTAGATGTAAGCCCTCATCGTGCAAGTTATTTGTAAGGATCTAAGATATGTTACATCAAAGTGAAATGAGAAATTAAAATCATGTGATATGCAGTTGTATTCATCTATTTG